>JAJMSH010000006.1:0-355249 GCA_030558315.1 Kodamaea suecica | reverse complement strand
AGAAGAAGAAGAAGAAGAAGAAGAAGAAGAAGAAGAAGAAGAAGAAGAAGAAGAAACTCGCTTGAAGAACTTTTGTAGAATGGATTCAGACTCCAAGCAGCAAGGGCAACGTTAAGTTGGTAAGGAACGAAGTTTGCTGCCTTGATAATCTTTTGAAGGAACACTGGTAAAACTGGTGATAATATCATAGTTGAAAACAGCTAAAGAAGTACCCATGATAAACCCAGAATCTATCCCAACAACACAATTGTAATCACCAGTACTAAGAAGTTGAGAGCTAACATACTTCATTGGAACAATTTCGAAAGAAGTGAGCTTGATCCGCGTGAATTCAAGGTGATGATACTTTTGGTTCTGGGCTCTAGAAACTGCAGTCATAGCAGGGAAAGGCATGTCGTTGGCAAAGAAAACACCAAGTGGGTCATCAGCCAAGTATGATAAATTAAGATCAACTCCGTCAGCAGAGAAATTATCTAATAACTGGTAACTCAAGGCATTGCTCTGGATACCAACTAGCTATCCCACTCCTTTCGTGGCCATTCATAAAAGCGTACCGTTGTTCAAGACAAGCTCGAGGATCCATTCTCGTTGTTGTTTCCTACACTGATTTGGTTGAGGAGCAGATTAGCGAATCCTACAGAATGCGAGATGAGATGTAATTGAGTATTGGAACGGTTTCTGGTTGCTGTATCCGGGCCTTCTCAGAATTATATGGACAGTAAGTGAGTGCTCTGGAGGTTATGGTGAAAATAGATTGCTTATGAAAGAATCAGGCATTTTAAAGGTAGGCTATGTAGCACCCACTTAGGAGACGAAGTTATTCTGTTTGGATGAATATTCCGAGCCCTTAAAACAGTTTACAAGGAGCTCCTTCCTAACTGCTCTTCAATTGAAGTATTTTCCGGATATGCCGATTGAGATACCTTCTCTTCGCTTACCAAACTACTTTTCATGTCTTGAATAGAAGAATCTATTTCAAAAAATACCTTGGATCCCAATAGGCTGATGTATGCCTACCGTCGTGCTCATATGAAGTCGCTGATGTATGCCTACCGTCGTGCTCATATGAAGTCGCTGATGTATGCCTACCGTCGTGCTCATATGAAGTCGCTGATGTATGCCTACCGTCGTGCTCATATGAAGTCGCTGATGTATGCCTACCGTCGTGCTCATATGAAGTCGCTGATGTATGCCTACCGTCGTGCTCATATGAAGTCACTGAAGTAGTAGTTATCTCGAACACAATACTCCATGTTCCTTCAGAGCCAAAACGAGAGAGAAAGTAACGATAATGCACGTAAGGCCTTCATTATACAACCAGATCAGAATAGGAGTTGATGCTAGGTTCATTTACAGCTCGACCGTTCATCCAAACAGTTTACACAGGGCTCAGAGTTTGCGAGAAAAAGATGTTACGCTCTCACCTGTCTTAGTATTAACCAACTGCTGATAGTGTCACCTAATAGTCGATCATACCGTCAATACCATACCTTGTATGTGCCTCAACTGAAGCTGCAAATTCTGGTTGCAAAAAATAAAGAGTCTCACCAGCTGCAAATGTGTTCACCAATCACTTGTAGTACACCATTAAAAGTTGACAATTGTGCAAATACAGTGCTAGATGGACAAAGTATCAAATTGCGTGCTCACCTCTACAAGAACTCCCTTTGCATTCGCTGTCTTTGCCATATGGCTGCCATTACCATACCCTTAAGCTGCAGAAAATACACCACAACATCAAATACCTAAAACAGTAAAGAACCACCAAAAAGACAACTCACCAATTATCTTCAATCCAGATCTATAAATACATAAATGCAAGTGCTTGTAATGCTCTGCCTACGCTGTCCCTACACATGGCCCCTCAAACTTCACTTACATTTTTGTCCTTCCAGGTCCATGTGCGCCAACCAAAAATATTCAATGCTAATTCGAAACTGTTAGCCTTGATAGAAGAGAACTCCATAATACAAGTCTAAAGTACTTGAAGACTTGACGCAATTGATCTGGATTAGAATCCGATAATTGAATCTCGTACACTTGCCAAAATCCCTTCATAATATCTGGCTTGCACTCAAATGAGACTCCGTACACTCTCCGAACCATCGCCCGCAAATGCATTTATAAGTAGAATCACTGCCGTGGGTGATAGGTTCTTAGCATGGTACGATTCCCAGGTGTACTGGAAAAAGCTTGCCATTCAAGCATTGGCGGTCCTTGGGACCATTGCTGCTATAATAGTCCTCATTTTCCATCATCATATAATCAAGTTCTTGGTTGTTGTTTCTGACAAATGGCTACAATTGAAGTATGGTCATCTAATTCTATTCGTGCTTATCTTCTTTGTTGGTTTTCCTCCGTTAATAGGGTTCAGTGCTTTATCCATGCTCAGTGGAATGATCTATGGATTTCCTAATGGATGGTTTGTACTTGCAGCAGCTTCTATCTCAGGCTCATTTTGTTCATTCCTTGTATTCCGCTACTTATTGAACTCCCACGCAAGCCGCTTGATCAACTCAAACGATAAGTTCAGAGCTCTTGCGGAAATCTTAAAGGAAAAGGAGAGCTCTCTCTTCTTGTTGATCTTGATAAGATTGTGTCCATTGCCATACTCAATTTCCAACGGTGCGTTGGCACTGGTTCCAGAATTATCATCTCTCACCTTCTTTCTTGCATCTTTACTTACATCTCCTAAGTTAATGATTCATATCTTTGTGGGAGCCAAGTTGAAGGTACTTGGTGATGAGACCCGTCCAAAACTGGCCAAAATTGTGGATCTTGTAAGTATCTTGGTGACTGTTGTTGCCACGATGCTAACAACCTATATTATCTATGATAGGATGCAGAAGAAATTGGAACTTTATGAAAACCAAGAGTCTCATGATGATCAATATATATTCGGAAACTTTGAAGATGACTTAGAAGCCTCTTCCACTGGCCCTTCTGAACAAGCCACAGAGTTGGACTTTACTGATTTTGATGCTGATAATTTTATAATTGAAGACGAAGAGGATGTGCCTTTGGGGCTGGCCAAGAGTCCGAAGAAAGACTCCATAGCGAACAGAGACTATTAAGTGTTTACTTACCGCTTCCACCTAGATTTTAGATATTTCCAATACAACTATATGAATTAAATGTTCCATTCCATATAATGACATGCGCACGATCAAGCCTTCTACCTTTTAGTGGTCTTCAGGTCCAAGCTTCTAAATTGCTGGTGTAAGTGAGATTGCGAAACTGGCTAAACAAAACCGAAAATTCGTATCATTTGTTTTCTACATCTAATAGTCTATTATATTGTATTTGGGAATCTGTCAATCACTAACTGAATAAATACAACTCAACCATAACCAGAAATAGTAGTACAAGAAATGTGCGCATCAAGAATGAGAAGACACTGCCAATAGACCTCAGCCCACTCATCCCATTGCACATAATATATGAATATTTGTTTTAATCAACAAACATTAACCTAGTTCTCCGTTTCTCGATCTTGTCTTGAGCTGATAATCCGCCTGTCTTGGCCTCTCCAGTTATGACAGCCAAAGCATCAGACTCACACACAACATATCCGTTGAATAAATAATAGTCTTCTCTAATAGGATTATTACATTTGAAACACTTCAAACAATGTAAGTGCCATTTCTGCTTTAATTCATTCTCAACGCACTCCCCTTCGATACCAATTGAACAGAGTTCGCACAACGTGTTGTTGAGCTTATGATAATGGTGATTACAGTATGGCTCGTCACCATATGCATAGCACTGTACATGCTTATTGAAGTGCACATTACAGCCTTCTTCATAACATGAGAAACAGGACCTGTGCCATTGTCCCGAAAGCTCACCAGTTTTAGAGAAAATAGCCTTTTCTTGTCCTCTACCATCTTGAAGAACAGGTTTTTTGCACGAACGACAAGGCCCTTTTCCAGGACTGAACTTTTCTTGCGAACGACGATGGTTTTCATTTGGTTCTGCGGCTTCACTATGTGCAAGAGGCAGCTGTTGTTGTGAGCTATTTTCATTATGTGGCTCGTTGTACAGATTATATGCTGGAATTGATTTATCATTTGGAAGTCCGTACTCTGGAAGAACGTGGTCCAAACGATTGTCGTGAGTCCTTAGTGGCATTATTGGCGAGCCATCCTCTATAATAGTTGAATGGCCGAATTTGAAGTTCAAATCATCCAATTCCTGTTCTACTGCATGATTCTTGGGGCTCAATGGTTTTACAATTTCATCATCCGTCAAATCACGATCCTGATATGGAGACTGTAAAGTATCAGGAGAGGATTCATCATTAAACGTAACTGCTCCAGGTGTTTGGCTACTTATGTTGTCATTGAAGGAGACACTCTTGGAACGCACCAAATTTGTTGAAGTTTGTGGAGACTGAAGCAAGTTCTCTGGTTGTTTCCTGTATTGTTCGTCGTCATGATGTTTGTTTGTACCCGATACAATTGCTTGATCAATCTGCTCCCCCTCAAGCTCATTGTCTAACTCGAAATCATTGAGAGGATATACCATTTCTGGTTTGGGTTGAGGTATTTGAACAGTGTCCTCTTTTTGTGGGTACCCCGAATGCATATCATCAAATTCTTCAGCTTGTGTGGTGACAATACTAGGAATCTGAAATGGAACTGACTCATTCACAGTAATTGTAGGAAGCAATACTGGCAAGCTTTGTACAACGTTCCCAGTAGAAGGTTCAATCAGAGAGGTTCCATTCATTTTCAATGATTGCAATTGTCTCTCTAACTCTTTTTCTGCCTCTGAATCTTCATCATCCTGGTATAGAGAGTCTTTTGATATGATTGAACTCACCATCGAGATTTGACTATGTCTTGCATGTTTAGTATCGCTGGATAAGAATTGCTGATAATCTGTAGTCAAGGAAGTATCTGGAGCAGTAGGTTTAGGAACTGAATTTTGCTCCTTCCCAAAATTCAGTTCGGTAGAGGCAACAGTGATATGCACAGGTGGTACAGTTGTAGCTAAAAGCTTGGTGGACGACATCGACTCCTGTTTATGATGTTGCATATCCCTCTTGAAGCCATCGAGCTCGCTTGAAAGTCGGTCAAACAATGTTTTATCAACACTGGTTTCTTTTGTGTGGTTGGCTGATTCATAAACTTGAGAGTCATATTTTTCAAGCCTGGGAGAAATCTGATCACTTTCATAATCGAGGTTGTCGTTCAAGTCCAACTGTAAGTTTTTAAAATTCTTCATTTGCATAGGTTTAGGTGAAAAGTCGAATTCATCTTGTACTGCTGAAGCTCCTTCGTAATGCAACTCTTGTTCATCATATGTGTTGGCATACAAGCTTTGGGGCTCGTTTTGAGTTTCTTGAATTGTATGAGTATGAGGAATAGAATGAACTTGAGTTGCACTTGAATAAGGCTTCTGATTTTGGGTTTGAGTTGGGTATGGATTATGAGGGTGGCTTTGAGCATATTGCGGATTCTGGCTTGGGGTTTGATTCTGAGACTTCAAATATTGTCTCTTGGAATAGCCTTCATAGGACGAAGGAGAAGTCACTTGGCTGTCGACTCTTTCCGAGATATTTCTTGAATCAAGGTTCGAAATGTATGAGTTCGTGGACTCAGATGGTGAAGTGTTATTTGAAGGATATGGATCATTTGTAACAGTACTGATATTGATTGCATTTGAATACGAAGGGCATGGGATATTTGAGTTTGCGTCGGAGTAGTTCGTACCAGAGCTGTCTGTGGGTGCGGGTGCGTGCGTTTCAGTAGGGATGCCCGCGTTAGAATAGTTGCCACTGGCAATGCTTATATTTGTAGAGCTACCAGCATGGAGGCTGGTATTTGAGTAGCTGCCACTATCACCAGTACTTTGTGTTTTCGCATAGTCACCAGGGACGCTTGTGTTTGAATAGCTTCTAGGGACTTTTGGGTTTGAAAAGCTTACAGGAATACCTGCACTAGAGTAATTTCCGGGAATGCAGTTCTCATTGACATTTGCACTGGCATAGCTCACAGGATTGCTTGCATTCGAAAAACTCTTGCTATGGGTGGAATGCCCGGTTCCGGTGTTACTTGGGAAGGCCATATTCTTTTCAAATCCGCTTGATGTTGCAGAATGTGGCATCCCATCGTACGGATTACGTCGTGTAGGAATGCCATCCCCAGACTGGGAAATTCTATCATAAGCACCAGTTGTTCCTTCCGGTTGCTGAGCCGAAGGTGGAGCTTTTCTATGGGTGGGTTTATAAGGTTGCAGCTTTATGCCCTGATTTTGGTCGTTTAGTATATCCGGAGTTGGTACATTTGGGTCTACTCTAGCATATGTGTGCGACAAGTTTGGTGTGGAAACAGCAGAATTGGAGGTCTCTTTCACGAACGTACGAGGCATCTTTTGAGGAAATGAACGAATAGATTTATTGTCTCTTACAGAGACCATGCCACTCGCAGCATCAGAAGAGTCTGTAGGGTGTTTTTTATTCAAGTTGACCTCAAAGCCTGCCCTTTCATAAACACCTTTATATCGATGTTCGATTTTGAAAGGAGGGAAGGCCGAGTCTTGGCTTCTTGGGCTAGCATCTGTACGTATAAATTTCGGGAACGATTCCATCATCAAGGGTTGCTTATTGGGGACCAAGAAGTATAATGTAAGTTGTTGTTGGCAAACAAGATGGACAGGATGTTAAATACAGGTGTTGATCCAATTGATTAGTATGATTTGACAGGCGTAGTCAAATGGATAGTATCGGAGTTTGCTCAGCGATGTGATATATGGCTACTAATAGTCTAGAAGGTAAGCGAACGATTGGACTGGTAGCGAATGTTTACTGGATAAACAGTATTCTTGAACTTGTTTGGATGGTGCTTTGGGTTTTGTATGGTTCTATTAAGCACAATGAACTTGGAAATGTGATTCGGCGGAGTCTACGAATATTCACAAATGATCGTTTGAAGGACAGATCAACCAATGGAATTAAGGACTAAGGACAAACGAGAGTTTTAATCCAAATGTTGTTAGTTGTTAGTCGTTAAACGATAATAATGATAGTTCAACCATTTTCCATCAAACCTTTTTCTGTTGTTTTTTTTTTGACTATTTTTTCACCTTCTCGCGTATATGTCTCCACTTAGATTTGGAGTCGACTGGGAATTAGGGGCATGAATCTTGGAAGATATCACCAAGATACGATTGGAAATCGTGAGATGATTGCCTAATACAGCCAGTTGGCCACTGAGCACTACTTACTACCATTCACTACCATTCACTATCACGTACTACCATTCACTATCACGTACTACCACTTACCACCTCGTACTACCACGTACTACCACGTACTACCACGTACTACCACGTACTACCACGTACTACAACGTACTACCACTACTTGACACCCTCTTGCCTCTTTGCTACAAATGTCGCCAAACAAGAAAAAAGAAAAGCCCCCCACTTGTTTGACGCGAGTCCGATTTTGGAGTGGCACAATACGCGAAGGTCTTGTTCGAGCGAAGATGGACTAAACGCAGCACGGCCAAAAGAGCGTAATTGTGACATCGAGGGTAGAGGTTTGGTGTATTTAAGCATGCTGACTGAGTTGGTAGGGACTGGGTGATTGGCGGTGGTGATTAGAATAGACTACCCATATAGAAGTCTTGGAGCCCTAGATTTTGTATTCAACATTGAAATACCAGTTGATACCACGTATGAACACGCAATACTTAAACATGCTGAAAATGCCAAGGACTAGCCGAAAAGGGATAGCCGTGAAGCTAGGAGTTGTTTGTGAAATGCTAAGAATTGCTTGTGATATATTAGAAACTACTTGCAAACCAAGGTAGTAGCTATTAGGGGAATAGTTATTTCAACTTTGCTTGCAACTACTGTACCCATGTATATATTTACATGTTGACACAATGTGCTTAATTTGCACCCAATGTTAATTTCTACTTGTTCGGTGTAGCTGTAATGAATGGCATTTATTTCTATAGTAATGTTTAGATTCGACGTATGGTGGTTACTTGAGATGTGCTTCATTGATGTTGGTTGTGCTTGTGTATCGTGTATTGATAATTGGCAATTGATGATTTCCAATTGCACAGTGGTATGGTGTAATTGTACCAGGACAAGTAATTATAGACCTACCAACCTCTGTCATTTCAACTTATTGAAGTACCTCCTCAAAAGCTCCTTTGGCACCCAACTGCTAACTTCATAACTATTCGTAGCTGATCCTGATCCAGTTATGTAAACTATGTTATATACAGGTGTGAAATACTGCTACTCCTACTAGAATTAAGACTACCTCTTTTCAACCCACGTTCAACATAGACAAACCAACTTCAATAGCTTGAACGAGCCAATGCCTGTAGCTCGAACTGGCTCTTTTCGAAAATATCTCAATATAACTCCAGAGCACCAGTCACTACATACTTAACCTGCTAAGCCTGCTGGAATTCTCTTGTCTTTCTCACCAAGAAAATAGCACAAATATCTAACATCTAAAGCAGATTCAGTCTTGCTGAACTAACCATGAACGTATTGTCAACTGCATTGGAGCTATCGTTTGTTAGCAATTGCCGCTTTGCCATCTCCGCAGGTTCTAGAGTACCGTATTTAAAAGAGGCAGTCGAAGCTCATGGTTTGGTGGTTGAAGAGATTGATCTATTTCAAAAGAGAGACCAATTGGTTCGAACCTTGCCGAATCTACTGAGTTCAGATTCGTTGGTTACCTCGAACCATTCGAATGGGTTACTTGAGTTGGGAAGATTGAACAATTTGCTGACCTCTGAGAAATCGAATGGTTTACTGACATCAGTGAAAGTCCTTGAAGAAGGTGAAAGTACAGCCGTTTCTACTTCTTCAAGCTATACTCCCAATGTGCTAATACTACGGAATGTTCAGAAGTTAACTAGAGATGAGCATAGACAAATCTACGAATGGCTAGATGCCATGGATAACAAACTACGTCAAGATAAATTAAAGCGCAGCAAATCTGGCTCCGCTAGTCATCCTCCTCACCTCTTTACCGTCATTTTAGTTGTCAACTTTGCTAGGTCTCAGCCTAGGGTCTATACCAACTTGAAAGAGAAGTTCCTCTTTTCAATTAATTGTCATAAAGAATTCAATTATCCAAATGAAATCGAACTAGACGAACAGCACCAATATGCTAAAGACATTCATAAACTTTGTCTAGCACTGGAAAAGGTCTTCGTTCACCCAGATATTAAGAAATATCTCTATTCATTAATAGTTCAACTGAGAAACCACCGCTTAACATCTCTTTCGCTGAAAACTGCTCGATTACCGACTTTTGCGCTTGATTACACACTCGAATTGTCTGTGGCACTTGTGGTTTGGAAATCCAGAGATATTATACTAAGCAAATCTGGTGTATCCCGACGTTTATTTGTCACCCCTGACTTTGCAAAGTTGGCTTTTAGAAGGGTAGCATACTGGCATATTGATTGGGAGTCGAACTTAAACGAGTCGGAGGATGATACCTTACGAAGTTTGGAAATTAACATGCTTTCTGGTGACTGGTACGGCAGCGATTATAAGTACGTGAAAGAATACATCAGTGAATCACGAGGTATACGAGATGATTCAAGTCCTACTGGATACAGCAATCGGATTGTCGAAGACACGATTGGAAAGGTTATGCCACCGTTGTGAGTACTAGAAGGAAATGAGAATTGAATGGAGGTGGGCATCAAATGGAGGTGATAATCAAATAGGTCGGAGAGTCTTGAGTACTCGATTAATGCCATAGCTTCAATACTTTCTTCAAATTGCCCAAAGTTCTAAACATAAGCTGAGTTGATGGAGCAACGACACTTGAGAATCAAAAAGGTACTCAATCCGATATTGAAACATCAAATGCATGCGTTCGGAAACAAAGGAGGTGAGGCCTTGTGTGTTACCTTAGCTGCTACTTACACTTCATGGCATTTCAGTCATATGCACAAGCACATATTTACGTAGTTATAGAGTACTAAATTACATCAATTAATCCACATAAGAACCTTCAAAATTGCTCATCTTGGAAGCACAATCCGTTCAAATCCGTTTCGTAAGCTCCCGTCACATCTGCTTGCCAATTATAATCTCTTGCACTGCTCGAACCAACCTTCTCCTATTGTTCCCATTCGCAGCCATTCAGTTATTTCCGAGTTAACAGCGTGGACAATCCGGTTATGTACTGAAGTTTGGGCCAAGACTACACAGCCAAAAACTTCCACCAATTCCAATTCCAATTCCAATTCCAAAATCTCATAGTTAAAGTTTTTGTTCAACAACAAGCAAGGGCAAAAGTCAATCGCCAATCATCTTACCCCAACCATCCACCCCATCAGAACCGCCTGCAATACTCAAGATGTCGAATGATATTCCGATCGACTTCACTGAGTTGGCCCAATTGACACAATTGGGCATTCAACCGTCATCATTAGACTTTAAGTCAACAACTTTGGAATCAGACAGCTATGTCTGTGTTCGAGAATCGGGACCTGGTGGTAACACTGTCTCCATCATCAACTTGAAAAATAACAATGAGGCCACGAGAAAGAATATGTCTGCTGACAATGCTATCATGCACCCAACAGAATTTGTTATTTCCTTAAGAGCAAACGGAACCACTTTACAGATCTTCAACTTAGGTTCTAAGCAGAGATTGAAGTCTTTCACATTGGAAGAACCCGTTGTGTTCTGGAAATGGTTAACTTCCGAATACTTGGGCTTGATCACTGCTACTGGTATCTATTACTGGAATGTCTTTGATGGATCAAACAATGGGCCAATCAAGTTAACTGACAGACATCAAACCTTAAACAACTGTCAAATTATAAATTTCGTTGCCGAACCTGATTTGAACTGGTTTGCTGTTAATGGAATTGCCCAAGAAGATGGTCGTATTGCTGGTCACATTCAATTATACTCGAAGGCTCGTAGTGTTTCTCAAGCAATTGAAGGTCATGTTGCCAAATTTGCTTCTGTCAAATTAACAGGTGCTGCCCAACCAACAAAGGTCTTCTGTGTTGGTAATAAAAACGCTCAAGGACAAGGTCAGTTGCATATTATTGAGATCGACCATGTCGAAGGTAACCCAGCTTTCCAAAAGAAAACCGTGGATATATTTTTCCCTCCTGATGCTGCAAATGACTTCCCGATCTCCTTACAGGCATCAAACCAGTATGGTATCATTTACATCTTGACAAAGTATGGTTTCATCCACTTGTACGATATTGAAACTGGTTCCAACTTGTTTGTCAACAGAATTACTGCTGATCCAGTGTTCACAGCTTCAAGTTACAACAACGGCACTGGTATTGTTACAATCAACAAGGCCGGTCAAGTATTAAGTGTTGAAGTTGCCAAAGAAAAGATTATTCCATACGTGTTAGAGAAATTATCCAATATTCCATTAGCCTTGTCACTTGCTTCGCGTGGAGGTTTCCCAGGTGCTGAAAACTTATTCCAACAACAGTTCCAAAACTTGTTGAACCAAGGTGATTACGCAAATGCAGCTAAAGTAGCTGCTTCATCTGAACAATTGAGAACACAAGACACTATTAACAAGTTGAAGA
The DNA here is from genome assembly GCA_030558315.1 of Kodamaea suecica. NCBI lineage: Eukaryota > Fungi > Ascomycota > Pichiomycetes > Serinales > Debaryomycetaceae > Kodamaea > Kodamaea suecica. Next base: position 343,685 of record JAJMSH010000006.1, on the reverse strand, counting down.
ACATCACTCCACTGCCTGGTCAAGTTTCTCCAATTTTGCAATATTTCTCTACCTTGTTAGACAGAGGCACCTTAAACAAGTATGAATCTATTGAATTGGCTAAGCCTGTTTTGCAGCAAGACAGAAAACCTTTATTCGAGAAATGGTTGAAGGAGGATAAGTTAACCTCCTCGGAAGAATTGGGAGATATTGTAAAGTCTTACAACGACCCTGCTTTAGCCTTGGCTGTATACGTCAGAGCTAACGCCAATATCAAGGTGGTGTCTTGTTTGGCTGAATTGGGCCAATTCGACAAGATCTTACCATACTGCCAAAAGGTGGGATACAACCCAGATTATACCAATTTGATTCAAAACTTGGTAAGAGTCAATGCAGACAAAGCAAGTGAATTTGCTACTTCTCTTTTGGCAAGTCATGATGCCAACTTAAACACAGAAAGTGTAGCTGATTTATTCTTCTCCCAAAACTACATTCAACAAGGTACTGCCTTTTTATTGGACGCATTGAAGAATGATTCTCCAGCTGAAGGACACTTACAAACTAAGGTTTTGGAAATCAACTTGTTGCACGCACCACAAGTGGCTGACGCAATCTTGGGTAACCAAATGTTCAGTCATTACGATAAGCCAACCATTGGTAAGTTGTGTGAAAAGTCTGGTTTATTCCAAAGAGCTTTGGAGCACTACGAAGACTTGAAGGATATCAAGAGAATAATTGTCCACACTAATGTCTTGCCAATCGACTGGTTAGTTGCCTATTTCGGTCAATTAAACGTACAACAATCGGTTGCATGCTTGAAAGAATTATTAAGTAAGAATATGCAACAAAACTTGCAGGTTGTTATCCAAGTTGCCACCAAATACTCAGACTTAATCGGTGCCTTGACCTTGGTTAAAATATTTGAGGACTACAAATGTAATGAAGGTTTGTACTATTACTTATCTTCAATTGTCAATTTGACTCAAGAACCTGATGTTGTTTTCAAGTACATCCAAGCCGCCGCAAAGTTGAATCAAACTAAGGAAATCGAAAGAATTGTTAGAGATAACAACGTATACAATGGTGAAAAGGTCAAGAATTTCTTAAAAGAATCTAAGTTAGATGATCAATTACCTTTAATTATTGTATGTGATAGATTCAACTTCGTCCACGATTTGATTTTGTACTTGTACAAAAATCAATACTTCAAGTTTATTGAAGTATACGTACAATCGGTAAACCCAACTAACACACCACAAGTTATTGCTGGTTTGTTGGATGTTGACTGTGACGAAAATATCATTAAGGGATTGTTGATTTCTGTTTTAGGCCGTGTACCTATCAAGGAATTAGTTGAAGAAGTTGAAAAGAGAAACAGATTAAAGATCTTGTTGCCTTTCTTGGAAAAGACCTTGGAAGGTGGCTCTAACGACCAAGAAGTTTTTAATACTTTGGCCAAGATTTACATCGACTCCAACAATTCTCCAGAGAAGTTCTTGCAAGAAAATAACAACTACGACACTTTGGCTGTTGGTAAGTACTGTGAGAAGAGAGACCCATACTTGGCTTACATTTCATACTCTAAGGGTGGCAATGATGATGAATTAATCAACATAACCAACGAAAATAAGATGTACAAGTATCAAGCCAGATACTTGTTGAGCAAGTCCGACTTTGATTTATGGAACAAGGTTCTAGTTGAAGGTAACACTCACAGAAGCCAATTGATCGACCAAGTTATTTCTACTGGTATTCCAGAATTGAATGACCCTGAACCAATCTCTATTACCGTCAAAGCATTCATGGAAAACGATTTACCAAGAGAATTGATTGAATTATTAGAGAAGATCATTTTAGAACCATCTCCATTTAACGACAATTCCTCTTTGCAAGGGTTATTAATTTTAACCGCTATCAAGGCTGACTCTACAAGAGTAAGCAGATACATTGAAAAGTTGGATAAGTTTGACCCTGAAGAAATTGCTCCATTATGTATTGATAACCAATTATACGAAGAAGCCTTTGAAGTCTACGACAAGTTTGAATTAAGATCTGAAGCAATGAAGGTTCTAGTTGAAGATATCATGTCTTTAGACAGGGGTGAACAGTACGCCGAAAAGTACGACACTTCAGAATTGTGGTACCAATTAGGTACTGCTCAATTGAATGGTTTGCGTATTCCTGAATCCATTGATTCTTACGTAAAGTCTGGCAACCCAGAGAACTTCGAACAAGTTATTGAGATTGCTGAACATGCAGGTAAAGAAGAAGAGTTAGTGACTTTCTTGAATATGGCTAGAGAAACTTTGAGAGAACCTATCATTGATGGTGCTTTGATCAATGCATATGCGTCCTTGGACAAGTTGAGCGATATCGAGAAGTTCGTCGGGGGTTCTAATGTTGCTGACTTAGAAACTATTGGTGACAAGTTGTTCGCCGCTAAGAACTACAAGGCAGCTAAGATATTGTATTCTAACGTGTCCAAATATACCAAGTTGGCCACCACCTTGGTGTACTTAGGAGACTATCAAGGTGCTGTGGACTGTGCTCGTAAGGCATCCAACACCAATGTATGGAAACAAGTCAACGGTGCTTGTATTGAAAACAAAGAATTCAGATTAGCTCAAATCTGTGGTTTGAATTTAATTATTGATGCTGAGGAATTGCCTGAATTGGTCAAGACTTACGAACACAATGGCTATTTCACCGAATTGATTGCTCTCTTTGAAAGTGGTTTAGGTTTGGAAAGAGCCCATATGGGTATGTTCACTGAGTTAGCCACCTTGTACGCAAAGTACTCTCCAGAAAAGGTTATGGAACACTTGAAATTGTTCTGGTCTAGATTGAATATTCCAAAGGTATTAACTGCCTGTGAGGAAGCACACTTATACCCTGAATTAATTTTCTTGTACTGTCACTACGAAGAATGGGATAACGCCGCTTTGACCATGATTGAGAGATCAGAGGTTGCATTCGATCACTCTTCTTTCAAAGAAATCATTGTCAAGTGTCCAAACTTGGAAATCTATTACAAGGCCATCAACTTTTACTTGAGAGAAAACCCATCTTTGTTAGTCGACTTGTTGTCTGTGTTGGCTCCAAAGGTAGACTTACCAAGAGTAGTGAGAATATTTGTTAAGTCTGATAACTTACCAATGATTAAACCATTCTTAATATCAGTATTAGAGAAGAATAACTCTGTTGTTAATTCTGCATACCATGATTTGTTAATCGAAGAAGAGGACTACAAGTCCTTGGGATTGAGCATTGAAAACGAATCCAACAATAGATTTAACAAGTTGGACTTGGCTGAAAGATTAGAGAACCATGAATTGATTTTCTTCAGACAAATCTCTGCCACCTTGTACACGAAGGAGAAGAAATTTGTCAAGGCAATTTCTATTTTGAAAAATGATAAACTTTGGACTGAATTGATTAAGACAGTTGCCATTTCCAAATCTACCAAGATTTCGCATGAATTGTTGGACTACTTTGTGGAAACTGGTAACCACGAATGTTTCATTGCTTTGTTGTACACTTCATACGAGTACATATCGTACGACTATGTGGTTGAGTTGGCCTGGTTGCACAACTTAGGTAATTTCATTAAACCATATGAAATCTCCATCATTTACGAGAATCAAAAGAGAATTGACGAAGTTTACCAAGACTTGCAAAAGAGAAAGGCTGCTGATCAAGATGATGAATCCGGTGCTACTGAAGGTGTTCCATTAATGATCACAAATGGTCCATTGGGTTACCAACCTACTGGTGCCGGCTTTGGTAATGCTTTCTAATTGTACCCACACATTTTAATGATTACAATTTGATTTTTGTTTATTTTGTTTTATATACTGTTTTCTCCTTTTTTATTTGTTTTATACTATGTTTACGTTAAGAGTATTGTAAGGACTTTATGGAAATTGGTCAACAAGTTAAGAAATGTAGTGTTCCTTAAAAGATGTGAACAATAAAGAAGCGTGTCTTGCAGTAGACTGTCTTTCTCGGAAGTGAAGTTCACTATTTCAATGTGATCAACTGAACATACTAATTCCATCACGATTGTTCCTGATATCGTCACAGATACTCTCTGGCATTCTAAATCTCTTGTTATGTTTGTAACCACAGGTGTAGCGTCATCCACCTGTCCAAACTGATCTTTTGTAAACTTCTTCAATTGTTCAATCTTATCGTTCTTATATTGGATCTGAACCAAATTTCCTCGAACATGAGTAACAAACTTATGTAAGTCTGGGAAATCCTGTGAGGCATACTGCTTGATGGGTATATACACTGGTAATGTGTGTCTATAAACTACCCAAATTGGAAGACCTTCCTTAGACTGTACTTGTCTCAAGATAACATAGTGTGGATCAAGGAATTGCTTGTTGATGTTAGAGAAGTTATCAAATCGTATTCCCAATACTTCTTGCAGGTTTAATGTGTAGGTATTAATTGGAAATGCTGTGGTCCCGCCAATTCGTAATATGTTTTCATATAGTATATTTTCTTTCAACTCTAGTAGCTTACTTTGGTCTGAAGCAAACTTACTAGGAAGGAGTGTTTCATAGCCATTGGAGCAGGTAGCAGCACAAATCTGCGAGCCATTGTTACGCTTCCTTTTCTTTCCAAAGTACTCGCTGATCTGGGAGTCAAAGGGATCATGAGTAATGATTTCAATCCCATTCTCATCTGAAGGTACAACTACATCTAATTCCTTCGTCAATAGTTCACATTGTTTCAAAAGGTCCTCTTTCTCGGACTTTAGGTCGTCCAATTCCTTTGTCAAGGAGATTATATCGCCCTTAATATCATTAATCTCCTCTTTCAAGGTATCTTTATTCATTATAGTCTATTGGAAATATTTCAATGCCTCTTTAGAAAGAATGTTTACCTTCAAACTTTAATTCAATACTTGAAATTCCAATTCGGATTCAGCCCACAACCACCAAGCCATTCAGAAGTAATAATGACAATTTTTGAAGGTCTCGAGGAGTAAGACGAACGTTGTAGCCTTGAGATTAATGGCAGCGTAAATTGAACCTAGACACCAGGTATCTAACCTTTCATACGGGCATTCCTCCCGATTGTATACTGCGCTACCTGATATTGTGGTTCGCAATTAAGTCTTAAAATTCCTCGAGAATGTGATTTCATTGACAACGTCTTTAGTAGATGAAGTGAGAGTAACTCAAGGATCAATATAGCATTGTGAGCCTATAAAACATCAAGCAAGAGACGCTGAAGCAAGTTCCATTCTAAAACAGCGCTGAGATGTCCAAGTTTGCCAATTCCTATTGGTCGTCAGACTATAAGACAGGAATAGATCACTTGAACGGCCAAACCTCACGCTCCATTCAACAACTACATGAGTTGCATCTGTTGGTTTTCAACTATATGAACTACTTCAATCAGAATAGCGAAAGCTTGAGCAAGATATGCGTTGACTCGTTTCCATTTGAGAGTCTGTACAGATCATATAATCCGAGTGGTAAATCATTATTGGCATCTCCAAGAAACACATTGAAGAGAATAAGCGATACATTTAGATCCTTGAATATCAGTACAACGAACCTGAACTCTAATAACATTTCGGAAATAACTTCAATTGAAGTTCCTGCTAAGCAATATGGTATAACTACAATGAACACCACATATGAAGCATACATTACTAATTTGAACAAACAATCCCAAGCTATGTCATCCTTGGCTATAATTATAGATCGCGAAGTGTTGGATAAAATCACAATATTCATAAAGACATTCGAGCCCCAATTACGTTCTATAACGGATGAACTCAACCGTTTATATGCTGATTATGAAAATATCATAAGTGTCTTGGAGAACTTAAAGATCGACTACGATGAGTTGATTAATATGAATTCAAATACAAAGAATACGAGTGAAAAAGAATTGCCTGAAATACCTCCTGAAGAAGCACTGGTTCAATTTGAACTACCAGAAATCGTAGAACCGGAACTTCCAGAAGTGCCGTCTGCTGTTCAAACAGCTGAACCTTCAATAACGGATACTTTCATCTTCCCAATCTTCGTTGGTCCCTTGAAAGTATCTAGTTATAAGGATCTAAGTGGTATTTTGAGCAAATTGATTCTGCTGATCAAAACGACAAAGAAAAGAATACAAATCCCTGGCTACAAGGATGAAATATTCAGTAGTGACAGTTTGTCAGAACACTTAATCAAATACAAGATTATCAAGTTCAATCCTACTAGGGTCAATATCGAAAAGTTTGGTCAATCTCTCTTGGACCTTAAATTGATTGTCAATTCAAACTTTTTTGCACTGTCAAAGTTCAAAAGCGAAGGGATGTGGTTCGAATGGTCTGACTTGGCAATATTCGTTTCCAATTACAATGAGGCTTCCGAATCACCACCGCCACCTTCTCCTGCTAAAAATGGTGAGACTATCTCAAAAGATGCGAGCCAAACTAGTTCACCACTTGGCCTTCGCAAAACTGATTCCAGGAAGTCAGAGACTTCAAATATCACACCAACTATTGGTGTTACCCCTGCATTTATGTCAGATTTGAGTACGAATACTTCTAAGATGTTTCGGTCCGTGAAGTCATCCTTACTGACTAAGGTCAACTATACCACCAAAATGTTAGAAATCGAACAAGAATATAAAGAAAATTACTTGAACTTGCAATCGATGCAGAATTTGCTCAACACCACCCTTACATCCAGTGCTGAGTTCTTGGAAAACTTTGAAATGTCTAAAATTCAATTGTTTTATAGAAAGTTATCTAAATTGTCAGAAATCACTTACAACCACCACTTGGAATTGACAAATAACATGCATTCGTTCGCCACACACTTCATTGAAAAGGTTAATATCCAGCAATCCTACGATAATGATTTCAAGCAACTTCTGGTCAATTTCTCGACCGGTATATATTTCCCTTCTCTGTCATCGTCTTTGCATTTCCAAAACTTGAAAAATCAGTTCAACCTCTACAAAGATTTCCAATTGCAGGTCAAGGTTGGTGGTGATTTGTTGAGCATTACTTCAGTTCCTTTCTTCGTGCACGAATTGACCCAGGTTATCACCAAAGGAGAGTCATTGACTGGATCTTGGAAAGCTCCCATACTGCATCAAGAGTATTGGGAGCTGAAGGAAGAGATAATCAAGGTGATCAATAATTTCGAATCTTTTGAAATTGCACAAGAATCTGTCATACATAAAGAAATCTTGACCGAGATCGGGAAGTATTTTCAATCTATTCCACTAAAACAGAGCATTAACTTCTTGAAGAATTGGTTACTTGAAGTAAAAGACTCTTTGATTCCATGCATGATCTACGATCCTATTATCAACTTGTACAACATTAGTGGTAATGATAATCCGATGTCTTTAGACAACGAGGCCAGAAAAAGCGAATTGATAAGATTATTAGGAACTATTCCAAGAAGTAACTTATCAACTTTGATTTATTTGCTCGAACACATTGCTACAGTATTTGAATTGGGTCGGTTGCCTGAGTATGGAGCAAAAGATGAAATATCAGACGATGTAATCGAAGGAGGTAAGAGTTTCAGTGAAGTTTCTGATGCTTTGAACTCGATGGACCAAATTGGTGCTATCCCATTTGTCCACTATATACTTCGTCCTCCACTTTTGAAGAACTCGACAGGATTCAAGCCACCTTTGGTTACGTACAAAAGGATTACAGCTGATTTGTTAAATACTGAATTGAGATTGAAGTTATTTCAAATGCTTGTGGTGAATGAAATTAATTTCAAAAAGAAGAAAGACAAGGAAGCTGAAAAGTTTAAATTACAAGTGAAGAAATTACCTTCATTAAATTCACCACCAAGAACTACGGCTCAACATAATGAGTCTCCTGTAGATTCTTCTATATCCCTGACCAGCGTCACATCTCCTGGTCCTAGAATGAATGGAGCCACTCCTTGCTTAGCAGCACCAGAGAATTTCACGTTGAGGCCTTTTAGGACGAGAGCCACTCCCAACCCATCGCCTTCGACTTCTCCTAGTCATACTCCAAGCAACTCAGTGGACCTCGCTAATGAGCAAAAATGGAAAAGACTGAAGGATAAGCACCACCTAGGGCCTCCATCGACTCGTGATAAAAATTCAAGTGGACGAACTAGAAGCTCAAGTACATCTCTATTACATTCTGGAGTTGAAGTTGAATTTGAGGATTAGTGCCCTTGAATGGCAATATTTATTCTATTTAGCGCAAATAATATATTTCGTGAATTCATCATCATCTTGTCAATTTCTCGTTTTAACACCCGACATTGTTACTTTTTGTAATCTAATGAGTTGTTTCATGGAGATTGCAAGCAAGACAACAAGCATGAAACAACTGAGAGTTACAACACTTCCAAATCCATCATTAGTTTCTTCAATAAAGTTCTCCAAGTTCATACCATATAATGCAGCAGAATATAATGCAATCCCCATTGCTAGCAAACCTGTCGAAAACTTTAAACCTAGTAACATTAATTCGTTTCTATTTGAATCCAATATCATGTTAATGATTTCCTCGGTTGTCTTTATCTGTGACTTCAAGTTGTGAACGGTTTGCACGATTTCATCACAGGTCTTATAATATGACTCCAATAAAACTTCAATCTCCGTATGATTTGTTCCTTGCCGTGGAACTCCCTTTACGCAATCTGTCAAGTACAATTCATTCAACTCATCATCACTCTCTAGTGTATCGTTTAACAAATCGCGGATCAATAGTGTTTTCTGGTGGAATTGGGCAATCTTCTTCAGCTGAATAAGAAGGTATCGTAATTTAACCCTCTCGATAGAATTCTCCAAGCCATTTAAAATGTTTTGTAGTACAGTTGTATGTACTTTCATCTCTGTAGATAAGTTCGAGATGACATATATCAATATCGACTCCATAGCCCTGAATTCGTAGGGCAAATCGTTATCTTTCAGCAGTAGTCTTTCCGCCATATCTTTCAAGAAAAGGGAATGGGAATGAGATTCATTTAGACGGGACCCATGGGTGGAGTTGAATGAGTTATCAAATATCACCACCGAGTCATTCTTTATAAGTGCCTTTATATTCAACAAGTTGAGCAAAACAAAGTTTGACCGAGTGATGATCAGAGGCACTATATCCACGTTTATCGAAGAGTTGATATAGCTACTGGAAGGAATGTTGCCACTAGGTATCCGTTGATTACTGTGATAGTGTCTTGATATCTTGCGGAAATCCCGTGGTACTAGATTGTGTATTTTCATGAACTCCAGTCGCTTGAAGTCCTTACCATGATGGATCATCTGGCCATGCTTATCAAAGATTGTGCATCGAATGTATTCGTTCTCATTGAGTTTGTGGTTTTGTAGGGTTGTACGGATATTCAATTCATTGAAAGCCTGATCACTCCATAGCTTTCTAGATGTGCTGAACGATCTCACCGCGAATCGTAGCCTTGGGAGTAAGTTCATTAGGTTGTCACAAGAACTCTCTTCCTTGAAGATTTATGATGATTTCCATATCGCATTTTTTTACTACGCACCTGTGTATTGGCCATGGCTGCGAAACGGAAGCTAAGGGCCAGTGATAAAGGGTGTTAGTGTACACTGTTAACATCTGGGATCGGTTGTGAAGATACGATAACAGGTGCTTGAACTCATTCCTTGACCGCTATTTGAATATTTGATATGGTATCTTCTCTATTATTAGACCTGGTTGTTTCAGATGGCGAAACTCACCGTAAGGTATCCGATAAGAAAGAATACAGTAATATCTTTGAACCACCAAACTCTTTCGTGCTGTACTTAAGTGTTAAACCTACTCTCTATTGAGCTTATGAGAATAGAACGGTTAAGAGTGGCTCCTACATTTATGAATATATGTTCGTATTCATCTGCTCTTCCCTTGAGGCTCATTGCGCATGGCTGCAAATATTTTTTACACACTACCTGATAATCAAGAACACGATACATGGCCATTGGAGAAGACACTCCGGGTACTTGCTCGATAGCTATATTTCCCAATAACGAGACCTTGGGGATTATAGTATTAGAATTTAGCTGGGTAATACTGTGCTTGATAAATCTTTAGACAAGTTGTCAAATTTCACCAACATACACCAAGAGATATTAAGTAATGACAACAAGTACTCCGAGAGTCTTCCAACCATATTGCTAAGGGAGAGATAAACTCTCTCCTATCATCACCTACCCATCCGAAGTCCTCAGATCTGATATTGAATCTATAATAGGTCGCAATCCTAATTCTTGAACTGTGTCTAGGGCTCGCATGGCTGTAAGATCTAAAATCTGGGGAAGTGCATTGCAAACAGTAACTCACACCATATGGATTATTCAACTTAAACATAAAGACGTAAACGAATATTGTATTACACATTGTCCAAATGCTCTACTAACACACTGCTGAAACCTTAGTCGATCCAGGCATCACCTTCCTATGTCTGTTTTGCATTGGAGCGAGAAGATTCTGGCTGGAATCGTATCTCGCGTCGTCCCGTTTAGGAAACCGTTATTGCCAAACAAAACACGAAATGAAAAGCATCTTCTAGATTTAACCAAGGTATTCAAGAGATTGACTGCCACCAATGTTGCTGCACAATATGTCACGCATATATTCTGCTGACGAGCTTGAAGTGTACGAAGAAGTCGGTAGAGGGGGCTTCGGTGTGGTCTTTCGTGGACTCGTTAAAGCCACTAACATGGAAGTCGCCATCAAGCAAATAGATTTGGAAAATGACCAAACAGACTTGTTTGAGATAAACAAAGAGATACAAATCATCTCGGAATGCAGATTGCCCCAGATTATCAAGTACATGGGATGCTTTCTGAAAAACTACAAGTTATGGATTATCATGGAATATGTTAATGGTGGCTCACTATTCGACTTACTTAAGCCAGGTGCAATTAACGATGAGAGAATAGTACTGAATGTCATAAAAGAGATATTGATAGCTCTTGAATACTTGCATAATCAGGGGAAAATACATCGAGACTTGAAGTCACAGAATATCTTGCTTAACAAAGTTGGTGAGGTAAAATTAACAGACTTTGGAGTGTCAACCCAGGTGTCCTCGAACTTTTCAAGAAGAAATACTACAGTGGGAACGCCTTATTGGATGGCTCCAGAAGTGATCTTGAATAGCGATGGCGGGCATAGTTTCAAAGCAGATATTTGGTCTCTTGGGTGTTGTGCATTTGAAATCTTCACTGGGAAACCACCATTACAATCCGCATTCCCTCCTATGAAGGCATTAAGACAGATATCTCGTTGTAGAAAAGAAGATGATTTCACGAACTTGATTGGTTTGAAAACCATGGAGATTTCTCCAATCTTCAAGGACTTCTTAAATAAATGTTTTACGCTCAACCCCAACGAAAGGCACTCTGCTACTCGACTTCTCAAACACAAGTTTATAACCAAGTACGCAAATCTACCTGATAATGTCAAAACTTTGAAGAAACTAATTACAAAGAAACAATTATGGGATCAAGAAAATCATATTGCAAAGGCCCAAAACTTTTATGTGCCCACCGAAATTGCTAAGAATCAACAGAAATGGCAGTTTGAAGAAGACTACAAATCGCTGAAATCTTTCCAATTTGATATTAGTCTGATAGTTTATTCTCTGAGTCCAACATCATCCAAAAAATCTGATTCTCCTGGGCCTAATTCATTGTCGCCTTCAGTGACACCTCGAGATAGCCACGGTAGTTCAACTTCACCAAGCTCACAAGAAAGAGCGAGCTCGAACGAGAATACGAGGTCTTATAAAAAGTTATCAGCTGTTTCAACACTCAAACCGTCCTGCTATGATGACAACTCACCCCAACAATACACAGTATCTCATACAAAACAGGATCAATTCCGAAAATCGATCAAGCCAGAATTTGTTCGTATCTTGAACAAGACCTTCCATAAGCTCGAAACTAAGAACAATCTTACCACGCTGCAATACGACTCTTTAGTCTCGTTAAATGACAACCTAATTGGCCTCTTGAGCTTTGTTCAGTTCGATAATATGGAGGGACATAGCTACAAGAAGATCTTGATACTCCAATATTTCAAGTACTTCTTAAAGGAGCTTTCAAAACCAATGGACAATGAAACTACAAATCCAAGGCTGCAATTACAGAGACTTATAATCCCTTCCAACTTCCATGTCAATTCAACCCAACCAAAAAACTCCATAAAAGAATTTGATGAGATTGAAAGCAGTTTATTTGAGTCGTGGATCGATAAAATGAACGAGAAGTGGCATAAGACCTAGTAAATAATGAATAATGAGCAATATAACGTAATAAGGAATACATTGGTATGGATGTAGACATCTCTGTTTTTGTATGTGTACGACATCTGAATATGTCGCCGTATATCAATCCAGCTTTGACTGAATTTTTCAGCCAAACCTACACCAAATCTTTGATACACTAAGTAGTCAAGATGAAGACAGAAAACGCGTTAGAGTTTCGACCACTACTGCCTGGTCTATATGATTTGCAATACTCTCTAAGAAATGAGCATAGTGGGTCGGTAAATTCGATCAAATTGTCGCAGGATGGTGCTAAGTTTGCAACCTGTTCTTCGGACTCAACCATTAAGGTATTCAACACAGCAGACGGGAGCTTGATTTCAGTTTTGACCGGCCATACCAAAGGGGTATCAGATATTGAATTCTCTCCTACTAACACCAATGTGCTAGCGTCATGCTCAGATGATTTGACAATTCGTCTTTGGCTCATAGATCAACAGAAGTGCATTAAAATATTGAAGAAGCATACATACCATATTACAACAATCAAATTCACCTCCAAAGGGAATATCCTCATCAGTGGGTCTGCAGATGAAACTATTACTATCTGGGACATTTCTCTGGGCAAGACTTTGAAGACTTTGGCCGCACATTCAGATCCAGTTCTGTCTCTAAGCATCACAAGCGATAACACAATAATTGTCAGTGCTTCATACGATGGACTAATGAGATTGTTTGATTTGGAAACGGGTCAATGTTTAAAGACCTTGACGTATAATAGTACCAGTCTTGGAACTGCAACTGCATCGACTAACGATGTCCTAAACTTCCCTATCTCAAATGTTGAATTGTCCCCAAATGGAAAATACATATTAAGCTCAAGCTTAGATGGTTTACTCCGATTATGGGATTATATGGCCAACAAAGTTCTTAAAACGTATTCAGGAGTAAATGGTGAACCTATCAGTGTAAAATACACCTGTGGATCTCGCTTCATCACAAAGACAAGCAGTCCCAAAATTATTTCTGGGTCCGAATCAAGTGGTGTGTTAGTATGGGACGTGCAATCCAAGCAAATCGAGTACCAATTCAAGCAGAATTCAGAAACAGTTTTCCAAGTAGATACGTTTGATGGTGGACAGATAGTTGTCTCTTGTAGCAAAGACGGGCTCATCAATGTTCTACGGTTAAACGAAAAGTATATCAAACAGGAAGACAAAAACTTGGGTGCTAGATCATTATCGCCGTCCCCAGCTCCAATTGACGAAGAAATGGCTGATAGTTAGCATATAGAGTCAATAAGTCAAAGTACTCCATCAAATCTCCGTACACTTGAATATGGTCGTGCAAAATGTTCATTAATTCTTACGACCAGAATTCGAATTGAAACTCTTAATTATACACAACTATCAGATAACAAATAAGGTAAAGAACCAGTGCAATACAATGGATCAAACAAGACACTTATTCAAGTTCAACTCTTCAGTATTGAAGTTGCCCAAGTCCGCCAAGTTGAGAGCCTGTGGGGTATACTTATCAGGAGTACTCTATGCCATTGGGTTCTGGTCCATAATCGATGCTGCTATCTACTCCAAAACCGTTAATGCATCCGTAGTTCATGTTACATTCGTTGATTGGATTCCATTCATATGTTCTACCCTAGGAATGTTAATTGTCAACTCTATTGAAAAGTCCAATTTACTCAATGACTCGAATAACTCGTTCTTGGGTGGTGGTGGCAATACCAATACTTGGGCTGCCAGGGTTATTTTATTCTTTGGCTTTTCATTATTAGCCGGTGGATTGGCTGGTTCATTCATGGTCTTAATCTTGAAGTTCTTGTTGAAGCATTATAGTTTCCCTACGTTGGGAATGGGAGTTTCCAATGTGATTTGCAATGGGTCTATCATGTTAAGTTGTATTATTTTGTGGCTATCTCAGAATATTGAAGATGAATACAGCTACAGCTTGGGTATTTAATTGTTACGTATAAAGAGATAAGTTATAATGTTTGTTGTGAGATGTAGTTTCCGCTGTAATGATTTCTAGTGTGGTTAGGACGGTGGTATATTTGGGTATTCATTGTAGCTGGTTCTTATTGGATGTTTTTGCTGATAAGCCTTTTTAGTACACAGAAAAGGGCTACAGTGGCTCAAACATAGTATAAACATTGTATAGAACTAAGAAACGCATTAAATGATAACAGATGAAGGGAATCTTTATATTGGCAACATGACAAAGTTGAAAGAAGTAAAGAGGTAGACATTGAGACGAGTAAAATGATGAAACTCATATGTTTGGGAAAGGCCATGAGGTTTCAAGCTTGTAGGTTGCAACAATGATTGAATATTTGTCAGCTAGAAATCGATTGATTAGCTTGCAAGCAGTTGAAAACTTTCAATTGGTAGAATTGGGATTAACATGCAACTAGCCAGTAACCTCATTATGGAAACTAAAGCCCAAGAAGTACATCATTTTCAAACCCGAAGCAGCAAGAAGTATGGAACATAGCAACGCATATTCGTGATTAAGAAAGAAAATGCAAACGGTGGACCGTATTAGCGAAGTGCAGTGCATGTCAGTAAGCTCCAGATATCTTGAGATCAAAATGGGAATCGCAGAGTAATATGTATAAAAAAACGAATCAGAAGAAAAATAAACCATTATTGGGAGTTGAAGATACTTTGGAACGACTGTCTTGGAAGCAAAGAGCGTAAATTGGGTATGAAGGATATTTCCTTAGAATTGAAAAAGTGTTGTTAGAAAGCACACTGAGCACTTTATCACTTACCTTTTATTTCCTTTTGATTGTAATCATCTTGACAATATCTCATTCTTGTAAGGACCGAGTAATTCCAACTCATATTCACTGAAGTTGAACAAGTTTAAAGTGATTGGTTCCTGAGAATCTCTGGGAAATACTTGGAAATCCTTTCTCTTCAACTCATGGAAAAAGGGATGGATTAATACCCTTGCAGGATCTATTCTAAGTTTTGGTTCATATACCAAGATCTTTAACAACAAGTCAATAGCATCGGCCGGGGAATTACTGAAGATTTGCCTGAATCTATCTTCCACGCTGCAGCTGAAAAATGGGGTTTGGAACATGTTACCATTGAAAGTTGTGGAGTTGTTGAAGAAGAATGTTTTGGAAGGAGGTCCTAACAACTTTGAGATTTCCTTCAATTGCAAATCCGGAGCTTGACCCTGGAAAATAGGTTTGCCCAAAAACATCTCAGCGATCACGCATCCTAACCCCCAGATATCAATTTTGGGAGTATATACACTGCAACCAATGATCAATTCAGGGGCCCTGTAGTACCGTGAACATATATAACTCACCGACTGTTGATTTGGCTCTAATTTCTTTGCACTACCAAAATCACAAATCTTGAGAGTTACTGTAGATGGGTCAACAAGGATGTTCGAAGGTTTGATATCTCTGTGCGATATCCCAAAACCGTGCAAATAAAGCATTGCTCTGGCTAACTGAAACGTGTAGGCCTTCATGTGTGGATAAGGAATGGTGTATTTTGATTGTCTATAATATTTGATTTCACTTTGCAAATTCGATGGTAGGCATTCCATGACCAAGTTCTGGTAAACCTTGTGTTCGCTAGGTTTGTTGCTTTGCTTGTCGAAGAAAAACCTAAGACTGACGATATTAGGATGCTTGACCACCCTTAAGATTTCTAGCTCTCTTGATTTGTATTCTGTTTGTGCAGGGAATCTCTTGATAGCGAACGGACCAAGCCATTCGTGGGGGTAGGAAGTGGAACCAGCTCTAAGTTGACTTTCAATTAGATCGTCGTCTGCGTATCTTAAAACTGCCTCTACGACGGTACCGAAGGCACCCTCACCGATCTTCTTGTATTCTTTGATCACCATCCTTTTGGGGACGTTGGTCTCATTTTTGATGACTCTATCCAATGTATACTCATTGATGACTTGTTGATCTTCAGGCATGTTCAATTGATGTGTGACACGTTTGGATAATGGGAGAACTTGAGTGGGAGAACCTGTCTTTATCTCTCAACGAAACCTAACAGTAATTGATCGGAAAAGATTGGCTTGCTTGAAAGTAACTCGTGGATGATTGAAGCACTACTTCAATGTACTTTCTAATAACGTGACCGGAATCCTCTAGTGAACCTGTTGTTTGATTGTTTTATTTCTGTATTGTTGGATTTTTTACGTTGTTTTGATGTGGGTTTTTTGTTTCTGTACACGAATAATTGTTAAAAGTTGATGTGAGAAGCCTCCCTAAATATGAAGTGTTGCGCTAGTGGTTGTAGTCGGTAGCGAAATGTTGCGGTCGTTCTCTCAATTAGCTCAATGTTTGATCTGTTCAAGGGGCATTCTCTTATGATTCTTTTTTGTTTAGAGAAACCATAGGTAGAGAACTCATTGGTACAGAACTCATTGGTACAGAACTCATTGGTACAGAAACCAGTGGTGGATCGACTGTACACCAGTGATAAGATTGTACAAGAAATTTACGAAATTGGGTGAAAATACCATTCGTGAAAGGAATTACAGTTATACGCCGTGTCTTGGAACTGGCAAAGCTTTACGTAGCTAGTTGCTTCATTGGTTGCTTTGCTTGTTCTTGCTTCTCTTGGTATTCTCTCTGCTACTCTCACAGGCCCTTCTTAATTCTGCCTAGAAAAATATTCAAAATTCTTGCGTACAGTATAAACATACCAAAAGACCCCTTTAGCACTCTGTTTAAACCTTGAATTTTGAGAATTGTGATAAGCTATTAATCTTTAATAAGCTATTAAAGAGAATCATCAGGAGAATCCAGTAGTGTGGTTTTCGAGCGTTTTTGTTGTTTATGGGTGGTGTACTTTGGGGATACGTGCACGAATTTGCACCCATTGACACGCAGGTAACATTGATAAAATCCAGAGAGCTATGTCGCGGTAGGTGTATATGGAAGAGTTTACTCTTAGGCAATAGGGGTGTCATATCTGAGAGCGCATACTGAGGGAAGACAAAGTATGTTGTAGTATTGGTCGCCATTGGTGGAGGGATTTGGACTATTCAGCATGTGTCGTGCTAATTCGCGTATGGCACCTTACTTGGCAGTTAACTTTCATGTGTACTCCATTCACGTCGGCATATACACAAGTGTCCTACCTAAACTCAACTGTCCTACCTGAACTCAACTGTCCTACCTAAACTCAATTGTCCTACCTAAACTCAACTGTCCTACCTAAACTCAACTGTCCTACCTAAACTCAACTCTCCTACCTAAACTCAACTGTCCTACCTAAACTCAACTGTCCCACCTAAACTCAACTGTCCTACCTAAACTCAACTCTCCTACCTAAACTCATCTGTGAAACAATTTTAGACACTTTGTTACTCAACTCTCAACTGTCAAACAATAGGCGAACCATCCAAACCCTCTGGTTTACGGCTGCAAACAACTATCAACTTTTTATGCAAGTCCATATTTTGCCTGCTGATAGTGATATTCCCACACCCAGTTATGTATCGCTTAAAGTGAAAAAGAAATAGGAGAGGAACTACAGAAGCGGCAGAGGTCTCACTTTATGTTCTCTGATTTCGTCTTCAAAGTATTCATCCCGACTCCCTGGGGGTTCTTGACACACGTAAACTTTGGTTTCATGCAATTGCATTTTGTTAGGATAACTACATTATATGCATTCTATTACACCAGCAGAATGTGCCCACACAGTTCGTGTTCAAACTATCAATTAAGAGAATCCAAGTATCCACTATATGGCGACGCTCTAACATAGCTATTCAATCTAATTTTCAAGTGGCTGAGCTATATTTATGTATGGATGAAGGATACCTTCGATAATTGCAACCACTGGATATGCAAGACCACTACTAGCCAATACCCAACCATTGAGCCAGCAAACACATTCTAGAGGCAATTGAACAAGCATTTTCAAATATCCATTCATCTATCCCTACAGCAAACCCAAGGATGAACTCATCCATTACACTAGCCAACCACACACCCCTCTCCGTCCCTAATCACTTCACATCTTCGAGTTGAACCCCATCACATGACCAGTGGACCAATCAAAAAAAAATCAAGCGACATTGAAAAAATCGAATCAAGGCCAGGACGATAAACTCCATTCCATCCAAGATAACCGTCATGCTATCCAGATTAAACCGATTCGTTGGCATAAATCCAATTAGACAGTTCAGTTCGACAAGAGCGTCGCTTTTCAAGTCCTCCGCTCCTTGTTATAATGCTATTAGCACAAAAACCAATCCAATTACTCCAGCTCAGGACGCTTCATTCGAATCCATAGTTGCATCTACAACCAAGGAAGCAAGGCCAGCATTCACCAGCAAATTAATCAAATCGAAGAAATCAGAAGAAACAGTGGTTTTCTGGAAACTTTACGCTCTGTTCCCAAGACATAATACCATTTGTTCTCTCGTAGCTGTTGTTGAAGACCCTAATTTCATCCAAAACAACGCTCATTTATCCCACAATGAAAAGGTCTTATATTACTTGAGGTTACCTCACCATGTCAAACTCCACGTAAGTGCTGGTCAATTAGGATTTAGAAAGTCCCAAAGACAAGACTACGAAGCTGCTTTCCAGGTTGCTGGTAGACTCTTCAAGTTAATAGAAGAAAGAAACTTAATCGGGCCAAATGATAAGATAGAATTGATCATGAAAGATTACGGAAAGGGAAAGGAAGCCTTCTTAAATGCATTACAAGGTAAGGAAGGGGTACGCATAAAGGATCACATTGTTAGAGTATCGGATAACACTCCTTTGAAGTTCGGTGGTAGCAGAAGCAAGAAGTTGAGAAGATTATAATACGCTTTGTATATAATATATATTATAATCGATTGGCTAAGGGTAGTTTAGTAAGAGAAGTAGAAGTGGAGAGTTGTAGCGTTGTTAGGTTTCATGTGCTACCGTCACTTGTAGTCAGGCACCACCTGAACTTACCATCACTACGTATTGACCACCACTCATCACCACTCATCACCACCACCCACACATCTTCACTCATCGTCACCACCATCAGTACAACGAATCACCCACCTTAATGGCTGCATAATACTTATTCCACCTTTACATCGACCCCATCCCATATTAGGGCTATACCCTAACTTAACCTCGTGATCAACTCTTCAACTCGCGCGGCTCATCTTTTTATTTCCCCTTTGAGCTGAAAACATCGCAATGAAAATTTTCACCATACACACCTCTCCATGGTGGAAAATCTTCAACCAAAATTTTGATTTTCATATTTATCAAAAAATTCAAACGTTTGGACTTTTGAATAGATTGTTGCATCAAATATATAGGTAAAAATGGCTCCAAGTATGTACTGAATCAAAGCAAAAAGGCGTTAGAGAGAATGCATGAGAATGACGAGCAAGGCAGTGGGATTGCCGGAGATATCCTATCGTGTTATACTCAGTACTCAGCATAGGTGTCCAAGAATTAGATGAAAATCGTCAACTGTGAAGACTGTGAAGAGTAAATCCAAGAAGAATACGGGGCAATGAAGCCGACGATGAATCGTATCAAACTTAAAGAACCTTCCAGGTACATTTGGAATCATAGGCATCGAACTTTGCACAATATGAAAATTTTATCATTCTCATCACTCCCCCTCATCACCACCATAATTTCATAATACAATAATACTAACAATTAATTAGCTAAAGCTTCGTCCGCCAAGAAGGCTGCCTTAAAAGGTACCAACCCAAACAAGGCTGTTAAGGTCAGAACTTCTACCACCTTCAGATTACCAAAGACCTTGAAGTTGGCCAGAGCCCCTAAATACCAAAGAAAGGCTGTTCCTCACTACAACAGAATGGATGCTTACAAGATCATCCAAACTCCTGTTGCTTCTGAAACTGCCATGAAGAAGGTTGAAGACGGTAACATCTTGGTTTTCCAAGTTGACTTAAAGTCTAACAAGAACCAAATCAAGGCTGCCGTTAAGGAATTGTACCAAATCGATGCTGAATACGTTCACACCTTGATCAGACCTAACGGTACCAAGAAGGCTTACATCAGATTGACCGCTGACCACGATGCCTTGGATGTTGCCAACAGAATCGGTTACATCTAATCGTACTTCAATTTATGTATTTTCTAATATAAAATAATAAGTTTTCTCTTATCTGAAGTAAATGTAGGTGATATATCAGAGCGATCGTATATTGCAGGACTATATCAATTGGCTTCTAAATACTTTCATCTAGTATTTATTGAGTTCTATGTACTTAGAAGATCATCTAACGTATTCTGCACGTTCCAATAAGTATAAATGTACCCGTTATTAAGTCTCTTCATCCTGCGTTGCAATAAAAAAGTCCTCACCTTAGGACTGTGAATAAGTCTCGAAATTTTCTCGTTGATATCAGGCACTATAGTCAAAATATCCTCCACTTCTATAAGATCTAAGAAGTCACATATCTCCTCTTCAGTGTGGAACTCAACCTCCATCAGGCTTTCTCCATCTCGTATAAGAAATTTGAAATCACCGATTTTAAGTGTACGCCCATGAGGTTTGAAAGCTAGTGCATGATTTGGTAGTAAGGCAACAACCCAACCAACTACTTCATACTTTATGTTCTTCTCGATCTCACGATGTGTGCAGGGAACATTTGAAAGTAGCTTTATCAGTGTTCTAGTATCGCTAACTTCTATGCTTCCATGAGGGTTTGGTATGCGAGATGTTATCGCACCACCTAATGCCAAACTTCCATATTTAGTTGGTTTCTGAATAGGAAGTGAATTATTTCGAATTGCTTTGATAGACCCCACTTGAAGAGGTGGCTCTGAATTTGATTCAAGGGGCACACTCTGGTCGAGCACGGAATGCTTCTGCAATTCAGTTTCAGCATCAGAATAATCGGTGCTTTCGATGTCTGAAATAGTGTACAAGTCCGTACGTACCTGCGAAGCTGGCTGTTGCCCACTTTGCACTTCCTCGCTGCTAATAACATCTTGATCGATGTATTCTTCTTGTTCAGTTTGCTCTATTTTGCAAGCAGTTGGATCCACAATATGTTCCACTTGGCCACTGTGGACAACTTCTTGCTTAGGCAATTCATGCTCAGGCGATTCATGCTCTGAATTGTGCTCTCGAGTAATTATCAGCTGGTCAAGGTTTTCACTTTGACCAATGAGCACTTTACCAATTTCTTGTTGGCCACTTTGTATGACCTGACTTGTCTTCTCGTCTGAAATGCTATTTCTTGAAGTATCTGAAGCTATTGAATTCACAAAAAGTTCCAGACTAGACTGAACCAAATCTTGATGCAATTCAGCTTTCACAGCCACTGGAGCCTGAGTTTCGGGGAACAATGAATCTTGAGAATCGGTAGTCGCCTGTTGGAAAAGGAGATCAATACACCTTCTTTTAGGTTGTGGAGTAGAGCCAATTTGATACTGTGAACGAGCACCTGTATTCACAATCTCAATTGGTTTCTTTAAGTATGAATTGCTTTTGAGTCTGGTGACAACCTTCAGATATAAGATAGGTGTTGCATACTTGTTGAATTCCTTAATCAATTCGTTGAACTTTTCCTTATCATCCACTTCATCAATGAGATTCAACCGCTGCATAGTGCATGATATTGTTTCCTGGTACCTTGTAACTTCGAAATGAATCTCTGCAATGATACCTTGCAGCAGGAAATTTCGACCCAATCCCAGTCCAATCTCAGTTATATAGTTTTGCTTCACGAACTTATTAGTGATATTCTTATAAATGGCAGGTTCCACTTCTATTTTGAAAACTTTACTGTAATCCAAAATGTATTTGGGGTTGTATGGCAATTCAGTACTACTCAATTCAAACGAGATACTCTGCCTCAGGCCAGTGTCGGTGAAATCAGTAATGTAGAAATCATAGGCTCGATCATCTCGAGGTTGAGCGATAGAGCCCAATACATAGACTGGAAGGGAGCATTTTAAGCTAAATGGTTCACTGCATTGCTTGAGACGCGTGGTCAAGTCGTTTAAACTAGTTATAGGGAGCATTTGAGCGGACTATATCATCATCAACTGTCTTCGACTCTTCGACTCTTCGATTTCAATTCGATGTTAAAATTTTGTTTTGATTTCAATACGCGCAACATGAGCGATAGTGGTAGATTTTAAGAGTATAGCTGAAGCTAGCTGGATGCTACAAGGGAAGCTAGTGGGATACTACACAGAAACTAGTGTGACACTAAGGACTGATATGTAGGATTTGTTTTATTTCGTTTGGGACCTTGCATTGAGTTGCCACTGCTAAGATTAAGCATCGTTATCTTGTAGTGTCTTAAGCTGATGACCAACTCGATACTTCTCAAATAAGGTATCTATCGTATGCCAATCACTTGCAAAGTGCCAGGTTGCAATTAAAAACATAGTAACCGCAAAGAAATGAAACCTAGTAGAGTAGCAATCAACAATGGCCCATGTACTATGTTGGTTGTACAAGAGTCTTTCATCGTATTCCAACTGTATAGTGTTGCTGGTATACTTGGACAAACAACCATCAACCTATTCAACTATATTCCACCTCCGACCTCTCGTAGCATACAAAAAAATACGACATAAAGACGAAAGAAAGCAGCCACGGTATCAACCATGTCTTTAACATAAAGCGATATGCATATGGCCGTGCAAAGGGTCCAAATCGTGAACGCAGTCAATACCAAATATTGTCGTTTGGAGTTTTCGTTGGCATTTCGTATCTTGCTCAACAAGCCTCCGGATAAATATATTTGGATATTTAACAACCTTTTAGGATGTTAGCCCAAGTCTGATGGAAGAAGACTGTTGATGATTCGAATTCAAATTCGAATTTGAACTTTGTGAAAAGTAAGCACCATGCTGTACGCGAAGGTGATAGACTTCCTAGTGACTTGCTACAAGCCTAGATACTTTATAGATGAAACCTCAATGGCTCAATCTTGAAGAGATTCCATCTGTGAACTTTGAGACCATTTGGTTCTTGTAATGGAAAATGTTATCATCAGTCCGTTCGCTTTACGAGAGGCATGAAGGGCAAGGGCCAACCCCACACCTAATTTAAAAACCTTCCAAAACTCCCTTCACATGAAATATAAAGGAAACGGCAAATTGAACGTGCCTATTCACGTTGAATCATTTGAACAACTAGAGGTCGAAACGTTGCCGTTATCTTCATGTCGTCGCTATTCCACTTCTCCACGATAGAAAGTCCAAATCAGAAAAAAATATCAAGATTTCGTAGTGATGAGTTGAGAGATTACTGCAAGTTTACACCTGATATTAGCAAGAATGAAGAGCAAGTGCAGTCATATTCATTGTAAACAACATTACTAACCTATTTTAGAAACTAAGGGTTTAAAATTGGGCAAAAATGCCTTCTCCACGAAGTCGGAGGCTGCACTTAGTACCCCTTCTAATGTTGATGAGTACTTGGAACAGGGATCCATTGATGAAGAGTCTGGGGATCGCTGGCTCGGTGCTGACCTAGCAAAAGCCTTGAGGTTCTATCAACGTGCCTTTGAAAGTTATACCAACTCCATTGGTCTTCCAGGTGATGTGAACCTCGACAGCTATTATAACTCGCTGAGATTATTATTCCATGTCTACAACCAATTCTTCAAGTCAGAAGGAGTGGATATCGGAGAGTTGAAAAATATAGGAGAGGTTTTGACCAACGACAAGAACTCTGTTGTCCAAAGCTTGGATAATATTAAGAGGGCCCATGATGTAGCAATACAAGTGGCAGAGAAACAGCCTCAAGGGATTCCATTGGATTTATTATATAACACTGCAATTGTATACACGGAAACTCTCGAAGAGGATGTGGAAGATGTCCAATTTCCGGAATTGATGGACCTTACACTGAAGGCACTGCAGTTACTTGGGAAATTGCTAGATTTACAAATCGTTGAGTTCGAGAAGTTCTACAAGGATCTTCAAAGTATCGGCGAAGAAAACAAAGACGATCCAACTAAGTCTGATATGATCAAAACTGGAGAATTCAATAATACAGATGAACTCACTAGTGAACAGGTGGTTCAGCCTACTGATATATTTGAAACTATATTGGCTTCGTATAAGTTAGCACAAGCTATTCTAGAAAACGTTAACTTGAAAACTGAGCAAAATGTGGTTAATTCAATTGTTGGACAACTCTTATTGAGATGTGACGAAGTTGCTCTAGGTTTGATAGACAGGTTTAGTGAATTGTCCGTTGACAAGAACGAAATGGTTTCCAACGTCAGTCTCGACCAAATTAATGAATTGAAGATAAATAAGGTGTATGTCCAAGAATTGGTTATTGGCGATGTTGCACACACAGTTGAAATATGGAATAGTTATGAACTTCCAAACACAAGCGAACGGTTTATTTCTGCTGCCGATAATTTACAAAGCTACCTTGATAGAAATGAGATTACACTAAGTAAGGTTTCGTTATCAAATAGTTTAGAAGATAAAGATACTTACTGGAAGGTACTAACTGCCATTAATAATAACTTGAAATCAGCCCAAGCATTACTTCAATCTCTGTTGCAGGTTATGAAGAAGCTGCAAGACCAACTTGGTGTTGGTACGTTAATTTCTCAGATTAGCGGAGTGCTCATTGCGAGAGCCGATGTTGATCTTCAAAGATGTCAAATCAAAGGATATGAACAAGCGGAGAAAAATCATGAAGTATTACTCAATAATGTGAAGACTTTATTGAGAAATGCAATGACCATTGCTAACTCGAATGGTGGACTAAGAGAAAGAATCTCCGAGAAACTTCAAAGAGAGAAGAAGAGGGTCGATGCTGTTATCAGAATGTGCCTCTTAGAGAATAAACATACTCCGCAGGAATTAGATACTATATTGGGAAGACAAAGATGGGTTGTCGAGATCCCACTTATTAGGGATTTGGGATTCTACGAATCGTTTGGAGTGGAAGGGATTCATATACCATTTTTAAAATAGTGCTACATTTATGGATAAAAGGAGGATCTCTTCGTGAGTTCATATAGTATTCAACCTATATATATAGAAATAAATAACCCATTAAGGGGACAGGACAATTTCCTGAAATTGTCAACTCTGACCATATTGTCTAATTCATAATCGCATCTTCTATACTCGATGATTATGTTTTGGTTCTGATTAATTGTAGAATACTCGTTGTTCTGCAAGATTCTTGAATGTGAAAGTGAATATTGATAGTTATTCTTTACAAGATCAACGGATTGACTCAAGTATTCATCGTGGATGAAAAGGAGTGCTTGGGTTTATACCTCGGGGAGAACAAGCAATGATACTGATTAAACTCCTTTTGAGGAGCAGTATTGGCTTTCATGTTGAAGCCATCGTTTGAGTGACGTTATTAGTTCAACTAGAGGGGAGTTGAAAAGATTCCATTCACACTGCACTAGTTGTTATTTGTAGGGCTTCAGTTCTGTTTGAAGCATCTGCCACAATAATTAAGGCAGTCTCTTGTATGTTTATGGTTGCATTCTGTTCTCTCGGCCATCTTATTGCTCTGTCAACGGCATCCGTCAACAAGCCACTGTAGCGTATATCACTTATGACAACCCCTCTGCACACCTCCACGGACTAGTAGAAAACAGGTGTATCAGTGACGTTATTCACCATGAACACAGAGTCAGCATAGTCCTCAGGGCAGTTCGTCGACGCTGACGCTTCGAATATCGAGCTATCGATGAAATTAAGTGATATGGAGTGGGTTTGACAGTTGTGGACTATTATTTGAAAGATATTAATCTTCAAAGTGTACATTATCATCACTAGTATATTCATGGTGAAAGGGAGGTATTGATCTTTTTTAACCGTTAGAATATGTGAACTCTTTGACCTCTTTGAACTCTTTAAACTCTTTGAACTCTTTGAACTCTTTGAACTCTTTGAACCCGTATCTCCCTGGTCCTAGCTGGGTCTCTGGTATATATAAACAATCCTTCCAATGCCCACGTTCGATAGAAGCAAAAAAATTTGAGGCGATTTCATGTTTGGTTTTCGCTTAGCGGTTTCAATGATCATCCAAAATTGGTTTGTGGTATTAGGGTGACAAATACATACGGGGTCAAGAATGTGAGGCAAAGGTGAAATGCAGAAGTAGAGGAGATGAGGTAATGAGTCGAGGCGGTGAGGAAATGAGTCGAAGGGATGATAATGCTGCAGATAATGCTACAGATGCTGTGATAGAGGTGATTTCTGGAGGCGAAGTGTGGGTTTGGCAGTGTAGGGTTAGACAATAGGGTTAGTGTAGGTGGGTACTGGGGGGACACTATTATGAACGATGATAAGCCGAAGATGGAGTCCAGCCTGGTGATAATGATACCAAACGGTGCATTTGGGTATTCTTGGGACTACTAACATCAATGGGTTCTTCGGATTAATGCGCCATTTGCAGTAATGATAGGCTCCATGCCCAATGGCCCAAACGCACAAACATGCTGACTGAGTTGTTGTTCCTGTGCGCTTCTGGAAGTGCGATATCGTGCGTCATCTTGTTGCGTGTGGTGTGTTTCTGGAAATCCAATACTTCTTCTGCATCTCTTATTCTCCCAATAGTGTATTCCATGAGCCTCCCATCTCTTAGTGTACCCCATCTCTCTCCTATCGAATAATATATTTTCTGTGCATATTTAGCCTTGCCACCTTATCTCTTCTCCACTATTTCTCCTTCTGCATCTTCCACTATTTCTCCCTCTGCATCTTCCACTATATACCTCCACATCAACCATGTAACAGTACATCATCATTCGGTGCCCTTTCCGGAATAACACCGTTCTTACGCCCATTCCTACTCTACACTCATCTCCAAACCATCTCTTACTAAACCATCTCTTACTAAACCATCTCTTACTAAACCATACATTATACCTATTTACATGAAAAATCTACTTCAACATCTTATCAAAAGCTGGAATTAAAGACTGGGCCAATGCAAACGAGAATACCAACTTTGGACCGGTGGTCAACAACTTGGGTGTCAAACCCTTGAAGAATGAAGGTATTCCTTCATTCTTAGCCATGTTCTTCAAAATGGTAAACCCAGATTGTGGGTTGTCAAAGTTTCTGTTTTGAATTCTAGTCTTAATAACATCTAATGGGGCAGAAACAATCAATGACGCAGAAGCACCAAAGATAGAAGTGACAAAGTTTTGGGACCAGGTAGCAGAAGAATAGTCAGTCAAGCCAAAGATGTACTCCTTGGCAAACGAGTTACCTCCAAACAATGCAAAAGAACCTGGAGCATTTCTTGCTGCTGTCCAACCCCATCCTCTGTAAAGATTAAATCCTTCATCAGAAATAATCTTGAGGAAACCTCTACCACGGAAAGATTCTGGGTTTGTTTGACGTTTGATCTTCAAGACATCCAATGGCAACAACACAACTTCACCAATTCCAATAATAGAACCGGCAGTAGCTGACATTAATGCCTTACCAGTCTTCTTACCGAAGAGAGAATCATAACTGTCTTGGAAGTTCTTGGTCAAGAATTCATTAGCAAATGGTTGTCCACCGTATTTATAGACTCTTTGCAAGATCTTGTACACAGCAGCGTAACCCAAACCAGGGAACAAGGTGAAGAATCTTGATCCAAGTGCCTTACTAGCATGTTCTCTGAAAACAACACTGTTCAACTGAGAAGCACTAGTGATTCTGCCTTGGTTGGACATTAATCTCTTGGAGATCGTGTCCACTGGGTGAAAGACAGCGATCTCACAGATCCCGGCAGATGCAGATCCCAAGATACGGGCTACAGCAGATTGTTTCTTGTCGGTGGAGGCAGCAGCTGGAGACATCGTTAGGCTTCTGTTCTAATAAACTATGGTTGAGATAGGTAAAAATTTTCAAAATTAGCTGAAACTCTTTTTCAACACCGCGCCTAATTTCACCGCTTGCCCGATGAGGTAATATCGTCTGGTGGTCGTGTGCTGGCCCAAACTTCATGCATCGAAAACTGAAGAAGTGAAACTAAAGAGGAGCAGGTTGGAAACAGAGGCAAGCACCAGTGAAGAGCAGTAAACGGTCAAGCAATAATTGAACGCCGTTAAATAAGGGATCATACAATCAGGAATTTCAAGGACTATTGCTTAAGCAAATATTTTGGACTGATTTAAAGAGATCATCAATAACGTTAGCACGTCCGAGGCTTTAATTCAAACCATTGCTTTCAAACCAACATTGAAATTATCTTATAGGTTCACAGACATCAAATAAATCCTTCCAGGTTGCCAAATAAATCAAGAAGAACCCAAACAAATACCTCAAGGGTCAATCGAAAGAGATAACTTGTCAACATGGCCGATGATTCAGATGCAGTCGCCCAAGACTATGCTCAAAGCTTGAAGGAACTCACATTCAACTCTCGCCCAGTTATTGACAACTTGACAACAATAGCAAGGGAAAACCCTAATGCTGCTGATGGAATCATCAACGCAATCACACAACGTATATACAAATCCATCCCCGAACATAAGTTGTTTGCACTCTTTCTATTGGATTCTGTATGTAAATACGCTGGAAATTCATACAATATATTGGTTGGTGAAGAAATCTTTCAATTGTATTCACATGTATTTCAATTTCTGAATGATCAGATGCGTAAGACCAAGCTCATCTCGTTATTTGAGACATGGAAAGTAACCAAGACGAAGGGCACCTCTTTCCCGTTGTTCCCACCAGAACAGATTGAGAAGATTGAAATGCTTTTAACAAGAGCTGGGTTCCTTAAGAGAAAATCCCCAGGTGAAGTTCTCACCAACAATATGTTGATTGACGAGATTAATAAATTGTTACCAATTTTACAGAACAGGTTGAATAGCGGTGTTGCTAATCCAAAGTTGCAGGGCCGTTTTGAGGCATTTACCCAGTTGAAACAGGCTTTGACTACTCAGAAAATAGGCCCTGAGACTTTGAAAGCATTCCAAGATCAAGTGAATGCGATTAGAGACGAAGAAAGTGGAGTTCATGTCACTGCTACGATTCCAACTCCGGTGACAACTCCAGGACCTTCAAATGCAATCCCTGCAACTGTACCTGCAATTCCAGCAAAACCAAGCATTCCATCAATTCCAAACACTCCAAAAGCACCTCCTGCAAACAATTACCTGCAACAGTTAACCCCGCTGAATAATTACCAACAACAATTACCTCCTCTGAATAATTATCCTCCTGTTCAGCAACAACAACAACAACAACAATCTAATACATCGAGAGTCGAGGAAGTATTTCAGGCGTTGATTTCGTCTGGTTTGGTGGACTTTGAGCAAGCACCTGTTCCTGGTTCCAAGCCGTTATACAAACTTGTATACCCCGAGATAAAATATGCACCAGTCACGAATGAGTTACCTTCTAATAGTACATTACAAGACATATTAAACTCTAACTCTGGAAATTCCTTGCATAAGCTGGATTATGAAAGAATGAGATATGCTGAGCTACTCACAATTTCTCAAAAGTTCACCTCATCCTCTGCCGGCAAGCAAACGTTGCAAGACTTTACATCCACTGGTAAGCCAGACTTTCAAGACTTTATATCTAAGAATAAGCCTCAAGAAAAGTTGATTAACTTACTATACGATGCCAAATCATCCAAATGTGCTATTTGTGGTAAAAGATTTTCTACAGACTTAATGGATGCTAATAGAAAAAGATTGCACTTGGACTGGCATTTCAGAATCAACAAGAAATTGTCTGCTGGTGGTAACGTCCAGCTGAGAAACTGGTACTTGGATGATTATGCTTGGGCAAAATTCAAGGAGGAAGACTTGTTGGAATTCTCTGTCAGTGGCACCACCAATTCAAATCAATCTGGTGAAACGGAGGTCATAGCAGGGCCGATTCCATATGTAAAAGTCCCTCCATCTGATAACAATTTCAACAACCGATGTTTACTTTGTCGTGAACTGGTCAAGGCTACGCTTAACGACGAGATTGGTGAATGGTGCTGGTATAATTGCGTTCTTGCACCTGGTGAAGCTAGCAAGCCAAATAGTCGTAAGATAGTACATGCATCCTGCAAAAACGACAACAAGCGTACCAACGATGGTGACTTGAACACAAGAATAAAAAGGGAAAAGGTTTAATCCACTAAAACTAATTAAGATCACATACATACATCATTAAATAAACCTATCCAAGAGATATATATCACGGCATGTACAATTCAAAGCTTCCTCTGAGATATATTTTGTGATCCAAGAATCTTCGAGCGATTTGTAGACGGATTGCAATATTCAGTACAGCAGGAATGAAACGCACTTTTGGAACATTAACTAAGAACGAATTCACACTGTATGGCATTTTGATATAGTTTCGTGGGCCCAGTAAGGTTATATTTGCAACCTTGCATATTGCCTGATCACGAGCAAGGTGTTGAAAGTAGAGGTCGACATAGTATCGCTTTAAAAGCAAAGTTTCAAGGAACCATAAAGTCACAGAAAGTAACATTTCAGACGGAAAGCTTACTCTTATAGTCGCTGAAATGTGTTAAAAACTTGTCAGTCGCATAGCCACCTCTGACATAAACATAACTTCAATACACAAATCTGCCAGCGGAAGGTGAAACGGTCTGAGGAGCAAAAATTACTATGCGGCCAAACCATCTCTACTGTGAAGTCAAGGAACCGCAGGCTCTGAAGAACATTCCAGCTCAAACGTGGACATGTCTAAGGGCATGGCCAGCTTGTGCCCACCTTGTCGTCGTTCCAAAGCCTCCATGTATGTGGGGCAAAAATCTTAGGACTCTAAAATACACCTTGGTGGTTATTTCGATTCCCTATATAACCAAAGCAGTTTTCGCTTGCGCATTTTTCTGCAGCTGTATATTTCGCTTAACAAATGCTTGTAACAAATGCTTGTGTCTACCAATCTATGACATATAAAACGTAAATCCCCTGTTTATTCTCACACCATCTTCTCACACACCAACTATGAAAAAGTTAAACATCATAGATACTCTCTTGCCTGTCTGGATCGGTCTCTCGATGCTAGCAGGAGTCCTACTTGGGTACTATGTCCCAAGTTCAAAGAAGATGCTTGATTCTGCCAAGTTTGCTGACGTGAGCTTGCCAATAGCCATCGGCATGATATGGATGATATACCCAGTAATGTGCAAGGTGAGGTTCAACATGGTCTGGAGCAAAGACTTGCTAAAGCATGTCTACATTTCTTTGGTCATAAATTGGGTCATCGCACCTCTATTTATGGTGGTCCTTGGCTGGGCTACTTTACCAGACTTGATGGAGTATAGAGCAGGATTGGTCTTGGTAGGAACGGCAAGATGTATTGCAATGGTTCTCATTTGGAATGACTTAAGCGAAGGTCATTACGACTACTGTGCTGCAATAGTTGCCATAAACTCAGTACTACAAATTGCATTATACGGACCTTTGGCCTACGTCTACGTTAATTATTTGTCCAAGGGTTCTACAATCTCTATTCAAATTTGGCCAGTCGTCCGAAGCGTCTTGATCTTTCTTGGAATACCACTCGCTGCTGGGGGGGTTACGAGAGTTGTAGGTCTCAAACTACTTGGTGGTAAGAAATACGACAAATTCATGAAATACCTTGGTCCTACCTCATTGCTCGCCTTATTGTTTGTAATTATAGCTATGTTTGCAGCTCAGGGAAGATTAATCATCAACAACATTGGGTCAGTATTCAGGGTGGTCGTACCTTTGGTCATTTACTTTGGAGTGATGTTCGCTGGAGTACTACTTTTATGTAGATATATGTGTGTTCCTTATCCAATAATGATAACCCAATGCTTCACTGCTGCTTCCAACAACTTTGAGTTGGCTATTGCAATTGCTGGGGCTGTTTATGGTGTAAACTCAAAAGAAGCAATGGCTGCAACAATTGGCCCTTTAGTCGAGGTTCCTGTTTTGGTTTCCCTCATTTATTTAGTCCAATATGTTAACAAGAAGTGGTACAGTAAGACTATCAGAGATTGCAAGTCGGGATGTGAATTGAAGACAATAGTGTTCGCTTGCGTTAGAAATGCTGGTAGATCGCAAGTATCGGCTGCAATCTTTAACGATATTCATAATTTTAAGAGGTACAGGGCCGTTTCCGCAGGGTCCCTGCCCGCTAAAGAGATTCACCAGGAGGTTATTCCCTACTTGGAGCTGTTAGGGTTGGATGTGGGGGAATTGTACCCCAAATTTTTGGATATCGAAATGATGCAAGAGGCCAGTGTTCTCGTTACTATGGGCTGCGGTGAAAGTTGCCCTTTCATTGCAGGACTCAAGATGGTGTCGTGGGACATTGAAGATCCTTGCGGCTTGAGCAAGGAGGGTGTTGATAGGGTGATTGATGATATTCGGGGCCATGTGAAGAGGTTGGAAGCGGATTTGGCGGAGGAGCTGCGTTCCTCGACTGAACCAACTAGTAAAGCGAAATGAACTAGTGAAAAGTACAACACTCGAAACTAGAAGCACTACGTCTGGTCCCAGTTCCTTCTGTTCGACCTGCCTCTTGTCATCTTACAATGCTTAAACCTACTCCAGTATGAGCAAATAGAACTAGAAATCATAATTATGGACTTGTTACTATCATATTAAATAATTATACTTGTATCTTAGAGTAGTGCTACGACGCTCTAAGTATCAAGAGTTCCAAACTAATGTACAAATACCCTGCTCGTCCTGCAATATCACAGAGGCAGTCACTAGCGAGAAAATGAAATCTTCAGTATGGAATTCGTATCTTAGCATATTTCACTACTCTTCTTAAAGCCAATACTAGTCAATGGTTAATCAATACTAGTCAATGGTTAATCAATATTAGTCAATGGTTAATCAATATTGTAGCATGGAGATGCAGATTTCACCTTTTTATTAATTTTCCTATACAAGAATCATGAATATATTAGCATGACGTAGTGATTTTACTTTGAGCCCATACACTTCAAGATGTCGTTCCAGACAGTAGAAGGCTTTTGAGAAGCATCGATACCTGACCAGATACCTGACTTTCTGTAATATTCAACAATTGGTTCGGTTTGTTGATGGTAGGTTGACAATCTCTTAGTCAATGCAGCTTCGTTATCATCAGATCTTTGAACCAATGCTTCACCAGTGATATCGTCGATCATATCTTTCTTTGGAGGGTTGAACAATTTGTGATAAGATCTACCAGAGGCTGGGTGGACTAATCTACCAGTGATTCTGGCAACAAGTAATTCATCATCGATCTTCAATTCAATAGCGGATTGTAAAGGAGTCTTGTTGACTTCCAACATAGAGTCCAACTTTTCGGCTTGTGGGATGGTTCTTGGGAAACCATCTAAAATGAAACCGTTGGAACATTCCTTGTTATTTTCCAATTCGTACTTGATCATGTTAACCATGATTTCGTCGGAAACTAATCCACCGGCGTCCATGATCTTCTTGGCAGCAACACCCAATTCTGACTTGGCAGCAACTTGAGCTCTCAACATGTCACCGGTGGCTAAGTGACAAGCACAGAACTTTTCCTTCAAGTTTGGAGCTTGAGTTCCCTTACCGGCACCTGGAGGACCAATTAACACCATTCTGATCGACTTTGGCACATCTGGGATGAGACCAGCCTTTACTTCCAACTGTTGGATTCTTTCTTGCAACTTGGCAACGATAGACTTCAATTCTTCAACGGACATATTATGATACGATATGGGATATAAGCAGAAATAAGAGTGTCAACTTTTGTTGAACAAATTTAGTGAAATTTATTCGTACTTCCCAAGATTTTTCGCTCACTGAACTAGGTTTGCAATTGGTCAATATTACCAATTTGGTAGCGCGTACAGAGTAATAAGAATGGATCCCAAACCCCGGTGCGGGTGCAAAGGTTCCTTCTAAAGATGGCCATTTTTAAGCTCCAGTATGTTCAGGGCACTATATAGTCTCTACATGGTAGCATAATACTCTATATTTGTATTAGTCTATAGAAAGTCCTGCAAGTACTGTAATAACCCGATGAAGTGAACGTGAAAAATGAATATATATAATTACTTGATTGTAGAAAGGACCATTAATTCTGGAAAGTGTGGATTTCAGGAACGTGTTGAACCTTTACTAAAGGCCTGTAGATTGGCTTCCACATTTGAGATTGAACCCATTTGTGACATTGGTTGAACTCTCTTGGAACTTCAACAAACCCACCGTTAGGTCTTTCTTCGTTCTCGACTCTGGCAGTGCCTTCTTTAAGTGATTGCAAGATAACGGCAGTTGCAACTTTAGCACTAACTTCATCGATTTCTTCCAATCTTGGCAATAAACCATTTTTGGGGTTGTCCATCTTCGGAGACAATGAAGCCAATTGATCAACGGCAGCAGAAACCATTGTGTCTGAAATAGTGGTACATCTGGATAAAACAGCACCTAAACCAATACCTGGGAAGGTGAAACAGTTATTGTTTTCAGAGATAGCATACCCATCAACTGGTGGGAATGGAGAGCCAGTAGCAATTAAAGCGTTGTTATCGGTCCATTTCATAATATCGGCTGGAATGGCTTCGTGTAATCTAGTAGGGTTCGATAATGGGAAAACAATTGGTTGTGAGTTATGCTTGTACATTTCACGGATAACATCCTCGGTGAATGCACCGGCTTGAGTGGAACACCCAACAAGAACTGTTGGCTTCACATGGCGCACACATTCAATCAAGGAGGTTCTGTCGATGCCTTCCCAATCAGCATCCTTGTCTGCGTACAATTTTTGGGTTTCACTAGTTCCCACACTGGAATCCACAATTAAACCATTACGGTCCATACAATGGATAGAACTACGAGCTTGTTCAGTAGTGGCACCGTGAGAAACCATATGGTTAACGATTTGATCAGCAATCCCTAAACCGGCAGAGCCAGCACCATAGATCAAGACCTTCGAGTCTAACAACTCTCTGTCTGTGAATTTCAAAGCGGCAGTCATAGATGCCATGACAACAGCACCAGTACCTTGAATATCATCGTTGAAAGATGGAATCACATCTCTGTACTTGTACAACATTTCACGGCCCGTGGAGACTCCGAAATCTTCATAATGCAAAACAGCATTAGGGAATCTAGTCTTTACGGCAACGATAAACTTATCGACAAAATCCCAATATTGCTTACCTCTAATACGATGGGATTTGTTACCCATGTATAAGTCATCGTTTTGTAACTTTTCGTTATTAGTACCAGCATCTAAGACGACCGGTAAGACTCTACCAGGGTGAATACCACCACATAAGGTCATTAAACCTAACTTGGCGATTGCAATTCTAACACCACCGACACCTTGGTCACCAATACCCAAAATACCTTCACCATCGGACACGACGATATAATCGATATCCTTGTCTTCACCGAAGGCAGCCAATCTTGAATCAACTGAATCTGGATCGGAGATGTCTAAGAAACAACCCTCTGGCTTTCTGAATCTATGTGAGTATGCAGCAATTGCGTCACCTTCAGTTGGTGTATAAATAATAGGCAACATCTCTCTGATGTGACGTCTAACCAATTCATAGTAGAGTACCTTGTTTTGAATTCTCATTGAGGTACAGAAATCATTCTTGGCCAAAGGAGTCTTCAAGTAACTGAATTGGGCATACGCTCTGTCAACTTGTTCATCCAAGGTATTCACTTGGGCAGGTAATAACCCGTCAAGACCAAAGGCATGTCTTTCCTCGATGGTGAAGGCAGACCCCTTATTGAAAACAGGGGAATTGAGCAAATGGAACCCGGTCAAATCACACTCGATTGGACCTTCGATCGAAAGACGCGTTGTCTTTGGTTTAAGAGATGCAAGGGCAGCCTTGATACCAACAGGTGTCTTGATGGTGTGGGTGTGCAAAGTGCTACCTTCTGATTTGGAGGATTTTGCGGACTTGCTTACAGACGATGCAAGGGTTCTTTGCAACGATTGTCTCTTGACAGTTCTGTTTATGGAGCACAACATATTTGGTACCAAGCGAATAAGAAGCAATCTACTTCACAATTGAAGATGGAATGGAACATGATCCCTTATATATGAAAGCAAAAAAAAATATTTTGCAATCAAAGATTAAAATTTTTAATCTCGCAGGCATTGTGTGTTCCGCAGTGTATTGATTAATAGACTGCGAATACAGGATCCGAACTTAGAGTTACATAGTATCGATAGTGAAGGAGAATACCGGAACCAGCCGCGTGCGGGCAATACGGAACTGAGCAGGAGAGGTGTGTAAAAGCATAGAAGAGTCAAAGGTGGAGTGAAAAACTCGTGGCTATGTTGACAAGTTTCATGCTTATTTACGGTACCCTCTCGATAAAGTCTGATCTTCGAGTGTAATTGCTCCGGTATCAACCTGAAATACAGTGCAACACGTAAAACGCCTTTTGGAATCGTACTCTCGATCTGAGAAGGAGGGGTTGGTTGACATCTCCTCTTTGCTGGATTGTTGAGTATTAAGGCTTAATAAAAAAAAGAAAAAAGAAAAGTCTTCAGGTGGAGTTGTTGTGGATATGTTCAAGTGATTGGCCGTCTGACTTGGTTTTGCATCAGTGCTGTCAGTAACCTCTTGGGTCTACGATGCTGGTTCAAGTAGCTTGGAAGCTGTTGGTACCAACACTGTTAGTCTAAAGTAAGCTGAACCCATCAACTACTTATTCCTACTCCCATCTTTACTACCATCTTTACTACCATCTCTACTACCATCTCTACTACCATCTCTACTACCATCTCTACTCCAATCATCTCATCTCTTCAGTAGAGCTCTATGATCCCCTCTTCTGCTATCATGTGCAATACTGGTAATGCTCCTGTATCCCTTACTTCAGCCAAAAAGAAAGAATGGACGACAGGAATAGTCCTTGGGTGTGTTCCTTCGGGAATTGCTTGTGTCTCTTTTGACCTTCCTCCAGTATAGGTGAAGAATATTTTTTATCTGCAACCGTTTCGTGTAGTAAAACCACTGTTTCTAGTGTTGCGGCGTGGGTCTTATGGCGTATTTTTTGGAATCCACATATCTCTACAAAATCACTTGAAGCACCCTTCCTAGTTTATCCGAGATTACATGAGGTATGGAGGGAGGCTAGCTCTGGAAGATCACGGGTTGTATCTTGTTCAGGCTGTCCGGCTTCGGACAATTCTTGCAGCAGGTTGGATGTTGCAAAAGCACTGCAATGAGAGTGACATAGCTGCAAATTCTTTAATGCGGAGAGTTTTAGGTGAATGCTGGGTGTTGGTGAGATGAAGGCACCATTGGTTCCAAAGTGGAGTGTGATACCGGTGTGATACAGTGTGATACCGGTGTGATACCTGTGTGATACCTGTGTGATACCTGTGTGATACCTGTGTGATACCTGTGTGATACCTGTGTGATACCTGTGTGATACCTGTGTGATACCTGTGTGATACCGGTGTGATACCGTGTGATTTGTGTAAGCATGCAGAAGAGACTTACATCACGAGATCACGGAAAATGGAATTATTGGTTACTGGATGTTGTTGCTGCGTCCTTCAGACAGCTTCCAACAGTTCCCTTGGTAGCATAATTGTGATGCAAAGTGCTTTATCTATGGTGATATAAGTTTAACTGGTTAAATCACCACTTATTGATTATTCAGTAGTTAACATATGTCCTGCCATCTTACTGTCAACCTCCTAAAATGTTCATCAAGAGATAGGTTCTTTTAGCCACGGGTTATTGGTGTATATTGTAGTTACAACCCACACCTCAGACAACCTCCAGTTCATCCACTTAAAACTTGTACTTTGAATCCTACGAGAATATAAAAAAAGTAGCCAGACCTTGTGTCGATTTGTACATTCATAAAATACTCACCAAATCTGCGATATCATATCCCACTCTCTTGATCAATAAACTCCCCATAAGCCCTATTTATCATCATTATTACCCCATGAAAAATCATTAATTTCAATTTCGGATACATCTGATAGTTGAGCAGTTCAACTTCATGGCAAGGATTACACTTATGACTAAAGCTATAAAATCTTTGAAAAACTTCTAATCCAAGGTATCTCTGATTCGGATGATAGATATTGACTCTCTCTATAGAAAGTTGAATAGATAGCAATGCTTCAGATAAACATGGTCTCGATGTGGCACTTCTGACAGATAATGTATGCAATTGGTTTTTCTTTGGTAGCTGAAGCAAAAATTCCTTGCACCAATCTTGCTCACATTCATATGTATAATTCAAAGACACCAGAGATAAATTGATCATCTTGTTCACTGTTGCATTAGGGACTTTTTGCTCGCAAAATATTTCCAAGGTCTTTAAACGAGAGTAGTCCACCCTGTTATCAAACTGACGTAAGTCTGTTCTTTTCAAGGTGATACCTTTTGCAACAGTATTCGAATCCATCCAACGGTCATCAGCTTCAATGATGACTGACACGTTAGGATGTGTTCCTTTGAAGGTGTTGAAGAACCTTGGGGATAATTTGGGCTCACTAAAGGTTATCTTTCGGAATGGGACTTGAGTTCTGGCTTGGACAAACTTTAAAAACTTCAATTCTGAGAATATAGTATGGTCGATATAGAAATTGGTCAACAATTTAGGGGCTATATGTAGTTTGTTTGTACCGTCAACAAAGACATTCAGGAGTAGCTTGGCTTGTGCAGCCTGGTATAGTTGTTTGCATACTCTACCGTACAGTATAACATCGTTTTGAGTCAAATTCCCTAGGATTCTTAACTGTATCTCAAAGGGTAAGCAATGAATATTTGTGGTGTTTCCATTAACACTGTAAATTGACAATTTATTAACAGCATCTGACTTCGAAAAGGGTATCATCTCACCAACAACAAAAATCATCACCAAGACAATTAAAGTAGATACAATTTCCTTGCACGCATGATTCATCATGGACAAGATAATGGCTTCAATTGGTCTGTATATGTTTAGATATTTTGTATATGCATTGAGATCAAGACTAATCGAGCCATATTTTTGCAACCACATTATTCGAAAACCAGCAATCGAATTAAACCTCTAAAGAATTATATATACCATTGGTAAAGTGCTCAGCACTACAAGAGACTCTTATACTCTAGTGTCATGGTCCCTTCCATCCATCAAGGGATGATGAAATTCTGGGCACTCATGTGATTTAGCTCTGGGTTCAAAGGGAAAGGGCATAACTAAGCTTGAATAGAGAAATGCGGTTAACTGTCACCCCAGCCCAACAATTTCTATTCAATTATTATCGCTATTAATACTATAATGGGAAAGAACTTTTTGAAGTCCATTTGGGCCCTATAGTTTTGGAAATAGGTATTAAAAATATGTACTCAGTTTGAAGGATAACAAGTTCTATTGCGCTAGAAAGAGCCGGTTTTATTGAGAACGGGATCTAGTGAGGTGTGGAAGATACTGATTTGTTCTGAGTGTAAGTTTTGTATTCTATACAAATGTTTATACTAATGGAAATATATGATCGACTTAGGGAAAGGAAAGAAGATGTAAAATAGTGGGATCTTACTCCAGTATTTATAGACTTTCTTCTAGGAGGCTTTACCAAGTTTGGCTTTAGGTTCATGGCTAGCATTCAACTCTCATTTTCAGCAAAGGGTTAACCTCACAGGTTGTCTTATATAAAATGTTGAGTAGACAACACCCAGTTCAAGACTTACATCCCCTCGAGGGGGTAACTATGGGCTAACTACTGGCCTACTGAAATTTTTAAATAGTGAATAAACAGTCCTTTTAAAACGTATACAAATGGTTCGGTATTCAGAGGGTGAACTAGAGAAAGTAACTGCTTGGTGACATTTCAAATTCACTAGCAAGATCCAATTGGAAGCATTATACCTTGAAAAGGCTAAACAGTCCTTTCGACATGGATTGGTATTATGAGATGATGATGTCTCATTAATTAAGATCTGATTTATAAAGACTATTCAAAAATAAAATAACAAGCCCTCTCTCTGCTGTCAAACAGTTAACTATATTATCGGTGACTGCATTTCTCTTTTCAAGCTTGGCCATAGCAGTATCTGATATAAAACCTCCGACACATGACTTACGGTTGATATTAGGCTTTGTCATTTCTCACATAATCAAAAGTCAATAGCCACTATCAACAAAAATTTACACTAAGTTAAAGTCAAAGATATTAACAACTTGAAGGCAATTAACGTGACAAAACAGAACATTGAACAATGAATAGACTATTCGGAAGCAAGAATACTGCCCCAAAACCAACATTGAATGATGCCATCAACACCATCGATGGTCGCATAGGTTCACTTGATGTGAAATTATCAAAGATAAATGCAGAGTTATCTACTTATCAAGGCAAGATAAGTAAGATGAGAGACGGTCCGGGCAAATCATCCCTCAAACAAAAGGCATTGAAACTATTAAGACAAAGGAAACAGATTGAAGCTCAAAAGGACCAATTAGAGAATCAATCATGGAATATGTCGCAAGCTCTGATGACCACCGATAACTTAAAGAATACAATGATCACGGTTGATGTGATGAAACAAACCAACAAAGAATTGAAAAAGACGTACGGCAAAATAGATATCAACAAGATTGAAGATTTGCAGGATGAGATGTTGGATTTGATAGATAAGTCAAATGAGTTGCAAGAAGCATTACTGAGCAATTACGAAAATGAGGAAATTAGTGAGTCCGAATTAGATGCCGAGTTGGAAGCCTTGGGTGATGAAATGGAGTATGAAAGTCAGTATGGAGAAAGCGTTGGAGTGCCGAGTTACTTGGATGAGACCACTACTAATGAGTTACCTACATTTATCGATGAGGATGAGAAGGAACCAGCGAAAGTAGCAAATTGATTTTAAATGCATCTCAATGAAGATGGAGAATGAGCTGGTGAGTTTCAGTGGCAATAGAATCAGAGCTTGTGAAGTTAGTTTAGGAGCCTTAGTTGGACTTATATGTCCTATCCTACTTTATCCTACTTTATCCTTCTTTATCCTACTTTATCCTACTTTATCCAAATCCATACAAATGATTGCCATATAATGATTCTTCCCCCTTCAGCAGTGAAAAACATGCAACTCCTAAAGAGGAACTCTATAAGTCCAGAGATAACATACATGTTCTTCCATTAAATCAACAGCTAAGATAGACACAAGTCATACATATGTGTTTCATTCGTAATTTTTATATCATTCAGATATCTATATATAAGTATTACTCTATTAGTATTCGTCATCAAATCGATGCACTAACTATTTTACCCTTTGAATGGCCATAAAGTAATTGCCAACTCCAGCATTTTCTGTAAACTTCCAACCGTACGCGGGTATGTAGATACAACCTTTACTATCCACCACTTTGAACTCTTCTTTGCTCTTAAGCCAGTTTCTGATTTCCTCCTCATCAATATACTTGCTCAATGTATGAGTACCCACAGGCACAATCTTTAACAAATGTTCTCCCATGAATATGGTGGTGAACCAACTCACTACGTCTCGATTGATAGTTGAAATGAAGATCCATCCTCCAACATTTACTCTCTTGAGGGCTTCTAGCATCACAGTTGATGGATAATTAACATGTTCGAGCATCTCAAACATAGTTACGATGTCATATTTATTGCTGGGATTCAATGACTCCAAAGAAGTCAATTCATAACTTAATTTGTTGTCCAACATCGGGTCTTTCATTTTATGCATCTTAGCAACCTCCAATACTTCCAGAGACAAGTCTATCCCCTTCACCGTTGAAATAAACGGCAACCTAGCCATAGACTCAGATAGTATCCCGCCTCCACAGCCAACATCCAAGACAGTTAACTTTTGGGTAGATAAGATCTCCCCTCTTCTCACTTCTTGATCTTGAATGATCTTAGCACTAATTGGTTTGGGCAACAAGTCAATATTATATGGCGGGATATAAACTTGCTCTTCAGGATCGACTCCCTCATTTAAGATCAAGTTGTTTTTAATTGTGTTATGAATGAAATCCATTCTAAGCATATTCATCTTGTGCAAGATTCGTTGTGAACCATTCACGTCCCACCATGTCAGAGCCAAAGCATTGAAATGAGCCAATTCGGAGCTTGAGGTGGAAGTGTTCCTGAACACCGATGATCCGGTGAGCTGTCTAACGAATACTCTCAACATTTTTCTGTAGGCTTCTTAATTCGTTTGGTACAATTTGCTGTACTCTGATATTTGATGCTGCGATATAATTTTTCATTTTTCAGTCAAGAAGTTTAAAGATCCTGATACAAACAACACTACCCTTTCAAAGGCATCCTTCCTTAGCACACACTCCGTGAACTCCGTAAGATCTTATAACAATCAGCCAATGGAAGAATCACTAGCTGTTACCCGTAGTCGGCGTTCCAACGCTGGTACAAGGTTGAAAC
This sequence comes from Kodamaea suecica, assembly GCA_030558315.1. Lineage (NCBI taxonomy): Eukaryota > Fungi > Ascomycota > Pichiomycetes > Serinales > Debaryomycetaceae > Kodamaea > Kodamaea suecica. Next base: position 301,136 of record JAJMSH010000006.1, on the reverse strand, counting down.
AGTTGATTGCGCTAGAGGAACAACAACAGAGGCAAAACACCCCTCAACAAAGAACGTATATGGGTGAAGATGATGACGATGAGAACGTTCGTTTGTTGTTCGAAGAGGACGAAGAAGACTTTGAGTTTGTTGATGAAGATGTGGATAATGAGAATTTACGAGGAATAGATGAGGAGGAGGAAGAAGAAGTTGAAATTAATGATAACGATAATGAAGATGAAGAAGATGAAGGCGATAATGACGACGAAGATGAAGACGAAGATGAAGACGAAGCCTCAGGTTCCAGAAAACGAAAAAGGGATGCTGATGATGATGATGTTTTATCGAACTCCGATTTGTCTGAATCAGATTCAGATGATATGGAGGGTGAAAAGGAACTTGTTCAACAAGAAAAGATCAAGAAGCGTAGCTCAAGGTCAAAGGTAATACCTGCTATCAAATTGGTGGAGGCTGCGAAGGCAAAGAAGAAACCAGCACCCTTGATATCATCGAAAACTTTGCTTTATTCAGATAGACGTTCATCCTCGCGTACGTCTGCATTGGAGAGTAAACAGGCACTTATTACTAAATTACTAGAATCTGAAGAAAGAACCAAAAGCAGTAAACCAGTTGCACGTCCTATAAAGCAAGCAGAATTAACGCAAGAGGAGAAGCTTGAAGAAGCTATTGAAACCGAACGGATGAATGTCCAATCTTTAAATGAATTTCGAAAATTGGAAATTGTAAAGAAGGAGAGACAAAGACAATTATTAATGCTGCGTAGGGCAAAACTAACTAATGTAATTCGCTTCATTAGTAATGTGAATTGGATAAGCCCAATTGACGAGATCAGAGAGGAAAGAAAGAGGATAGAGTTGATGAATAGCAAGAGAAAGGGACGCAGAAAGAAAAATGCAGAAGATCTGTATGAGTACGTTCGTGTTCCGGGAGACGTTGATACAGAATTACCCTTGGTTAAGGACGAATTAAAAGCGCAAAGGAATGCAGAGGAACTAGATAATAAGAAAGAGTTACCAGAAGATCTAAGCGATTCAAAGGATGATCTGGTTAATAAAGATATATCTAATCCTCCAGACGAATTGCCTGAAGCAAGTGCTCTCGTAAAGCAAGTAGAACTAAAAGAAAGTTCACCTTTTGAAGTAGAAGGAATCAAGGCGCAAAATACTGAATCTAGCAATGGAGGTAAAAAGCAAAGTTCGATAGATATAGAGGTCAAGGATTCAGATCCTGGGAATGTGAACAACCCAATAGATGAGAAATCTATCAAAAGTTTGGATGAGGATGCTATGGAGCTTGATCAATCTGAAAACAGCAAGGTTCTGAAACCATTGAATATCAATAACGTGGTAGTGAAATCAGAAGAAGAAGGTAAGCCTGAAGTACAAGAGACTAATCTTAAGCAAGAAGAATTACCTCTTCTGGAACAATTAGAAAAAGATAATATCGAGCAGACCAATGACCAACGTATTAAGCTTGATCAAGAAGGTGTCGGAAATAATGAGCTTGATAGTGAACTTTCGAAAACGTTTGAAGGGCCAATGCAAAAAGTTGCCCGGAACAACCTCTACCTAATTAACTTCACCTACGAATTGGATAAACCAACTATCAGAAGAGTAATCATGGGAGAGCAATCCATACTCGGTGCAAGTCGTCGATTTAAAGACTTGAAGCCTTTGATTAGAATTGGGAAGAAAGGGTACACTTCATCAACTGGTACAACCGAAATCGACGAATTATTTCGATCATCGGGAGATATTGATGAAGCTAATAAGATTTTTGATGAGTTGAAACGCTTGCCTCGCTTGGGTACACAAGAGCTAATTGATGAAACCGTGGAAACTGATGAACAGCACAGTGAAATGCCTATTGTTATCAAGACAGAAGCCCCCACAGGTATTTACTTATCGCACAATAATAATAAGAAGAATTGTCTTATCTCAGGAAAAGAAGTAAGGTATTTCGATCCTCACAATGGTATACCATATGATAGTGTTGAGACTTATAGAGTTTTGAAGGACATAGAACAAGGCTTGGTTCCATGGTATAGCTTGTCCGATGATGTTGAAGATTTTGGTCCTGTTGAATTGTATCTTGGTAATAGAAAAGATATGAGACATGCTAAGGGGGTTCCAGACGGATTTGACTGAGAGGAACCACCACTATATATTAATGTTCTAGCGTTGAGGAGATGTTCCATTTCATTTATTAGTTAGGATTACATTATTTTATCTATTTATGTATTCTAAGTAACAAGGAATATTCCTTTCAACTAATATCTAGACCCACCATTCTACATGGCACCCACTCTACTTAGCACCCACCTGCTTTAGATAATAGTCTATCAAATTAGTTTGGTGTATGTTGCACATCCTTCTCGTGTGCAGCGATCAAGTCTCCTTGAAACCTCATCAACTTCTCTCTTAATACAGGTACGAAATGCTTTCTGATAGCTGCTCTGTGTTCACTTTCAACGACTTCAAATACATATTCATCTTCGTCCTGGTCATGTACAAATTCGGGAACAGTGATTGTAATCGAGTCTTCATTGACAGTGACGGAGAACTGCAACTTCATGTCGTAGATACATAATACCTTTCCCTTTCTCTGAGTCACGTCGCAATCTCCAGTGACAGAGTCCAAAGAACTAAGGACTATTGTGATAGTATCGTCCTTATAGGTTGTGTTGACCGTATTTGTCTGCAAGTATTCCTTGGTCCATGGTAAGCAGTTTTTATCGACCCAGTGCCTGAGCTAGTTAGTTAATGATTCTTTCGAGGGGATTCATACGAATGCTGTTAATAGACGTACCAGTTGTTAGGATTGTGGACTACCATCTTTTCAATAACCTGAGCAGGAGCGTTGAACGACAGAGATGGTTGGAAAATTCTAGACTCAGAATCATATTTGAAGATCGCGAAATCGTCGATTTGGTGTGCACAGTAGTGAGGCCCAGAGTAGAGGAAGAGGGAACAGGAGAGCAGGACAACTGAAGTGCAAGTACGGGAGCTTTGGAGTCAAGTTTTGGAACTGAAACTCTATCTTAATCAACATGGCAATCGGTATCGCAATCGGTATCGCAATCGGTATCGTAATCTAGCGTGAGAACAAGGTATCTCGTAACTGTTTCCACTCAATGTTGAGTACCAAGGGCAGGATAGTTCTTTTAACTAAAAATGCTGAACTGAGGTAATAACCACAAAATTCCGAGCTTATCTCAAAGTTCCTTAACGACAACCTAATCCAAACATCCCCATCCTCAGCAGACTAAACCTTGAAAACGCTAAGGTTTAAACGTAGCTCTTCACCCTATGTTGCTCGTACTCGCGAAAAGTCTCCGAAATCAAACTTCCCACACGTCAACCAAAACGCATCAAATCAATATACAAAAATCAACTACAAACACACTCCTTTGCTCTTGCGACCACAACACAAGCGATGTCTGAGAAGGAAAAATACCTAAGCGAGCTTGATAAGCCCTCATTGCCAGGGTCATACTACAACACACACACGAATTCAACAAGGAAGCTCCTATTCGCTTTGTTAATAGAATCGATCTGTAGTATATCTATTTACTACAATTACGAAAGGATCGGTTCGTTCAAAGGCACCTTGATTGCCCCGTCGTTGTTGGGATCATGCACAGCTGCGTTGGCTCAGTCAATGAATCAATACATGAAACGGAAGTTTTCGTTGAATAAGATCTTTAAGTTTATGTTATGGGGAAGTATCAATGGTTGTTTTACAGTGCTATGGATTGATTTGCTCATTACCCAGTTCGACAACATAATATATCGTGTCTTGGCTGATCAACTAATTGCTGCCCCTCTCTTCCAATTGGTATTCAATATACTTAACTCATTGTGGGATCATGGTGAACTCGCTGGTAACATGCATACCACATACTTCAGTTCACTCAAGTATAGTTTCTGTTTTTGGCCGTTCTTCCTGATTGGATCGTTCGTGTTCTTTCCAAAGGAAATGATGTTCCCTGCTAATTGCGTAGCCAACTTACTTTGGAACCTCATTTTGAGTAAGGTGGTCTAGTTTTTACCACACAATCATTGATGTCCGTTTGGTTGACACTGACTCATGCTGGATGTTGTTTGGCAACACTAACTTGACCTTCTAGTTTTGCATGCAGTTGAATGATATCTTATGACACTTTACATTGATTGGCTTTATAGAATAGTACATCAGTTGTTAGTCTTGTTTTCGTAGCGAATCTGATGACAATTTTGAGTAATTTTTCACAGCATCTCGAAAGACTCTTATTGGCTGTACAAAGAGCGCTACGTACGTTAGAAGGTATTACTGAGATTACAGTCTTCCTATTGATGTACGGACACTTCCTCGCCCAACCTACATCGACTGTTCCGCATCGATGCCAGGTTGCATCTCGCTTGAATTTTCGTTTTCGCAGCCATCGAGGCTTCGAACAATAGACCTAAGGTGATTTCAAACACAACGTCCTCGCCGAACAGATTATTATGGACAAGCAAGGCAGAACTAGCCTTCCACAGGCCAATTTACAACTACACCCAATTTCATCCCGCTTGAATAGCTTTTCCTCATCGCCAATACATTATTACTATTTAACTTACTTCTTAAATGTCTTCAATGGGTCTGACTTACCACTCTTTCTCTTCTTCTTACCCTTAAACTTCTTAGCATTATTAAATGGAACAAATCCAATATCTTTAATATCCTTACGAGCATTCTCTGGTAATAAATATTCAGGTACACGCTTCAAGTGGGATTGCAATCTGCTTGGATGTAACTCTTTGTCATGTCTCAATGTAGCTAAATCCTGTGGGTTTTCTTCGAAATGTCTCTTCAACTTGTTAGAATTGATCAACTCGTTCTTCAACTCCTTGATACGAGCTTCTCTGATACTAGTGGCAGTGACAGCTCTAAATGCATCTTCAGCTCTGTATCTGAAACCTTCCACTTGCTTCATGTCAAACTGATAAGCTTTGATGTCAAATCCGTTTCTTGACTGTTGCTTGACTATGCGACTCATTACTCTTTCATCTCTCTTACATGATCTTAATACTGCTGTTTTGTGTTTGCCTACTTCGTTCGTAGGAATCACGAACGAAAGTGCCATACCTGCTTTACCAGCTCTGGCGGTTCTACCGACTCTATGCACGTATGCCTTGGAAGAAGTTGGCAAGTCAAAGTTGAGAACACAAGCAACATTCCTAAAGTCAGCTCCTCTAGTGACACCATACTCCTTATCTTTCTTACCCTTTTTCTTTTGCTTTGGTTTTCCGGCCTTCTTAGTCTTCTTATCAGATTCTGAGCCTGTATGTTCTTCTTTTATTTCTTGATCTTCTTCTTCTTCTGCAATGTCTTCCTCGATTTCATCTCCCTCTGCTTCATCATCGTCATCGTCCTTTTGCTCATCTTTCTCAACCACTGTTTCATCAGTGGCAATCAACAAATTGTAAACATTCTTGTTGAACTCTTCTATGATGTGCAATCTTGAGTTAATAGGTAACTCACTATTCAAAATACAACTCTTCAAACCAAACTGTTCCAAGAACAACTTCAATCTGTAAGCTCTGTCGATATTGTTGACAAATATAATTGATTTGCCCTTAATCAAGTTCAACTTGTAGATAACATATGTCAACAAATATTTGTCAAACTCGGTGGTTTTTGTATAATATTGTAATAATTTGCTGGTATTCATCAATTCATCATCATTCAATTTAAGAATGGCTGGTTTGGTGCAAAACTTCAGCTTCAACTCGTTCAACTCATCGTTGATAGTAGCAGACATTAAGAATGTTTGCAAGTTCTTCTTTATAGGTAAGTATCCTTCTAATTTGGATAAATCTTCTTCGTAGCCATATGACAAAATCAAATCAACTTCGTCTATGACCAAGTTGGATACATGCGACAAGTTGACGGCTATCTTCGTCTCTAAGATCTGGATTAGTTTAGATGGGGTTGATACTATAATTTCGGGTTTTGTCATCAAAAATGACTTCAAGACTTGTTCATTCATGTTCAGTGATAAATTGACAACTTGGAACTTGTTATTCATGTACATCAATAACTTTTGAACAAACTTAGACACTTGGTCAGATAATTCTCTTGTAGGGACCAAGATTATACTCTGGATCTCCTTAGCCCCTTCATTGCTGAACAAGTTATGGATAATAGGGATGACGTAGGCACCAGTCTTACCAGAACCTGTTGAAGCCTTAGCTATGATATCTCTCTTCTCATCGATGGCTAATGGTAAGACACTCGATTGGATTATAGTAGGCTTTTCGAACCCAATCTTGTCCAAAGCTTGGAGCAAACGTGGGTCCAAATTGAAGGAATCCCACGTCGATTCGTCATCTATATATGCTTGTGGTGCGATCGCCGTCATGGTGTATCTGGTTACTATGAGAGTGATGCGATGAGTGCTTAAAATTAAGTTCATTTTTTTCTTCCTTTGATTTTCATCTCTTCGAGCTCCTGCAGATGTACAGAGATGCATTCAGTATAGACATGTTCGCTCTGGAGTGGGGGGGGGAGGTGCTGGAACCCATGGGATGGTGCTGGGACCCGTGGGACACTTACTATCTGAAAGTGCTCAGGTATGAGCATGATCGAAATTCTACTGGCGTTGGCGTTAGTTAAAAGGAGTCTTGTTTCTCTCTTGTTCCGTTTGATGGGACAGTAGCCCATTGTTCTTTGGAGTAGTGGAGTAGTGGAACAGTAAGATATTCGAATTCATGCCTCTACATGATCATTTACTGAAGTCACTACATATACCTCAGGACATATAGTACTAGTATTAAAGCTATTTGATGAAATCAAGTCTCAGTAATTACAATAATTTGTTTAAATTTATGCAATATTTCCAATTAAGTTGCAAATACCCTAAGAAACCAATACAACAATCCTGCTGATGTAGAAATACATTGCTTGAATAAAAAATAGGTAACAGCTGTAGAGAAGATATATTACATGACCTAAAGGGTCCATAAACCCATCAAGTATCAATGATTTAATCCACGCATTTTCAAGTACACTCGATTAGTTGGTATGTTAGAACCAGAGGCATAAACCATGATACAGTATTCTACCTCGTAGAAATCAATAATTGGGCGTGTGGCGTAGTTGGTAGCGCGTCTGCTTTGCATGCAGAAGGTCATTGGTTCGATTCCTATCTCGTCCATTTTTTTACATACTCTTTAATCATGATTACACACTAGCTTTGATTCTTGAATCTTCACTAAATATTGTCTATAATTTATATCCTGCAATTCTATTAACATTGATATTATAAATAAAAGAAGAAAAGAAAGTTTACTCTATCCTGTCTACATTAGTTGAAGGTGCAGCTTCCGAGTCTAATGGGTCCACAGGCACGTCCGCAGCATTTGCCTTTGTCGGTTCATAATTTACCACGCTACTGGAATCCACTGATGTGTGTTCCGATAATTCTTGTACTCTTTGTCGAGGAATCGCAGAAGCCGGATCAATATTTTGATTCTTCATCGAATGGTTCAAATTTAAGGAATTGGTTGAACTCATTGATCGAGATCCTCCAGGTGGCATCGATGTGCTTCCAGCCCCAGTCAAAGAATTATTAAACGAGTACCGAGGAAGTGCTCGAGGCTGTATTGAAGCACTAGATTGCCTTCTGTGCATCGAGCGTAGTGATGCTGTTTGTGGTGGTGACGTTTGCAGTTCCAAATCTGTCTTGGTGTTGCTTGTTCTCCTTCTACTAATGACCCTTCTGATTTGCTCGCCGATGTAATCAGCTTCTGGAGCTTCATTGGACTCATTGTCGTCTTCAGATAAGTTGTGAAGGCCACCAGAATATGCAGAATATTGATCATTGCTTCCATATTCCTCCAAATTGTAACGTCCCAGTGCAATTGACTTTTCTCGTTGTAATGGTGGACCCATCCCATACACAGGGAATACATTCTTAGGTGACCTCACAGATTGATTCCTGGTAGAACGCGAAGCCCTTGAAGTAGAACGGTCTAATTGGTTAGTTTCTTCCTTTGAAAACTGGTCAATGGAGCCTTCCAGCTTGGAATCATCAAATGTATCTTGTAGCCGTGTATCAAGCTGTCTAACCACACGAGAATCAGCATTCAAATCAGGTTGTTCATCACGGAGCTCGAACTTAGGTAAGTTCAACTTTTCGTTATCCCGTTCAACCATGTATATATGACAGTACCAAGTTATCACTACACCAAAGAAGGACCCTCCAATCATATTTCCAATAGCTCCTGGTAAGAATATTTTCCATGCAACGGTTCCAACGGATATAGGAGCGTTATTGATTAGACCAATCACCAACATGTACATATCAGCCACCGAGTGAGTGAACCCCATCGCAACGAAACTGAAGACTGGCAATACCATCATTATTAATTTGACGTGTAAAGGTTTACACATTAGTTGGAGGTATATTGCTAGGGCAGCAAAGAAATTTCCAGCAATACCCTTCAACATTGTCTCCACGAAGGAGGCTTCAGCCTTCGTCATCAAGATTTTTACTGATCCGGCAACATATTGTTCACTTCGAGTAACATTTGAAAAGTTGCAAATAACGTAGCAAACGAATATATTTGCGATCAAGTTGAACCACCAACTTACAAACCAACTTATGGATACGTCCAACAACGAGACGGCACCTCTGCACCAGGCAGCACTGAAATAAAACACATTAGCATTAAATAATTCCATCCCTAAGATGACAACATAGAACAACCCTATAGGGTAAACCATTCCCTGAAGCAAATGGATCAAGCCAGGATTCAGTTCGAACAACTGCGGGCAGTCTGCTTGCACCATGACATGTAGCATTCCACCAGTAGTGAACACTATTCCACCGATGAAAGAATTAAGGGCTAGGGAGTCCAATCGAAGACGTGACTTTTTCATCGCAGTTGCAACCACTGCTAGTGCCGTTTCATACTGACTCAAGTAAAGAGTCTCTTCTACCATGCTTGTGCTTCCTTTGTTGAAAAAAGAATAAGCCTTATTTGTCAATACTTCCACTGTCCGTGTTGAACAAATCAAGTTTATAAAGTCATCTAATAGTTTGTCAAAATCATAGCAAACTTAATGTTCACGTCACATCTCATTGACCAAGAACAAAACGGCGAAAACCCCGAGTGATTATTCGGATCGAAATGGCGCGGAAGAAATTGTGGAATTTGAGGGATAATGTCGCTCGAGTTTTTCTCATCTCATTGCGTTAACGCAATGGAGGGGTATAACTTCTTAAAAAGGCAGGAGTGATTCAAAGTCCGACTGGATAGATTTGCTGGACGTTAGCTGTCTCTACCTTTGCGCTCATTCCACAGAAGATTGTCGTGGCTATTGTTGTGGGTGTCCTTTCGAACTAAAACCATGTTCAGTGGCTGGATTGTTTCTCCACATTTGGGTCTGCATTCTCGGTCATTGCAGCACTTGCGGAATCCGTATGGCTAGTGGGTTCTGCTGATATGGGTACTGCTGGATATTCTCTTGTAGGCTCCTTCGTATTTGTCAATTTTGCAGCTTTGATTAAGCTCGTAAATTCTCTCTTGTGGTCTTGCAACCACTGTTTCCTCAGGAAATTCTTATCAGTGATGTTATGGGAGTTGCGTATTCCAAAGAGAGTGCCACTAACTTTGTTGACTGATATCTCCCATTGATTAAGCTTTTGCCGTAAAACTTTCTCAGGAACTGGCCTGTTACTGTCCAAGTTTGAATTGAACAAAACATACCAGTGGTTGAATCGCATCTCCAACTGTTGCCGAGTGCCAGTCACCAGCAACTTAAGGGCAGCTAATTTCTCCTTCATCTTGGGTGTGGTGAGCGACAGGAAATCGAGTTTGGACAATTTTCGAGTTTCGTGTTGATGCTTATGCACGTCTTTGAAATAGTAATCTGTGGAAACTGAATCTGATTGATGATTTGGTGTAGGCGAAGAGCCTCTGGAGCTGTTCCTTCCTCCACCTTGGAAAAATGAAGCAATGCCTGTACTTTGAGAGGACAGAGTTCCCTGTCTCGTTCTCAGACTCAATTTCGTCTCAGGTCGAGTCTTCTTCCCACTTAAACAGTCGTCAATATGTTTAGTTTGAAGAGTAACTGCGGACATTTTCTCAAAGCAGATTGGACATTCCACCATGTCCACATCCAACTTGATCTGCTTTCGAAGAGGTTCATCGTCATCGGAGTCTTCAATGATCTCAATATCGGGCAGCGATTGTAGCACTACTGTTTCCACTTCTTCAACCTTACCTAACAAATCGTACAACAATGGTCGTATTCTAGAATAGCAACTCACTATCTCCTCTAACAATATATCTCTTCGTAAATTGCTCTCAAACAACTCAGTTTTGCATAATGGACATCGCTGTTTCTCTATCAAATACTCTCGGATACATTGCAGGCAAAAAGTATGGTTACAACTAGTTACAACCGGGGCCTTGAAAAATTCTTTACATATGAAGCATCTCTTTAAAGAATCCAATTCCTTCAATGAAGGTAATCGCGTTTGATTCCAATCCGACGGATCAGTTAGGTTGGTCAAGTTACTACTATTCATTGACTCTTTGGTAAATCAAAAGTTAACCTCAAATTGACGATGACAAGGTGCAAGGGATACTATCAAATACTAGATGGAATTGGGAGTGGTTGGAAAACAATAAGGTCCCAAGTATTGTTAAAGTGTTTGGCGATGGTCTGGGGTATATGCCCTTGAAAGTGATCTGGACGAGATGATTTTTGGATGATTCCAAGATCGTCTTAGTTCGGAAATATGAACAGTTCAACGTTCAGTTCAGTAATTCGTAGATACTACTACTCTCGTTATCTCGAAAGAATTGTTCAGTACTTAAGTATTGCACTGGATAAGTTGAGCTTCTGAACCTACGCCTCTTCAATCAGTTTTTCAAGAACGCGTTGGATCACGTATCGAAAAATTGCAATACAATTTGGTATGGCTGCACTACAAATGTTCGAACAGTTAATTCTTGTCCATACTTAGTATGTATATTATATTTATAATTCATCATGCTCTGGCACTTTGCTTTCAACATTCTTCTTGAGTTTCTTGACACGGACTATCTTTCTTGATTTCGTGCCGGTTGCGGTTCTAGTCTTAGTTGTGCTCTCGATGATGGTCTCAGTGTGTGATGACGATGAAGCAGATTCAGTAGTAGCAGGAGCTTCAGAAATTTCACTACTTTCACTGGATTGTCTAGACTTGCTTTCTATTTCAATAATGATCTCTGGAGTAGCAAGTTCTCCTTCATCTACCGTAGGAATCTCTTGTGGAATAGGGTCATGTAAAAGTTCTATAGGGTCTCCATTATCAACAGGCACATCAGCTTCATCAGCAAGTACTTCAATTGGTTCAGGCTTTGGAACATACACTTGTTCTGGAGTGTTCTTTACCACTGCTGATACTTCAGGGGTACCTTGGATCTGAATCTCTGGGACATTTCCTGTTTCAATTGGTGCCTCAGATGTTGTAGTTTCGGAATCTACTGCATGGTCTGTCAAAATAATACTTTCTGTTTCAGAGCTTAATTCTGGAACAACATCTGCAACTTCAGGTGCAGGTACTTTTGGAACAATTGGAGAAGCGTCTTCGATTACTTCTGTGGGTTCTTTAATCTCTTCATTTGACATTTCGGGTTTGACATCAACTGTGGTTTCTTTAAGATCTGGTTCATTAGCCAGTGGTTGCTCATTCTTAACTTCGTCTTCTTCATCAACCTCTACCTCAACATATTCGTATTCGTCGTCATCTCCATTTTCATCTTCATCTACTTCAACCTCTACCTCAACGTATTCATATTCATCGTCCTCTTCATCACCATTTTCCGGAACAGCAGAGCTATATATGGGAGTGTCAACTTGCTCGGGCACATCTGAGTTAATAGATTCTAACTTTTCAGCTACCTTTGAAGTAATTGACTCTATCTTTTCAACTACTTTCGATGCAACTGATTCAATGTGTTCAACCACTCGTGAAGTTACAACTTGTTCGGCCACCACTGATGTACCAGAAGACACAATATGCTTAACTGAAGATACTTGAGACGCCTTCTCTGAGCCTTCAGAGACCACAGACGAAGCAGAGTTTGCAATGGCAGCATTCGCTTCAGAATCAGTAGAGACAACTTGCTCTGCAACAGAAGACTCTGAACCAAGGGCAGCAGAAATAACAGGAGCAACTTCGTTCAAAGAATAAGCAGCTTCATCAATTATCTCATCAACACCGTGGGCAACTATCTCAATGTTATCTTCAATTACTTCAGTCACATAGTTCGCGGTATCTTCAAAGAAAGATTCTGATTGAAAGTCTGGTTGGTTTGTAACGTCATTAATTTCTTTGGTGACTTGTTTAATGATGTCACTTGCAGTTGCAGCAATGGAAGTCGTTTGGCTTTCGACAGTAGTGGCAGTCTCCGTTTGATAAAAGTCATTTGGGATATATGTGTCATGCTCACCAAGAATTTCAACTTCAGTGGAATCCCAAGGGTTCATTGTGAAGTAATCAGTCGTATCTTTTAATTTCTCAGCTGCATCACCAGTGAGAGAAGATCCATCCCTATTTATTTTGCTCTTGACAAACTCGTACCCAATGATACCATACTTATGTGCTAGTTCATATGTCAAAGGACCATAAATTTTACCATAATGCTTTGTCAATTCGAGTGCCTGGTCTAATTGACCATTTTCATGTGCCTTGAAGAGACCAATTGAAAGTAATACAGCCAATATGATACTGAGTAAATACAGCAAGATACTACCTATGCTTGACTTCCCATGCGAGTAATTTGTGGGCAATCTGAACACGAGAAGTGTGTTTGCAGCAGAACCGGTAGCTAATTTTAAGCCATTGGGGGAGAAAGCTACCGTGGTGATGGCAAATGGATGTAATTTCTTGAAAGTACTCAAGACTTTAAAATTATCAACTTTGATGATCGAGACAGATAGATCATTTCCGGCTATTGCAATCAAACCTTGTGGTATATTAAGATCGAGGGCAACGATATTCTTGAAAGATTTCGTAACAGTGCTTAATCTAACTATCTTTTGATCTGCGAGCGAGTATTGTAAAAGTACAGCACTTTTGGAGTCGCGAACAGCTGCTGCAACGATGATATTGTCGTTATCTAAAAAGCGTACTTTAGAAAGTATGTATTTGCTCAAAATTTTGGAGACCAAGGGCAATTTTTGAGTCGTTGAAACGAAGCTACCTGTTGAGGTTTCAACTGTTTCGATTGTGTTTTCAGTGACAAAGCATAAAGTCTTACCATCATCTGAAGGACTCAAGTGTAAATCTTTAATTTCGCCATTGATTACTGGTTTATGTTTCAATTCGAGTGTTTCAGGATCGAAAATGTATAATTTGGAAGGAGTCTTTGATGTCATGAAACAACCAACTGTATTATTTGTGGATAATCTGATCAACTTTGGATAGTGCTCAACATCATCACTATTAATCTCTTGCTCCAATTGAGCTGCATCCACAAATCTTAAATGCTCTTCATCATTGAAAACATACTTACGCAAGTTGTTGTTGATGTTCATTGATTTGATCAATTGCGTTGATTGATTGCATCCTACGAACACAGAAACCTTGTTCTCTTTATCGTTGAGGATCTTTGCAGTATCCAAACATTGTGGAGAGTCTTCATTGGCGGGTAAGGTGATCTCACGGAACTTTTGCAATCTTCTCTTGGGGTCGCTAACCTTGAAGCTGCACTTTATGGCTGTGATCTTGTTGGGGATACCGTTGTTACCTTCACCCCCACCACCGGTCACCAAGACGGTCTTATTGTTGATAAACTTGGCTCCGTAAATGGGGTAGCTAACATTGAGTGTTGCGGAGTCTTTCAATGACATATTGATGTATCTTAACGATGTTTGATGGGCTCCCTTGCTCTGGATGTTTCAATTTGGAGTTAACCACTTGACGTGTCGTTGACGCTAAAATTCCGCCGCTGCCAAAAATTCTCTGTGCGAGTGACACGACATCTATCGCAAAAACGTCAGAATGTCGCGATTACTGATTAGCATTTGGAGAGCGATTTTCTATCGATGATCTGTGAGTCAGCTTGATGGCCTGTTAAGAACCAGAGACAATGGCCAACAAGAGTATACTTTCCATACTGTCCCATGTAGTACATGGGTACGTGGGAAATAGAGCTACGGTGTTTCCACTCCAGTACTCAGGTTGGGATGTGGACGCTATCAACACTACCAACTACCTGAATCATCCAGGGTACGGAACCTTTGCTGGTTCACCTTCATCACCTGAGTTAGTGGAGAAGATCCTAGTCGGGCTCAAAGAGATCCTTGACTTTAAACAGAACTACGACTTGATTTTAACCGGATACACCCCTAACGAAAAGGTACTAAGCGTGGTATTTGAACTGTTGAAAGAGGTGTTTGAGGACAAGGAAGGCAAGGCTCCTACTTGGATCGTGGACCCAGTTTTGGGCGATAATGGTCGTTTCTATGTTCTGGAGAATGTAGTTCCAGAGTACCACAAGTTCTTCACTAGTGGATTTGTGGATTTGATTACTCCTAATCAATTTGAAATGGAAATTTTAAGTGGAGTAAAGATAACGGATTGGGAATCTGTGAGGCTTGTCTTTGCTAAATTCAATGAGAAGTTCAACGTCTCCAATATTGTGATTTCTTCGGCCACTATTGAAGGTAAGATGTATTCGATTGGATTTCCTTCTGGTGGTTCCAATTTCTTCTACGTACCAATTGAGGAGATCTCATGTGCTTTTAATGGATGTGGAGATTTGTTTGTAGGCTTACTAGCGAACGCATTCCACATGGCTGGGCAAAAGCTAACCCCAGAGGTCTTGGGTGGTGTTTTGTATAGACTTCACAAGATATTGCAACAAAGCTACAAGCAGGAACTTGCTATAAACCCTGAAGCCAAAGTTGTGAAGGATCTTAGGATTGTTCAACTGCGGGAATATTTATTGGAGGCACTTCCAGAAGCCTACGAGGTAAACTATTTGAGTAAGCAAGGGTAGGATCTCCATAGAAGGTTGGATTAGGAACGAAGAACTAGACTATAGACTATGTTGGTTTTTTGAGAATTTGATGGGCGAGAGGTAATAGAAGTAAGACAAATAATAGAGTGGCAGATTTAGACTAATAAAAGATTAAATAAAGAACGGCAGAGTATGTTCAATGGTTATTGGAGAACTTCTACGACTCCGTAAAGTAATACCAATATTATGACAGAGTTAGACCTGATTCAGACTAGACTTGGGCCAGACAAGAGAGGTAGTATACTTGAGTACAGACATTATCAATAGCACTTGAGATAACAAAATGTATTCACATTGCACTAGTTTGTCCCTAAAGCCAAAAATCATTTGGTATTAAATCACAAGTCAACCCCCCCTTACACCCTCCCTAAACCCATCATACCTCATATGTCACTACAACCTCCTATACCCAACTGTGGTACTCAACTTAGCCACTGATATCATAGGCGACATTTTTGGGGAGGACCAGAAAGCACAACAAAAACCGATTTGATAAGAAGTCATTGCCTTTCTGTCCTGTTCTCAATCAATACAATATGGATGAGAAGCAAGCACAGAAGAGAAATAACAAACGTCATTGGCTACTACTATTTCTTCTGGCTATCCTTGGGATAGTGTTTTGGAACCAATATGTTAATGCAGCCGTTATTGAAGTGCCACTGATCATGGATAAGAAGTCACCAGCTTCACAAATGACACCTTCGATCAAATCCAATCCCACTTTAGGCCAGGTAGGAAAGTTCCAGTTGAAGCACATATTTCACCATGGAGCTGGATCAGAGAACTATGAATTGCACAAACGAATTGACGTTACCCCTGAATGGGTGGCCAAGCAAGTACCTCCACAGTATACTAAGCAAAGCCTTGATAAACGAGACCAGGAAGTATTTAATGATGACTTGCCCAAAATCTATGCCCAGTCGGACTGGCCTAGGTTACATCAAGACAAGAACCCATTTGATATTAAGTTGTCAATCAAGACGTCTCATAAAACGCAAAGAGTCGCTAGATTGAAGGAGAGACATACCCCTGGGTTCATAGAGTCATACTTGGATTATGCCCTTAGTGTAAAGGGATCTCCACTGTTGCTCAACAAGATTGATCTTGAGTGGGAGGATCATGATATCGTTGTCCCAGATATGAAGGATAGAGATACTTTTATTTCGCTTGCCACAATCTCACTGAATGCATATGTGAGGTACCCTCAAAGCGAGAAGGAGAAAGAAGAAAGTGACTGGCGCGATGTTGATGGAGTCATTCCTGATGAAAATGGCGAAGGAATCGGCTTTGGCTGGGAGGACGTTGGCTTACGTGGACATGTATTTGTTAGTGAAGACGAAAAGACAATTATCATTGCTATTAAGGGCACGCTGAGCACTGTGTTTCCCGGAGGGGGAAGTGAAGAGACAGCTGTACAAGATAAGACAAACGATAACTTGTTGTTTTCTTGTTGCTGTGCTAGGGTTGGTTATTTGTGGACCACAGTGTGCGATTGTTACGAAAAGACGTACACATGTAACCAGGATTGCCTTGAACGCGAGTTGATGCGTAAAGATAGATATTACCAAGCAGTTCTTGATATCTATAAAAACGTAACTGCAATATACAACCCTGATGAGAAAAACATATGGGTTACAGGTCATTCCTTGGGTGGATCATTAGCTTCATTATTAGGCCGAACATATGGGCTTCCAGCTGTTGCAATCGAGGCTCCAGGTGAAATGTTAGCCACGAAGAGATTACATTTACCTCAACCACCTGGAATACCACGTTACATGGAGCACATTTGGCATATTGGCCACACGGCCGATCCAATATATATGGGCGTATGCAATGGCGCGCTGAGTACCTGTAATGTTGCTGGGTATGCCATGGAAACAGCATGTCATACTGGATTGCAATGTGTTTATGATGTTGTTGCAGAAAAGGGCTGGCGTGTTAACCTATTGAACCATCGTATTCATACTGTGATTGATGACATCATCATGCAGTATAACGAGACAGCAGAATGTGTACAGCAACCACCATGTAGAGATTGTTTCAATTGGAGGTATACCAGCCATGATGATAAGGAGAGTGATGAACCCTTTATGCCTAATCCATTAAAGAGCAAATCGAAGACGTCGAGCACTTCTTCACAACACAGTAAGAGTGAAGAAGTGTCGAGTGGGAGAGAAAGTGAATGTGCGACGAAGAGTAGCAAGAAGGAGAGTGAAAAGAGCACAACTACACCGGCCCCAAGTACATCCAGTTCGATTAGTACGACCACCACTTCTGTGCCACAGAAGTGTATTAGACGGAGTTGGTTTGGTTGGTGTTCTGAGTATGGGGATGGCGAAATATAGTCATCAGTAGAATTTAAGAATAATATAATGGGAATGCTGTAGTGGGTGGCGGTGGTGTGTGGATGCAATAAGGGGATGTAGTGAATGGATGCAATTAGAGGATATAGTGAGTGGTAGTGAGTGAATGCAATTAGAGGATCAGTGAGAGTGTGCAATGAGAGGTGTAACGAGAAGCCGCAAGTTCACGTTGCAATGAGAGACAGCAAGATCCAGCACGCTTGCAGATGTAGCAATGCCTGGTGAGTGATGACGACACTTCCATCACACATCCTTCAAAGTTTGACAGGTTCATGTGCATATTCGATTGCTGCGAAATATATACCAGAAATGGATCCTGAGTGAGTGTGAAGTTCAGCGTAGCCCCCTCAGGAAGAGCAGACAAGACACAGTTGGCAGGCAATATTAATGAGGCAAGGCCAGCAGCTCTGAGATAGCTAGTGCTATTTAGGGGAGCAAAGTAGCTACAAGAGAGTCCATTCAATGGATTACGCCGATAAGGCCATAGAAATCCATAATAACCAGGTAAAAGAAAAACATAATGCGGCCGTTTCTAAGACTTTCCTCGCCTTGCCCACCACGCCCCACCTGTTCTTCCTCCTTCCCTCCTTCATCATTCCATGCTTCCAATACAACATCAGGCAGAATTATATGCATGCCGCACTATCTTCGCAACAGAGCAACGACAACACAAGTCACCAACAGTGAAGGCCTACAACCAGATCAACATGGCCGTATCAACACTAACACCAAACCATAACCAGCTTCACGTTCCACCACCTTGAAAAACCACTACCACCACCTCAACCTCAACCTTCCCTCGATCAGCCGTGTAACTATACAACACGATCTTCCTTTCCCCAGCCTCACCAGCCAATTTCATCCCTCTTAGGTACGCATCTACTGAAATTAGGATCTTTGTGCTAGGATGTATTGGGAGCTGCGAGTTCCTCATTAGGCACAGCAGCTTTTTATTTACCTTCTGCCCCGTTTGGGCCCAAACACACCATGGCTCGCAATCCTGGAGTGAGACGACAGCAGGGGATATAGCAATGCTTACTAGATGGGATGGGCCAGATACAATCTATGTAGCAACATTACACATAAAAGCCCATAACAACCCATAGTCTAATTCACCTATTTCAACCATCACAGCAATTTGCTTGTCTCTTCATTTCCACAGGTGTTTTTTGTGGCACACACACACTTCCCTCCTGCTCCTTTGGGCTATTTTATGTGTGATCATTCATTGCTTCTATATTTACTGCTTGTATATATAGGCTGGAGTTGTCAGGCGAAACGAAAAAAGGATTTTTGGAAAAAGAATTTTCCAAGTTGTATATTTAATTGGACAAGTTTAATCAACGTGTCCTAGGAATTGACTTGATAAGTGGGATTATTTGCTAAAGATGAGAGTCATTCGTACATTCTTGAACCTCTTTTTCCTTGCCGGTGCCCTTTTAGTGCTTCTTTTCATAGTGCTTTCTGGTGCCACCAACCATGCTCCGTTCAACCAGTTCTACTGGCTCAAAGCTGATACCTCTGGTATCCCAGGTGCTTACAATGAGTCCGCCTGGACTTTCTGGGGGGTTTGCGACTCAAATGATTACAGCCAATGTATGTTAGGCCCAGCCTACCCATTGTCTCCCCGCGATAACTTTAAAACCTCAGTTGGTGTTCCAGAATCGTTCCTCAATAACAGAGACACTTACTATTACTTGAGTAGATTCGCCTTTGCATTTGCATTGCTTGCATTAGCTTTCACTGGCTTTGCCTTTGTTGTTGATACTTTGGGCTTATTCTTCACTAGAATTGACTACGTTGTTGTTTTTTTGATTTCCTTTGCCTTGTTCTTTGTATCTGCTTTCGCTGCTTTCCAAACCGCAGTGATTGTTCTTGCTAGTAATGCTTTCAGTGACGATGGCTTGAGTCAAAAGATTGGGGTTAAATTGATGGCCTTGATCTGGACCTCATTTGTGTGCATTCTTATTGTCCACATCAACACAGTAGCTGCAACTGTTGTTGCTTCTTACAGAACTTACTTGGACAACGTCAACCAGGGCACTACTAGTACTGCTGCAGTTGGTGCCGTTGCCAATGACCAAAGCTCTTTTACTAGATCCAGTCCTCCTGAAGCCAAGGAAGAGGGCAGCGGAGGAATTAGATTCTTCAAGATTAAGAGGAACAACAAGGTTTCCGATGAAGAGAGTGTTTAGTATACCTAATAAAAAGTAATATTATGACGATGTAGAAGTGTTGTTGAAGAGCTTGTTTTGGGGGTTACTCGAGAAGATGTAGATGTGCCATACTGAACAAGTGGTGCAACAGCTGAATCAGCAACGGTAGCATCATCTTATTTCAGATGGACCTGTGCGTCCAGACTCATGGCCTTTCGTAGTTAACCCTTGTAACCTTGCCAACCCCCAATATACTGAGATGAACGTGGGGCACACTCTTAACGTCAAGAGTCCTGATAAATTACGAGGAATGCATACTGTATGGGGTCATTTTGAAGAGGTGATGGAAGGTATAAGACATAGCCTGATGGAGAAAAATTAGCATGCATAACGGGGTAAAGTGATAAGAGTGGGTATTGGTGAGAGTTATTAATAGGCAGCGGAAATGAGCCATTGTGGAAGCAAGGTGGCAGGTGGGAGGTAGCAGGTGGGAGGTGGCAGGTGGGAGGTAGCAGGTGGGAGGTAGCAGGTGGAGGTGGGAGGTGGCAGGTGGGAGGTAGCAGGTGGAGGTGGAAGGGTTGAAGGGTTGAAGGGTCGAAGGGTTGAAGGTGAGAGTTCAAGAAGAGACTTCTCCAACAGTGCATGCTAATCACCGTAGAATCATCGACATCGAAGACGCATCGATGAACTCGAGTGTTGCTCGTTTCTGTGTTTCTCGAGAGACATGTGGTGCGCAATGATAGGGTCAGCGGTGGTTGCAAAAAAGGCAACGCATGAAACCAAAGCAGCAAGTGGAGGTACTTTGATGAAGGGCCAAAGTTTGTTTAAGATGTCGCTTTAACAGGTTGCATCACCTTGAACGGCAGACTTTCTTTGGGGCCACAACCTCAAGTGGAAATGACCACCTTGAGTGGAAATGACAATTTCAGCAGTATCACCACCCCTGGGTCGCAGTTCTCTGGTATTTGCGGAGACTCAATAGCACAGGGCCCTAGTGGTAACCAGGAGACAGCTTGCACCTTCGTTCAAGCAACGCAACACAACTGTGCCTGCTTCTAGAAACACTTGTAAACTTTAGAAATACCTCATATCCTGAAACAATACCTCCTAGATGTACTCCTCAAACAACAGTTGCTGCATACTCACAACACGTAAAGGCATGGAAGGTTTGATTTCATGGACACAAACAGTAAACCCAATGCTAACTGGTGCGAACACGTCTGAACGGACACCGATACTGACACCGACTCTACTGGACATTTGAAACAATGCCAACGTCTTGTCCATCAACAGTCCTGTGGTTCACGGTCATAGCTCGTTCCAGCTCGCTGTAATTTCGGAATATCTCTCGCTAAAATTGAAGAGAGAATTTAGTGGGCACGTTTGCTCTCAGTAATTTTCTTCAGTAATTTTCTTCAGTAATTTTCTTCAGTAATTTTCTTCAGTAATTTTCTTCAGTAATTTTCTTCAGTAATTTTCTTCAGTAATTTTCTTCAGTAATTTTCGTCAGTAATCTTCGTCAGTAATCTTCGTCAGTAATCTTCGTCAGTAATCTTCGTCAGTAATCTTTGTCAGTAGTGTTCCTTAGCAATTGTCAATGTCTCCACATGAGGCCTCAGTATTAGCACGCCAGCTATGCTGCCAATTGATACCACTACACCAATCACCACCAACGCGTATTGTCTCTCCCAATCACACTCCCACCCCTTACGTTCTCTCGCTAAATTCTCCCCCGCTATATCTCTAATCCACTCGCAAATGCAGACTCTGCGTATCCTTCGATTCTCTTGCATCATCGTCTACTAAACACATTGTTCCATTGCTGCTTCCACTCACATTGCTCCACGGTAAACGGACTCCATCCCGTTGCAACTCATATCCACACTCGAAACCTCAATCCCCCCGTCTCCTGTCGCCAATCAACCACCTTCACTCGACACTGCCCAGACATTTTCCTACAGCTAATTTCATTCGACTAAATTTCATTCGACACCAAATTCCAATATGCGGCTGCAAGAGCGTCCCGTCGCCCCAGACAATCCACCCCATCCTGCAATGGAACACGGTGAAAAATTTGTGCAAATCACCAACAAATTACTCAAAGATTGACCACCACGTCGGATATTGTTCTTCCTTCCTTTCTTTTTTGCAACTTCCATGGCCTTTCGCACCTCTTCCCCCTTGTGTGCGGTCTATTATCCGATGTTCTACTCCACATTCGCTATCTATTAGTTTGGTATGCTATCAGGTATCTGCGTTTCCCTGTGCTTATCTGGAAATCTCTTCAGGTAATTTGCTCGGCCAATACCTTCTGCTAATCGTGCAATCTCCAATCTCAGTCTCTGCTGCTTCCTAATACCAAATTCCAGTAGGATGACCCGTAACCCTACCACCACTGAAAAATCTTCCTCCATTCGCTCCCAGCAACTACCCACCACCACTACCACCACTACCACCACTACCACCACCACTACCACCACTACCACCACTACCACCAACCCAAATCTCATCCTGTCACTACATTATATCCTCCCTCCACCTTCCCCAACATTAACCTAGACATGGTTCTTCCACATTTTGTGCCATCCCTCGCTCCTCTTGCAGGCCTACACGAACTTTCTTTGGGCTCTTTTGGCCCTGGTCCTTCGCTCTGGTGATTCCCCTAATGCCAGATTCCCGCACCCCGGGCACACTTGCCTTAATAAAAACTTTAATTTCCCTTCGATAAAATTACAAATTATGAATTATGTATTGTAAATTATCAGCAATTCATTAGAAACACCTCTTGGACGAATAGCAGAACACCTGATCACCCTTGACAATGAAGCTCTCATCAGAGAAACATCATATCCGTAACCTCTTCAAAAAAGACGGCGCACAATCAGATCACCCTAGAGATAAAGAAAGAACAAACAGTCCAAGTGCTGGACACGGGTTGACCAAATTGTTTCACCACGATGACAAGGTTACTAAATCCAATTCGCAGTTCCAACAATCGCCTTCATCTCCTTCGTCGCCTACTGTCCCGTCCAACGGACCTTCTCTTTCGCGGTCCTCTTCAATCCTTTCGTTGAAAAGACATAACTCATATTCAAAGGCATCCACCGCAAAGGACCAGAAGGAACCAAAGAAATTGTCAAAAGCAGAAACAATCGCCCATTTACAAGCTATAAATACAAAGAATGCTAGAGCCCAGAGGCAACCTTCGCAATTGGGCCACACCTTTAACTCCCTGGCTTCACTCGCAGCCAACGGTGCGACGTCGACCGCTCTGGGCTCCCACATTGTCTACAATCCTTACGGACTTAACAAAGACATATCGCTGGAGCTCCCTAAAAACACCTCCTTCTACCTCTCTGGTACTGGGGATGGTGAAAGAGTCTTAGCCAACCCGGTCGCTGATCCTAACGATTTCTTACCTCCGGACTTACAACAAGAACACGTAAATTTGTTACAGGACTTCGAGATTGACGTTAGTACGCGCAAATTAGGCGACGGGGGCTCGTCTGATGTTCGTATTATCAATGCTATCAACCATAAAAAAGAGTATTACGCTTTGAAGAAGTTCACCCTTTTATCGAAGGAAACTGACCAGGATTTCTACAACCGTATAATTAAAGAATTCATAATCTCAAAGAGAATCTCTCTGCTGAGGCATGTGATAAACACTCTTGCGATTGTACGTATCCAATCGCAAGCAAACTTAACAAGAGGCTGGGGTATGGTTTTGGAATTCTGTTCAGGTGGTGACTTGTTCAGTGCAATTATTAAGCCTGGCTGGAAACGAAGTCCGTTGGCCGAAAAATTCTGCGTGTTCAAGCAAATATGCTATGGTTTGAAGTATTTACACGGACTTGATATAGTCCATCGTGATTTAAAGCCGGAGAATGTTTTATTAGATGCGAATGGTGTAGCCAAACTATGTGATTTCGGTGTCAGTGACTACGGCCATCTTGAACCAGGTAATTTCGAATCTGATATTAAGGTAAGTCATAGTTATGTGGGTTCCCCACCATACTCCCCACCAGAAGTTATGCTTTTGAAAGAGAAGTCCCAGAACGAGTTGAAGAACTTCACATATGACCCATTTAAAATGGATACTTGGGCTTTGGGAATGCTACTCTTTTGTGTGGTATACTGTGGTGTTCCTTTCCAAGCAGCAACTCCAAATGATCAAGGCTATAGAGATTACAAATTCACGCACCATAGATTTAGTTCAGACCACCCACATTTCAAACATGCTAGAGATTACCTGAGAGGCCCAGGTTCGGAGTTCAAATGGAGTGCCCAGTTCCAATCCACTGGTGCTTCTCGTGTCGCTTGGAAATTGTGTGATCCTTCCCCAGCTAACCGTTACACCTTGGAAGAATTATTTTTAGATCCATGGTTCCAAACTTTGGAAATGTGTTTGTACGAGCATGAAGATCAGGAAGTCATTCCATTTGTGATACCAGGCACTGGTCAAAATTTAAACAACGTAATTGCCCCAGCTTCATACACTAACTCAGTTGCCGGCTCTGCTGCAGTTAGTAGAAAGGGAACATTTGTGACTTCGTCTAACAACCCAACTCATCACGAAGCTGATGAAATACATACTCCATTTAGAAGTATGCTTGACCTTGCTGGAATGGGTAATGGCGACCAAAAAGATAAGAAGCTCGAGTCTGAGCAGAAAGAAAAGACAATCTATTGTAATGATTCTTCCTCGATCCACTCTGCAAGTTCTCTTTCTTACGACAGAAACTCAGCTAAAGAAACAAAAGAGGAAACGGATCCGGTGAATGTAAAAGAAGAGGAGACTCAAATGTCTATGGATATTCCGGCAGGGTCTAAACTTGAAGATCTCCCAGAACAGACTGTCTTAGGAGCCGTTCCTGAAAAGTCCGAACTCGCTATCGTGACAAAGCATCCAAAATTAGAAGGTGTCAATGAAAAAACAGATTCAGGAGAACTTCCTGAGCAATCTGTATTGGCGACCGAACCGGAAGAGGTGTCAAGCACTTCAGTCACGCCCATTGAACAAAGTGCAATTCCAGGTCTGCCATTATTATCAGATCTGGAACATGAATCACCAAAAAAAATCCCCGAGCTCAACACTCAAGTATTTAGGAGTCCTCTGGACTTGCAGTTACAGGAGAATGGGATGTGCGAGTTAGGCTACAAGATCAAAAAGCATCATCACTTGGAAATATCGACAGCTGCAGTAAACAGACGAAGATAGATCGGCAGATAATAGATAACAGTAGAAACGATGTATGAAACAAAATGTAGTTGAAGATACTGATGAGGAAATTCACAAACTGGGTTTGCGTAGTGATAGAAGGAGGATGTTTAGCGAAGACCAGAAAGGCTTTAGCCAGTATCTCGCTTGATGACCTCTTGTAAATACAAGCAATGGCAGCTAAGTTTTCTGAATTTCAACTATCTCGCACGTTCATGTGTTCGAACTAAAGCACTATCAGATACTTTTAAGTAACATAGGAAAGTCCTCACCTGGATATTGCATCATTTCAAAAAACTTACAGTTCTACTCTACAATCAACTTCATATTTAGAAATGTACATTAGATATTGATCAGCATTAGACACTCTATCCACTTATGCTTCCAAAGCAACTCTACCCTTAGGGTTGGTAACCTTAACACCAATTTGCTTAGCCTTGGCAACGATTTCAACTCTGTTCTTAGCGGAAACATTGTGAGCAATCTCGGCAGCGAAGGTCTTGGTGTGCATCAATAAGACGTCCAAGTCTTTCAAGTTCTTAACCAAGATAGCCTTGTGGCCAGATGGCATCATGAACTTGGTCTTCTTGTTAGAACCATAACCAATGTTTGGTTGGGAGATGGTACCTCTGAATCTTCTTCTGACACAAGAATCGATACCCTTTTGCTTTCTCCAACTTTCTCCGACACGGTGGTATCTGTCAGAGTGATGTCTCTTGAACTTACCGGTGTACTTCTTGACAATCTTTGGGTGTGGAACTGAGGCAGCCACTATTAACTTGTTAGTATAATGAAATCAGAAATGAGGTGGAAAGTATAAAGAATATGACTTGGGGATGATATTATTGATGAGTGCTTGAAGATATTTCAGTTGACTTTAAATGGGGTGAACTATCCTCTCCAATACGGGTTGCAGGTTCACATAAACGATATCATTCAATCTGTTTGATAGTTATTATGCATGGGTCAAGCTTTAGTATCTTTATAATGTAGGATTCTATATGAGCTTGCATTTATTGGGGTTCTATTGAGCAGTCTGACTGTCCTTTCAACATCTTGATTCAACCACTATCGGCATGTCGTCTCATGCTCAACTGCTCAACTAAACTGCCCAACTCATCAACTCATCATCCTCATTTCATACACCTTCATACCACTATCGGTGTAACATACTTTTGTTCGTGTTAAGCTAAACTAAGAAAAGATTCAACACTAGAATAATTAATTTAATCTTGAAAAATTGGTTGGTACATTCGAAGAGATGAAAAATTTTCCCACACAAATTTAGAGTGGCTTATGTAACACGAATATTCCGAATGTGGAAGGAGGATTATGAGGAAGGTGGACTGTGTACAGGAAATGCATGATCACGGGACGTGTGACTGTTTTATTTGAGATTTTGCAGCCATTGATGGTGGTGTGGATGAGGAGGTGAAGTGGTGGGGAGTGGAGTTGGTGGGGAGTGGAGTTGGTGGGGGGGGGGGGGGGGGGGGGGGGGGGGGGGGGGGGGGGGGGGGGGGGGTGGAGTTGTTGGGGGGTGGAGTTGTTGAGTGTGATTGGGGAGCTGGTTGATTCAGTCACACCGGAACTGGGATGATGAAATCATGGCGACATTAGTATTACCAGGGTATTAGTGTTAAGTAGTGCTTATATCATCAAGGGTATCAGTGTAAGTGGAAGTAGTATCATTAGTATGAATAATGGTAGTGTTGCATCAGAGGAGTACTGCAAAATGTGCTTGTATCACGGTACGAATGAAACCAGCTGCAAAAGAGACGTATAGAGAGTGGAGATTGATCTTATGTGGGGGAAATCTATTGCTGTATACCAGTGGTGATGATAATACAGTAAGTGTCATCCGTTGTACCTCATGCGTTGCAGTCCCTGGACGCTTCTCCCATTTCAATTAAGTGATACTTATTATACTAAAATGCAATAAGAACAGTAAAAACTGAATTCTTCGGCAGTTCAACTCCAAATATTCTATACCTCCACCAGTCTGAACACATTGAATTCTACTGGGCTTCCACCTCTCGACGTTTTATACCATCCGAGTGGTCCCTTCCATAGGACCCTGTGTGTCTGCATATAAGTTGGCGATTTTTGGCAACTGATCTTACTTTTGCCCAGCAAGAAGACCTAAGTATATATAGGTAAATACCCACCAGATGCTTGAGGTTTTAGTATGTCATGCGCATTGACTTACTCTGAACCACTATAGGAAACAACTTATATAAACTGGGTCCTTGCTTGTGCCCCCAATAGCGTGCCTTGCACGATAGTTCCAATCTCCCCATGCTCTCGAGATTGGCACTGTAAATTAGGCTGCAAAAATTTGCTGTTGAAAAGGATCATGCTAATGCCCCAACTCACTCAGCTAGCACGGTTGCCATAGCTCGAGAAGCCAGATTTTCTAAAGACCCTTATTCTGGAAGTACTGTGATCATGAGCTCGCCATAAAGCTTGACTTTACAATAACATACCATACTAATTACAATAGAGATTCATTAAACCACGAAACATTTATAAAGAGAATTGTCTAGAGCCTCTACTCTAAACTAGTATTCAGGTATTGCCGTCAATAACTACCATGGAAGACTCGCAATTGTATCATCATTTATTCATGCACTTTATCGTGCTTGAGAGGACACATTCAATCCAATTATGCCAACACTACCTACAGAATCAGACAATAAACAAACAATATCAGCTCAAAAAGCTTGGTCCTAGGAATACGCTGTTTTTCAACAATTTGGCCATATTTCATATTTAATTATAGTCTATTCTATGCTTATCTCTTGCATGTTCAACCATACAAGATTTGTGCACCATCTTTTTCAAACACAAGCCTTGATACTAAGGCCATTGTCGACACACTCCTCTTGTAAACCAAACCCCGCACCCATTCCCAACAACAAAGCTGTCATTAATAATACTGCAATACACACCTGAGAACTTCATTCGTATATTTGAATATCCAAGTGGCCATGCCGTCGAAAACACAGTGAACCATCCATTGAACGAATACCACAGAATTCGGCCAGTTCTTTCCCCCTACTTAACATCTTCCGCCTCCGCTTGAGTCTCTTATTCCTTCCTTCTACGCCAACAAGTCCACTCAAAACAATACTCCGAGTTGCACCATTTAACCCACTTCACGTACAAACTTTCGTAGGTTCATCTATGAGGGGTTGACTAGATCTAGAAAGAAGAACTGGCAAACCTGACGCAGAACCGCCCTCATACGGACACAAACTCCAAAGCCATCCATTACCCGTCTAAATTGGGCACCAACACCATTCATTGGCGAGAGTGTGAGCCTTAACCATTGCTACGTGGTCTATGGTCCTCGACAGTACCAACAAAAGAGCTGCACCCCAAACGGACTTTTACGTAAGTGGGAGAGCAATGTTTACATAAGTTTCGTAAGCTGTATTATGATTTTTCAAGTGCTTAGCCAGGTATATATGCCCATGCTTTGGAACCACATTTATAGAGATAACAGTACTGATAGATTAGATGATTCTGTTGGAGCAGCTAATGCTTCCGCGATTGCAAGATATCTTGGCTTACGTTTTCTTGTTGGTGGCCGGTTGGAAACTAGTATGGTTCTTCATATACTTGCTCTCCGGCTTCCATGTTAAGTACTTCTCCATCAATAATGGTATCGTGTTGCACCATGTTGCCCTACGGTTTAGAAACCTTGATATATCCATCAAAAGTGTGCGATACAGGCTATGGGGGAACTCAAAGAAGCTCATAATCGATGGGATGAGAGTATCACTACTAGACTCACGCAGCCCTCCAAAGAAGAAGCCCATGACCAACTCCAAACCAGCTACCATTGAACTGGAAACATTCAATGTTTATCCATCAGGAAGGTTTGCATTATTCTTCACGAGATTGCTCATTAAGAATGCTCCTAAAATGGACTTGGAGCTACGGACCTCTGAACTAGTCGTCCGCCAACATCTGGTGACCATTGAGTACATCACATTTACACAGCAATCTAGGTACAGAAAGCCCGGGTTCATGAGATTTATGTTGAAATTGGCTATCAATAATGCTAAGCAACTGAAAGACACAATCACCCCTTATCAGATTTCGAATCTACAATTAACACTGGATGTTTCAGTTGATTTGGCGACTGGTAAGGTAGAGAATATAAAGATTCGTGCTTTCGTGAACGAACTGAAGGTTTCTGTGTTCAAAGTGGTTAAATATTTCATGATGCTTACGAGTGACGAGGAAAACATTGCCAATGAAGTTAAAAAAGCCGAACCTGTGGATGTAACTGTAAAAGATGTTTCCAAACCAGAGATTCTAAAAGATGATCCCAAACAGACCATCCAAAATAAATCTGATACACCTACACAAGAGACCTTTAACATTCTGGATTCACCAAAACTTCGCAAGAAACAGATATTATTGTCAAAAATCCACAACTGCGTGGCAGAGTTGTCCATACATCTTGAAAACTCGAAGATATCAGAGATCCCGTTCTCGTCACTTTTAAACAATCAAAGCTTTAGTGATTACTTTAAGGATCTGGATCCTAAAAACTCAATCGACTTTGTTGTTAAATCATGCTCGTTGAATTGGCATCGTGTCTATGACAACTCAGCTGGATTTGAGTACTTGTTTAATTCTAAGGTCGATAGGCCAGTGCATATTGCCTGGTCAGTGCAATTA
Source organism: Kodamaea suecica (assembly GCA_030558315.1). Taxonomy (NCBI): domain Eukaryota; kingdom Fungi; phylum Ascomycota; class Pichiomycetes; order Serinales; family Debaryomycetaceae; genus Kodamaea; species Kodamaea suecica. The sequence goes on along the minus strand of JAJMSH010000006.1, from coordinate 271,657 downwards.
CTCAAATTGAATTATACAACCGATGGCAAGAGAAATGATGAAGTCCTCATAATACCGAATTATACTATCAATTTCAAGTCGAATATTGCGAATCATATAGTTAAAGGTTACGGCTTCAAAAATTCCTTGGTTGAGCTATTTATATCTGCTAGTTCACCAATATTGGACTTGACTACCTTACAGTTGAGTGAATTATTCTACAACTTTATTCTACTTCAAAAGTATTTGAAGTTAAAGAAATTAAGGAGCCCCACGAACAGTATGCAACCTTCGAAGTCTTCCATCTATAAAGAACAAATTATACAATTATTATCAGAATACTATCCCAACTTGGATCTCAAATTGATAATTGAGCAACCGCGTTTTATCATTAGACATCAAGTTGAAGAGAAGGTCCTGTTGATAAATTTCTCTTACTCGTTGCTCAACTTCCACTTGTTGACCACCGATACTAGAGATTATCATGCAAATTGCAACATATTGAGCCCATCGATGGTTTATTTTGAAAAGAAAAGGACTCTGCATGCATTGACAGACAAGGAGTCCGTGAAGGTCAACATAATGAGATCTACAGATATCAATTTGACTTTAAATATATTAAAGAACTTGAAAGTCAAAGTCTATGCAAAAGTGAATGAGTGTATATTAGACTCAACAAAATTAACTGCATTAGTTGGATTCAAATTATTAGTCAAAGAATTCATCGAAATGATGGAGAAAGATTTAAAGAAAGGTGTAATTAACTTGTTCTTAAATTCAGAGATAATAGAAGAAAGAAGAAATACAGGTTCTATCGTACGCGCAAAACAAAAGAAGAAAGACAAATCTGAACAGTTATTCAATTACTTGCCAAGTTGGCTATTGGTTGTAAAATTGGAATTGACAGGTCTTGCAATTTTGCTAGGATCTCGTTCGGTGTTGGTACCAAATGAATTGATTTCAAAATTGGAAGGCGAAGGGTTGGATAGTGACTATGTTGGCCAGCAGAAAGAGTTACGTCATTTCAAAATAGCGTTAGATAACTACACTTTGCTGTTGAAAGAAGAGGATGAAGACGATCTTGAAACTCCACCTTCGTCATCTGCTTCATCCACATCACTGCGCACGATCACACAAAGTTCATATTACTGGCAAGCATCTTCTAAATTGACCAATTTGAATGTTTTAACTCACTTGGACCTCGAAAAGCCTGGAAAAGTTTTGCCGTTCTTGAATATACCTCTTATTGAGTCATGTGTGCAAGCAACTATGGATACTTCCACAAGTGAGAATTCACTTAAAGTAACTGTTCAAATTGAGAAGATAAATTTAACTTATGATAACTTTAAGTTGTTCACTTTGCTTGGAACAGCTTATCTCGTTCGTGAGTTTTTAATATTACCTTTCAATGTGATACAGAGTAAGTTGAAGAATGATTTTAAGAGATACGCAGATCTAACCTCCATAGATGGAATTGAAAAGAAGAAATCTTTAAAGGATTACTTGACGTTTGATCTTAAAATTATTGAGGTCGAAATAATGGCTATATTGAACAATTTGTTTAAGTTGAGAATTCAGTCAATAAAGCCAACTGTTAACGTTTCGCATGGGGTTGTTACATATCGAAATGAGTTCCTCCGTGGTTTGATTGAATCACCCATAGTCACACACCAATGGAGTCGAATAATCTGCATAGATTCACTAAATGTCATCGTTAATGATCCCTCCAGTGACGAACTTATTGATATAACTACAGAATCGATAAGATTAATCCATCCTCACAGATTTGTTGTTCACAAACTATTTGACAACATTTCCACAACGCTTAAGGTAGCAAAATACCTAATTAAGTTTCTCAAATCAGGTGCTATGGAGGGTCTCATTTTACCAAAAGAACTGAAAGCAATTAACATCCCCAGCATAAACCTTAAGTCTAAGAAGTTAACCTTCTGGATGGAGGATGATCCCTTTGAGAGTGACTTGAATATGATTTACCAGTTGGGTATGATTGAACAACGGAAACGTTCAGAGCTATTAAACTTGTTCGAAAGTAAGTCGATATTAAAAAAGACTGAAGATTTAAATCATAAGTTGAACAATTTGCATGAATCATTCTCTAAATCATGGATTAGAAAAGTTAAGGTTTATAGGTCCAAGTTGAGTAAAGAGATTTGCAGCAACAAGAAGAATTTGTTTGGAAACGAGGCCACACTACCCTCTGAGTTTAATGATGATGTGGTTGCCTACCCTAGTTTTGCACCATTGCTTTCCATTATCATGTCGAACTTGAATGTAGACATTTCTTCTCCCAAATTCAAATTGGAAGAGTTGTCAGAGTTTCTATACAAAATAGGACAAGGTATACCGCGAGATACAAAATACTCTTTAATTCTTCCAACTCATCTTGAATTGTCCTTGAGCGAATTGCGAATGCATCTTCGTGATTATCCATTGCCTTTGCTTCATGTTCCTAAAAATAAGGATCCAACTAAGAAAAGTTTAAAAATGGAGGGACATTTGATAATTGCTGAGGACCTAGTAACTGCTAAAGAAAACATGAAGAACATTGAAGTTCCCCTTTCACTCCATGCGAAAGACACCACGCTTGACAAATATCACAAAATAACCATAGCTAAGTCACTATCCACTGTCAAATTATTTACAGACTTGAGTTGCAAGTTTGATAGTGAAAGACCAAGTAGGTTTGTATGGGGTCACTCGTATCTGTTTGGTATCCAACAAATAATGATTAATTTTGACCAATTCTCTAAGGCCCCAATTGATCCATCTTTAAAATTGGGATTCTGGGATAAGATGAAGTTGGTAATGCATGGTAAATGTCAAATCAAGACAGATGGTTGCTTAGAAGTGGCGATGAAAGGTTCTTCAGATCCTTACGCCTTGTTTGACACTGCACTGGGATTCATACTCAGCTTTGAAAACAGCGTAGTCTGTGATATTAACGAACGCGATGATTCCACCCTGTTCATACAAATCCGGTCTGACAACGTCACATGGTACATTCCAAACTATTTAGGGTCTCCATTGATTACTTGGACAAGAGAGAGCTCAAAATCTATTTACTTGCCCTCTTCCAAGGAATTTATTACCTCTGCGTTTGGCCTTGGTTTATTCAACGAGGAAACTGATTCAAGCAAAATCGAATTAAAGACCCGAATTCTCGAAAAAATTGTCGTTAATTTAAGTGGAGGTGTTGAGTTCATGGTTGGCTTCTTACTTCAACGAAAACTGGACAATGGAAGAACTTCTGAATTGAAACCACATTACAAAGTTCAACTCTTCAATCCCGATTTTACTAAGGAAGGTCATGATTCGTTTACTGGATTCAGAAGTGATTACATCCACATGGCTATATCTTTGCATGCTAATAAGGAAACATCCTACAATTCAATTCACTTGAGTCCTAAGACGTTTCAACAGTTTTTCAAATGGTGGAAATTGTTTTCTGGGAATACATCGTTGCCTATTAGAAGAGGCAAATTGTTTGGTGAGATGAAGAAGTCTCAGAAGTTTTCACAACTGCTTTTCACAAACAAATTCGATTTTAGCTTCAGCTCAGTCTTCATTTCTCATGTTTACCGTGAAGACGTAGATGGTGATGATGTCAAATGCGTCGGTATACGTGCCAAAGTGAACAGTTTCCTGATTGATTTGCATCAAAGAAAGGAAGCAGCTATTGAAGTACATGAAGCTCTCTCCCGTGAAAAGAAGATAATGAAGATGAAGTTCAATATTGGTGAGATTCACTTGTCAGACATCGATTTGAGAGTCGTTTACTCTGAGTTTAAACAGAATCCGTATGAAACTCTTGATTTGGGCAAGGAAAACTATAATAACTTTGGAAATGATAAAAGATGGTTTGATATCCAGGATTATGAAGAGGCATTCTTGCCGTCATTGCGTAAATGTCCTCGAACAATTGTCATTCATCCATTGTTATACAGTAAACGCTTTTCTTATATTAGAAATACGAATTCTGATGAGGATGAAGCATTTGGCAATGAAGATATACACGCTTGTACGCTAAATAAGACAAGGGTTTTCGAGCCTCAAATCGAATCCCTAGTTGAGAGAGTCGATGAATTGAAAAAGCAGGTAGATAAGAATGTCGCCAGTAACAGAGAAACTACCAACTTAGTTGCCAGGATTGACTTCTTGAATGACGAAATCAACTCCCTCAGGGAGCTTGAACTGAACAGTGGAAAGGCGCCAACCTCTTCTTCTTCTTCTGAGTCTAGATCTGAGGATCTGTCAAAAGATTCGTCATTCAGTGAAAGCTTCAACAATAAATTCGTTTTTGTTAATATGTTTTTGAAATGGAACTTCAATAATCGAAATAATTTATTGAAGTACATACATTTTGTGCAATTGAAGAAGTCATTGAGGGAGTATTTGGGTTACGATTCTATAAATGCCGTGGATGAGATTATAAAGAGCGTGGATGACTTGCATAGCATTCGCAGCTCCTTGCAGAGAGTTGATCTGGTAAGCAAGACAGGTCCTGTTACATCAAACTCTAAAGACAGATTAGCTAACTTTGATAAAGTTTTACGCCAAATCAAATCGTGTGAAGATATTTCTGAGGATTATCTAATTGAGATTATATCCCCACAGATTCAATTGCAAAGTGATGAGAATCCTGATTCAATAGTATTGATTGCCACTCCAAAGATTGATGCAAAAATAATTTCAGTGCTAGACAAACTTACAGATTCAAGTGTGCCTAGGGCACTAGAAAGCAGGTACGGTGTGTCTATGAAGCAGGCTAACATATTTGTTCTCCATAAGGAAGATTTGGATACATCTCATGACTTGGTATATAGTAAAGCCAACTACGGCTCTCAACTGAACTGGCCACCATGGCTAGGTATTGAAATATGCAAGAATGCTATTTGGGCTGGAGAGGACAAGCTCTTGGTCGAGAAGACTTCTTTGATGCTTATTTACGAAAAGGCCAAACCATTGAAGAGCAGAATATCTAACGAAGATGATGATGAACAGGATGAAGATGAAGATGATATATTGCTGATAGATCGATTGCAAATTGATTTCCCTAAACTTGTTATATCTTCTACGTCAAAGCAATATTTCACTTTGTACATTATTGTTCTCAGTCTTCTCTTCTATTCAGAACCAATGAGTAAGTCTCTTGGTAGAAAGTTGGAGACTTTGAAGTTCTCCCTCGACTTTCAGGATTTGCACTCCTTGAGGGACAGACTTGTGTCCTTGCACAAATATCAGGAGATGCTAGGGGTTTTACTACTCAACTATGGGTTCCGTCAAAGTGCATTGACCAATGAACAATTGAACGAGCAGATTCAACTCAACTTGGAAAAGAATGAGGTTATTGCTGAAATTTACTTGTTGATGCAAACCATTTTAAGAGGAGATATGCACAGCAGGGAGAGGAAGCCTAAGGCAAACTGGTCAATTAGGGCAGATGAGATAATATTGCATATGCTCGAAGATGACCGTACTCCGATATTGGATTTAGCAATGGCAAACTCCCAATACAAGCGTTTAGTTAACGAAGACGGCCTGAATGGTAATAAATTACAAATTGGAATGATGCAAGGCTTCAACTTGATCACAACCGCGGATTACCCTGAATTCTTGGAACCGTATGACTTGGAAGAAGTCGACAGTGACCAGAATATGCTCACCTTCGATTGGACAATGAACAGATCCATTGGAGGTATCAAGATTATAGAAAATGTTGAAATCGCTTCAGTACCGTTGAATATCAAGATTGATGAAATAACTGGTCAGAAGTTGATGAAATTCATTTTTGGATCTGACACTGACTTTGACGAGAGTCCATTGCTCAGCATTACACATCAGAAAAGGGAAGAGGAACTAAGAGCAGAAATAGAAGGCAATGAAGAAGATGACGATCTCGAGGATGAATCTAGCGACAAGCATTCACAGGATAATAAGCTGAAGCTTTCGTCTGGGCTGTCGTCCTTGAGAAAGGCAGGCTCCAAGTCATTTTCGAATTCGATGTCTAGTACCGAACTTGGAACTGATGTCCGACTGGAACAGGTAAAACAAATGATTGACCGCTCGAAGAAGTATTTCAGTATTGTCCAATTTCGACTTCGACCTACAATTTTGCTGATATCTATAAACTTGAAGAAAGGATATAAACGATTGTTGAATGTTCAAAACTTCAAGATAAACTTACCAGAGTTTAACATTGACAGAAAGATAATGTCGTTTTTGGATATCACTAAGCTACTCCAGAAGATGGTTTTCAAGACATTGGCAGCTCATAGTGGCCGACTTATCAAAAATAAGTTTAAAGTGAAGAAGAGCAAATCAAAAAGCTTTATCAAAAGGCCTATGAAACCTCTAAAACGTTACGCCAAGTTCACTCGAGTATCCGAGTTAATCTTGGAAACAGCGAGTTAATGCAATTGAATAATAATATAAAACATGTATAATAGTAATAAGTAAAAAATTATTACAAAACCATGTAAAATAGCTTATAAAAAGGGAAGAGATAAATATAAATAATCGTTAATCATAATTTTTGGATCAAACAGAGCCGTTGTTTGCTATTAGTTTGGCCTGATTTGTACTTCCCGTGTTGGGAATGTGAATGGATACACTAGCAGCACACATTCGATGCTTTTTTGATAGCTTTTTGTTTTTGCCTTTGATGGGTTACTTGGATCAGCATGAGCTTTCTTAGACGTGCTGCCTCTTGACTTCACCATTAACCTGCTTCTTCTTTCTTTTATTTTTCTTATAGTCATCGCCTTCGACGCCATCATCTCCACGCATTAGCAGCTGTTGGTCATTGATGGCAAGGTCTGCTATATTAAATCCTGGTATTCCATTTATTGAAGTCTTTTCAAACCTCAATGCATTATTCAACAATGCAGGGTCTATTTCTTTGATCATATCAGGGGCTTGAACACTCACAGGATCGAGCAATCCAGGAGGAATTGGTTTCAGTGCCGATATTTGATGCTTTCCTGGTAAGTCTTGGATGTGATTCTTATACGACTTTCTCAATTTGACGCCCTTGGATCCGTCTGGATTTGCTCTCGCGAGTGACTTGGTGATCGGTTCTAGTCCATATAATGAGAGCAAGTTGTCCATAGGCGAAGGACTTGGTCGCGTGTATTGGTCTGCCTCTTGTTAGTAAACATGGTCAATTAAAGGGGCTTTTGAGACGCTTATATATATACATCGGATACTTACTGCTGCTATCTATCAAATAGTAGCTATTGATTCCCTCTCGCAAGTCGTACTGATCCTCCTCCATCACAGTCATTAAAGAATAGATTTAGATACCTTTTGATATTTGATGTGAGTTTTGACTTGAAAAAAGTCTCGAAGTTTTCAAATGTTGTAGTGGATTAAAGACAAATGTGGTAATTTAGTGGGAGTTAGTGACAATATGTAGCGAGGATTCTGGTTCTTAGGGAGACTTTTTAGTGAGAATTGGGGGAATGAAGAAAGCTTCAGCGAGGCCGCTCTTGCACAGCGAGAAAAGATTTACTCCGAATTAGCGAGAACTAGTGAGGCTGCAAATAGTTGGTGGTTCAGGAATCAAGGCATGGCCCACAAGAGCTAAATCGTGTGTTTCATCCCAAACGGCAGTTGCTATAATGGCCTCTTTTTGTATATATGCTCATTTATGAAGGTCAAACACGTCGGGGTGAGTCCCTATCCAAACTATACCATCAATTACACTTCAACTTAACATAACAACATATTAAAACTATCTATACAAAAAACTACAGAGAAATAAACCCTTTTGATTGCCTATTTACGAACAACTTCCCAGCCATCTTCTTCGGTTGCTTCATTAACTGATAAGTTGGCAGTTGCCTCTTCCAATTTCTCAACAGGAGTAGAATCAGCAGCAGGAGCAGTTTCATCCTCTGAATCGTCATCAACGTTCAATACGCTGAACTTCGACTTTTGAGGCTTGGCATCTTCCTTCTTTTCTTCTTTCTTGTCTTCTTGCTTAGCAGTCTTCTTCTCGATTGTTTGACCTCTAACCCAATCGTGTGCTGGTGCATCCTTCTTGAATCTATTACTCTTCTCTCTTGGAGGTAAGGTAGCACCTCTGTTCCAGTCCAAGACTGGTTCGTCCTTTACTGGTCTTTCGGTTCTCTCAAATCTTTCTGGTCTTTCAGTTCTGTTACTTCTTTCTCTAGGTGGTAAGGTAGCACCTCTGTTCCAGTCCAAGACTGGTTCGTCCTTTACTGGTCTTTCGGTTCTCTCAAATCTTTCTGGTCTTTCAGTTCTGTTACTTCTTTCTCTAGGTGGCAAGTAGGCAGTGGTACCTCTAGCAGCACCCCAATCTAAATCAGGTTCAGCTCTTCTTGGCGGTCTTTCAGATCTTTCAGTTTGAGATCTGTCACTTCTTTCAGATCTTTCACGCTCTGGCAAAGCAGACCCTCTGGCATTCCAGTCAATATCTACTTCTTGCCTTCTTGGTGGTCTATCATCACCACCTTCGTAAGTCCTTTGTCTTCTTTCACGTTCTGGTAATTGTGAAGTGGAGTTTCTAGCAGAACCCCAATCTAATTCAACTTCTTCGCCATTGTTGTCACGTCCACCACCGAGACCACTACCTCTCTTCCAATCACCATCAAAGTCGGATTGTCTTGGAGGAGCAGCAACATTAACGAAGATTCTTCTGCCGTCAAAGTCAGAGTAATTTAAGTTAAGGACTTCTTCCAATTGTTCTCTTTCTGCAAAGGTAACCAAGGCAAAACCCTTTGGTTTACTGGTAGCTGGGTCGATTGGCAATCTAACTTCGGTGATCGAGCCTGGCATTTGAATTCTGGATTCTATGTGTCTAGTGACATCTTCTTCCACGATTTCCCATGGCAAGTTCAGGACACGGGCCATATATGGTGGTTTATCTGGGACTGGGAATTCCTTTCTCTCTGGCTTATCAAAGGATCCGGATCCGGAGGGACGGTAAGCACCTGAGGAAGATGAAGATCCAAACCCAGATGGTGCTCCACCAATAGGGGCGGCAGTCAGAGATGCAACGGACAATCCAACGGCAGTCAAATCAACATCATCGTCAGCCCAGGAGCCACCCAAGGAGTCGTCAGCGAGGAAATCGCTAAGATCCATCTTCTTTTGAGTTTTCTTTGGAGCCATCTTTGTTTATTCTCTGATTCAAGGAACTGATGAGATCTTAATTGATCTGGTGTATGTAATCTTAAGTATGGTAAGTGGTTGGATAAGGGGACTTGAAAAAATTTTCTCACTACATTTTGTTGCAGTTCGCGAAGAGGAAAATCGTGGTAGTGCTGGAAGCTCATTTACAGTGTGGAGAAGCATATACCGAGATGCATAGAGCAAAAGGTAAGATATACGGACTAGATTAAATAGATAGATATTATACACGTTGATCAACGATATCTCTGGCGACTTCAGGCGAGATTGGTTCACCAGCAGAACTAGTTGGGTTGAGATTTGAGTCTGTCGAGAAACCATTGGTCGTATTAGATGAAGAAGCGTTTGCAGCCGTATTTGCAGCTGTGGTTGATTCTGCAGTTTCAGTTGTTTCAGTTGTTTCAGTACCCTCTGGTTCAGTACCAGCTGACTCTGAAGGGTCTGTCGTATTCGATGTTCCTGGAGGCGAACTGTGTTCCTCAGCGTAGTGTTTCATTCTCTCCTCATCCAACTCATGGTACATCTTTAATATAGCCCAGTTGAACAAATCACGTCTTGAAATTCCCATGAGTTTCCACCATAAAACCTTCAAGAAGCGACCATACTTGGCTTGGCCCATCTGAGTAGCAAGTTCTTCAAATCTATATTGACGCAACAGTGGGTCAATCAAAATGAGTCGTACTCGTTCTTCTGCTGAGACCAAGTCTAGCAAAACAGAACGAATACCGGTATCACGGCGAATAGTGTCGCAATCTTCCAGATTGAAATTATGTTCGTCTGGAATCGTAGCAATTGCATTATCAGCAGTGGCTGCATCGGATGTTTCTCCGTGATTTAAGAAGTAATCACGTTTACACATAGGGCAACATGCTCTTCTCCTAGTTAACCATGGATCCAAGCATGCAGCATGGAAAACATGGCCACATACCAAACCACGGACAATTTCGTCTTCCTCAATAAGTTCAAGACAAATAGCACATGAACCGGAAGTGAATTGAAGCTCTTCAGAGTGTGGTTCAAGCGCACTGTGGAAGGTATCTTCAGTCTCATGCGAACGTACGACGCCCAAATCTGTCAATTCCACCCCATTTTCATCGGAGGAGGTTATGCGTGGGGTTACTTGAGAATTTTCAGTTTCTGGTATTTCAATAATGACCCTTGTAGATTTCGATTTCTTAGGTTTTAACGCCTGTCCTTTGTCTTCTTCTTCCAAGATTCCATCTGTGATTCCCATATCTCTTTCTTTACCACCATTGAGCCAGTCATGATAGGTTTTTTCAGGAAATAATTCATCTACTTGGGCTTGGGTAAGACGGTTCATACGGGAGTAGCGAGATCTGCGTCCACGGATGCGTCCATTGTACCCAGGACGAGCCAAGCTACGACCACTTCTGTGAATTAGTAATAAACGGCGTTCAACTAGATCAGGGGATGATGAGAAACGTGCTCCTGCTATTGGGGTAGCTGTGGTTGGGATATCAGGTAGCTCGGAGTTGTTTCGTGTTAATCTGGCATTTGATGGACCACCATTAGTATTTGAAGTGCGAGGGTTGGGGGTAGTAGATGTAGTTGCGGCTGTAGCTGCGGTTGTTTGTTCAGAATTAGTAATTGGAGCATCAGTTGAAGGTGTATTTGGTGATGCAGCAGCATTGGAAGAGCCAGCAACTTCATTGACTGCTCTAGATACGGCCACTTCTGGAGCATTCACGCCTGTTGTGTTCGCGGCACCTGGTGAACCAGCACCAGTTTCTTCTGTCAGTGACGTTGTAGCATTAGCAGCCCCCAAGCTCATGGGACGAGGGAGTATCGGAAGTGTATTTGAGCTATTCCTATCGTCCTCGTTTCTTGTGCTTGTTTGGCTGTAATTGTCGTTGTCGCCGTGCAACGCACCATAGTTGGAAGCACCATATATCGTCGTGGAAGGGTATGGACTACCTCTGCCACCTGTCAAAGGATACATGTTCAAGCCATACTGCATTCTGACGAAGTATCTTCCGGCAAAGAAAATGAACAACAATCCTATGAGGACACCAACACCCAAGGCAAGGAAGAACAAGACGGACGACGGGGTGGTGTTTGCCCCTATGGCATTGCCAGATAATGAGCTGCTGGAAGCAGACGCAGTGTTCGAGGTAACACTCGCCGTGACTGAAGAAGTGATGCTGCTCATGGTTTCGGAAACCGTTTGTTCTTGTATCGCTACTCCCAGAGACATCCTTTAAAGCAAAGCAGGGAGGTAAACTTCTTTTGATGGTGGGGTGGAAGAAAGATGAATATCAAGTATCGATTTGATTCTCACCAGAATTTGCAAAATCGGGGGTTAGCACGAAGAAGAAGCAGTTGAAAAAAGTGGCACCTCCAACAACCAATGAAATAATAATAGGTATGGTAGGGGAGGATCACGATTATTGATCTATATATACAGTTTGTGGGAAGTCGAAGGTACGAAATTTAAAGGTGATTGCTGAGGATGTACGAGCATGGTTTGCGTCATCATTCATGCTGTAAGTTGTCAGTTGATAGGGGGCATTTTCAGAGGAAAGAATGAACCTAATTATAGCAGGCAGTGCAAGCCCAGTTCAAAAGGAGATGGAAGAGATCATTATGACAGAGTGGAGAGTTGGTGGATGTTCTTTGAAAGTGGATTGTTGGTGATTGGTGGGCACGATGGGCCTGTGGGAGAGTGGGAGAGCGGGGGGTATCAAGTGAAGATCAGACTGTGAGTGTAGAATGCCCTCCTTTAGAATGGCCTGTAAGCGAAATGCTGTACAAGCGCATACTAGTGCTCGATGAAATATGTACGGGCTGCTAATTATCTGGAGGTGCTGAATGCTGCAGATACGCACAAATAGGAACTGAGTAATTAAGATCCAAGGCTTCTACTCTTCTTTCCGGGGTCTATTCTGTCTTCTCATCTTGTTGTCCACTGCCTGGACCTTCGCTCATGCCACCACCGCATGCATGTCACACATGACGCTAACAATGCCTCGGCCGTGAAATGTCGCAGCTGAAATTTGCACTAAACGAGCATTGAAATATGCGCTTTCATTGTTCTTTGATGGAGTCCTGATTTGAGTGGATGGGGACGGGAAGTCTAGAAGGTGTTTGAGGTTGGACGTGTTGCTTTGGAAGAAGAACAAGCATTGTAGGGAAGTTGTGTGGGTGAGTGTTTCAAGATTGATAAATAATCTGGTTGTAAGAGATAATGGTGAAATTTTTCAGAGCTGATAATGCTTCATGGTGAAAGAGCAAATAGTGATCTCACACTGCTAACTGGCTCCACAATATACCCCCTAGTGTTCAATTCCAGTACTACTCAAAGTGTCACTAGACTCATTAAACACACTAACCAATATATACCACTTCCCCTCACCAATTCCTACACATTAATTCTTTTGATCTTTTGCAACCACTCGATCACCAACTACGTTACCTATCCACGAACACCATCCCACTGCGCACAACCCATTCCATCCCATTCCATCTCATTCCTTTGTGCCAATACCCAATAATCGCTCACCAGGTTGTAATTGCACCGATTGGCTGAAGTCTTGTGCTCTTCCGTTCTTCGTACCCTTACCTTCTGTTGAATAGCACTCTAATCATACACTACAAATCCTTCGAACGTTCTCCGATTCTTCCTCAACAATACGTACTCAGCTTTGAACGTCTTCCCCCGACCCCATCAAAGCAAATTCATACCCTACAACTCTACATTCCTCTTGACCATATGTCTCTATTCACTGGAATATCCATCCCCCACAAGAATTTCCACATCAACATTTTTCATTAAGACTCTTCTCGAAACCCATCTGCTCCTGCTACGCTAACAACATCACCAAAAGCACATCGTGCTATTCAATTCATTGCTACCCTACTTTCCCTCACGACAGTCAAGCCATCTATAATTATAAATTATATAAATACACTTTTATTTAGTTCACGTTATTTATTTTGGAGCTTCCTTGAAAGAAATGGCAGCTTCTTCACCCATGGCAGCAATAATGGTAACCAATAAGTCCTTACCTTCGTCAAATTCACTTTGGATCTTGTCACCAAGATCACCATCTGGAATCTTGACATCATCCTTGGTGTCACCGTCCAGGGTCATCAAGGATAAGAAACCATCATCAATGTCCAACAATTGGTATTCTTGTCTACTGACGTTTGGAACTTCCATATTGTGGGTAGATGGAGACAAATCTTCCAACTTCTTACCAGTGAAGATATCAATTGCAACCAAGTGGACCTTGGCGTGACCGTGCTTACCGGTCTTAGAGGTGGACATGTCGACAATCTTACATGGTCTACCCTTAATACAAACATGACCACTCTTTCTCAATGCAGAACATTGGATTGGGTAGGTCAAAGCGGCGCCAGCATCAGCGGTTTCAAAGGTGTGCTATTAAAGAGTTAGTAACATGAATGTGAAGTAGTGTGGCATTGGCACTGGCACTTGAGTATTGGTGCTTGGACGTTGAATCCTCATCGCGCAAAAATTTTGGCCATGAGACACGTATGGCAAGTTAGGGGCAGAGGGAATTTGGCGATGGCAAACGATGGGGATGAATGGGCGAACAAGCGGTTGATTGTTCGTGGTGAAGATAGTGTTGGTATTGCTGCTGTCAATGATGTTTTTGTCAACGATTTAAAGATGATGTGTCACCATCCTTACCAAACGAGTGCCTTCGATTGATTGAAACAGCGAAATCTTTCAGAAGGGAATGACAAGACCTCAGGGTAAACCGCTCATCAAATTACCTTCTCTTAATGAAGTCTTACCTTCTGAAACCATGAGGAATCATTCCGAATCTATCACCAAGTATCACATCTGTTCAATGTTGGCATGCTCTCACTTCACTAATAATTGGACAATCCACAAGTCAACCCACTCCCCTACATCCAACCCTTGCCTCCAAAGAAAGCCAAACACCGTGGTTCCGCTCAGCACACCTCCCACGGCAATCCACTCTTATTCATTAAATTTACATACGTCTTCTTCAGCCATTTTATCAATAGTTAATTATAGTATGAAGAAAGAAGAAGAAGAAGAGGAAGTAGAAAGTGGAAAAAAATTTAAATAAACCAAAAAATCGCTGAATCCACCACAAAAAATTTTCTTTCGCTGATGAGACAAGGCCCAGTCCCAGTCGCCAAAATCGAAATTCGTTTTGTATGGAAACAAAATTGCTAATTTGGACGTTATGATTGAACGGAATGACGAAGCGTTCTAAGGGCGGGGAATAAGCGGTGATTTGTTGGTGGGAATTGCTTGTGAGGATACCTGAATCAACTGAACTGATGTAAGTGGGTGTCTGCTGTGCTTGCTGTCAAGTGGTGGTGATGCTTGGTCGAGTTGTCAGATCGAGTTTCACGGGATGTAATATGCCCGTTGCGTTTTTGTAGTGTAATTCACGTACCACCAGGCTGAACAAGTGCAAATTGCAGGGTTACCCGGACACGTGGTTTTCATTGCGAACGTTCTCTGTGGGTAGGCTATTTGCAATGTAGCGATGCGGTTCGATACCTAATTGCGGAGGAGAAGGTGGAGAGTGAGTGTGAGACGGATATGTGGACATCGGAGGGTACTTTTATGGGTGTGAGGCCCATACAGGGTGGGGCCCATACAGAGTATGAGTAGCTTCTGTAGAGTTTGAGTTGGCTATGTAGTGTGACTAGATAGTGTAAACTGCCATGGGTGTCGACGAAAAAGAAACGAGAATTGTGTTTGCTAGGGTAGCACCAGAGTCGTAGCACAGGCTTCTCTCTCTGGGATTAGGCATGGGTAGAAACTCTAGATACAAAACAATATAACCTTGATAGCCAAACTAGACATCAAACTGCTATTTATGCGCTTATATGACTACATACCAATATGGCTACATCCCTAATCTCGACCTCAGACAGCTCCTACATTCTAAAGTACAAACCTTTTATTAATACATTTCTCATCAACTCTGAACAACACTCATCCTTTCCATTAACTCTAACCGGTACAGAGAATCCTCAAATATCTCTCAGACACTATCCCTCAACCGATGTCACCGTAGATTCTCCCTTAATATTGCTGGAGTCTTCTTTTATATGGCTCAACGTGGAGGTTTCCAAATCCTTTTTATATGTCGTCTTAGCTTCCTCAATTCCATTGGTTACTTTACCATTTGTATCAGCACCACCATTAGTTTCTCCATTAGCACCACCGTTGGTATCTCCATTGGCGTCACCGATAGTCTTTTTACCGTCAGCATTGATTTTACCATCCAATCCTGGTGAGCTCAGTTTTTCCACCTTTATACTTTGTATGAGTGAATCCCAGCTCGATAATAACTCTTCACACCTCTCATGTAACTTAAAGCTATCACGATAAGCCAAAGATTCCTCTTTCAAAATGCACTTCAATACTTTATGAATCTTCGTACTTTTCAAAAGAGAAACACTGACAGGAAACCCAGCTAATCTGTACAAAATAAGACGTGCTGTAGTCAACTCCTGATCAGAAGGAGGCGGTAGTTCACTCAAGTCTTCGGGAGTTACAGATTGATTTCGCTGGATAAGCGATCTTTGTAATTTTATACGGCATAACCATACTTGTCTCTGTTTCTCCTCCTCAGTCAAAGGTATTTCCTTCTTCTTGGTGTCAGCCACTTTCTTTTTCTTTGGTTTAAAACCTTCTTCCTCATGAGATTTGGTTCGTTTACCATTACGTAGGGATCTTGGTGGAATTTTAGGTTGTTCATTGTCGGCACTCTCAGCTTCCAATTTCCCGTCACTTTCATGCTCGTGATCCTCTTCGTCTTCTTCTTCTTCGTCCTCTTCTTGTACGTCATCATCATCATCATCTTCGTCTAATAGCTCACCTCTTTCCTCGAAGATGCCTCGGATGAAAGTATCGAAATCAAGTCCACTGGCTTCCACAAATGCTTCGTTGATTGTTGACAGTGCCTTGCGCTTCTTCTTCTTGTCTACTTTCTTGAAATGGTCAGGAACTTTATCTAATATTGTATCCAACTTATCACGCGTCAATGGTTCCAACAGCTTTTCAGTCATCCAATAGAAGTCTCCGTCTGGGATAAAAATCACGCAGAAGTTGGTCAGTTTCTTCTTGACTTTAAGTACCGCTTGTGGTATTAGGTCTTGCGGCATGATGAAAGCAGGCCATTGCGGATATCGAGGCATTTTAGCAAGCACCATGTCCTTTGGTTGTAGGCCATTTGAACCATTTTCAGGAACTGTGGAGGGAGGTAAGGAGGAGGATTTTTTTGGTGCCATCTTGTTGTTTGTAGTGTTTTGGTTGCCTTGGGGTGCTGATGACCTTATTATGTTGGTTTGACGGGCAGTTGGTCGTATGTTTTAATTTTAGCTGAATGAACTCCCTTGGGTCGACCTCGTAATAATAGTTAGGCACTCTTGTTGACACTTGTGGAACCTGCTTGAGCTTTAGGGTATTACCAAATGGCTTCTTTTTGCTTCGTTTGTAATACAAAACACTATTTGTAATAGCAGGTATAACAACAAAGTCAATGGGTAAAACAATAAACAGATTATTGACAACAGTAAGCTCTGGCGATCAACAAACTCACTGAATCTCTTCTTTGAATCTCTTAATCACTGATTCACCGTTATGCTGAATGACTGATTCGCCGTTTAATTGATTGACTGATTCGCCGTTTAACTGATTGAAGGGATCCCTAGTAACAGTATACGATGCTACTTCAAGTGTTTCTTGCTGATGTTCACTTCTAGCGATACTCTTGTAACTACTCTTGCAAAAGTGTATTCAATCTCGAAATATCTCTTTTGATTCTTGGTTGCTTGCAGCCTTAAAGTCTTGCAACCTCTGATAACCTTGATGGATTTGCTAGTCGTAATCCTTGCAAAACAACTGTTGTTGTAGTAGTAAAGCCTTTTTCTTTTCTTTTCATTTGCTCGAAATTTTGTTTGTCGTTGCTTTTATTTTTCCGTATTGCCTTGAACAATTGGAAGACAATTGTAGGAGGAGGTGAAGCAGGCTGCAACCATGAGAAGACAGGGATGGCTAAAGTAGTGATGGATGTCCAGGACTACTGGAGGCGCCCTTGATATGGCTTTAGTCGAAGAACTAGTGAAAGGAATCAAGAAGTCGTGGGAAATTTCATGATCTTTATCGAAGTTTGGGATGAAATCTTAAAGAAATAAGAGTGTGTAATGGCAACAGTAGCTTCTCGACTAATGGGAGAGTAATAGACAATGCCACTATTCAAACCAAAACACCACTAGCTTAACCTCTTGACACTATATGACAACTATAATGTCTCCTCGTAGTACGTTGCCATTTCTCTTATTTGGGTGCTCTTCCGAATACAGTTCGAAATGCTTGTGTATTTGCAACCATTAATTTTAGCGTGGACGTTTCATAAATGTAGCAATATTAGTCTGCAAATTGATGAAAGTCCCACTGCCCCCAAGTTAAATGCAGTTAAATGCCTATGTGGCAGATGAATCTCACCCAATGTCCAATTATCTACATCTTCTCATCGTAAATTCGCCAAAACCTCTCATTTCCAAAGATCTGTCGTGGGGTATGTTTCAGCAAGTATCTCCCACACTATTCAATATGTGTGTGTCGTAAATCGTACTGAAGACACCAATTGAGCCACCAAATCAACGAAATGCCCTTCAGTCAGACCATTTTAAAGCCAGATCTTCACCCACAACAGTTCCAACGCCATCCTTCAAACTAACACTCATTCCATTTAACGTTTCCTGCTACCTACTTCAACTCCCCTTAATTTTTGCATCAATTTTTCTAAGCCCTCTCGACTCTCAAACGTAAGTCAAAAGTGGGTTCCAAATTTTTTTGCTTATCACTTCTTTCACCTTCGATAACAACTAGAATTTGAAGACGAAGACCAATTCTAAATCCAAGTTCAGAATGGATAGTTACATGGAACCTCCAAAAATGGAGTTGGTGATCCATAGTCCCAGAACTTTGGCTCGCCTATTGAACTTGCCACTGGAGAATGGTTGCGTTGATGTGAAAATAGATGCAAATTATTCAGAGTTGCTGAAATCCAATGCCACCACCTCCAAAGGCACTTCATCTTTACCTCCATTTCCATTGCATATACCTGGGAATCTCCCTTTACCACCACTTATGAATCTGAACGTCACTGGGGCCCCGCTTTCTCACTCTGTTCCTGCTAACATCGTTCCTATCTTAAAGCCAAAATATAAGGTTGATGATTTCTTCACTGATTTACAAACCGATTTATCGAACGAGAGATTCACCCAGCAGATCAATGGAATTGTCCTGAAGTTCCCTCCTCCAATGCCGCCATTTGTACCCACATACTGCGATGATCCACATGCAATCAACGATGACCCAAAACCAAAGAGTGACACCGATAGTGATGATGAATACGATTTAGACGATCACGATAACTCGGATGAAGAAAACGATAAAGGTGGTATTATGGTTCCCTTTATTTACCCCCCCCCTCCAGTTATTAATGTAGATAAACTCCCATATTCAAGACTGTCATTTGGAATAACTACAAAGCCAAAACCTATAACGCCGCCTGTACAGAATCAAACAAGTACGCTGTCGCCTACTCCAGCGCCTTTACCGCCTACCCGTGGTAGAAAACCAAAGGCTAAAAAGTCTGTTTCTGAGCAACTAGATGCAACATCACAGCAAGATCCACAATTAGTATATTTGCAAGTACCTCCGCTACCCTTCCCTCCACCAAATTACATGCCATATCCTCTATTATCGCACAAATCAGCAATAACTCCTGCGGATGCATTCTCCGCTATGCTTGATGCAAATAACCACCTACCAAGAGTTGACTTGGTGGTAGCAAGTGCTGCTGGTTCATTATTTGAAATCAAAAGTCAAGCTGAAGATGAAGGATTTGAAGCCGAACATTTCGAGAAAGATAGAATGGACAGGGAAAGGGAAAGGGACAGAGAGAGAAAAAGAGAGAGAAAGAGGGAAAAGCAGATGAATAGTCACTTAGGGCTTTCAAATCACCTTTCAAAACGTAGGAAAATGGGAAGTGACATCGAGGATGAAGACGATTTTGATGATGAAGAGTTTGAGGAATATTTGGATTATGTTCAAAGTATGCAATGCCCAGAGCATTATGATATTTACGAGGATGATGAACAAGAAACAAACACATACGTCTCTGAACCACGACTGCAGAGTTTCCTCAAAGTAAAACAAAAGTTGAGCAATATGAAGAAAAGAAAAGAAGGCGAAAAGACAAAGGCAAGACACGGAATAAAAGATGAATTTGATTCGAGTGGTGGTGTAGTTCCAGATGAATTCCTAAGTATCAGGTTGGCGAATGTTGTTACATCGTCTAAAGATGTTGCTCTGGCAAATGGTAGCAACAAGGAAAAGAGAAGACTAGACTTGAAGAGATCAATTGGCCAACTAGAAGAGTTTCAAGAAAACAATAGATTTGAAGTTTACAAAAGCAAAAAATTACAGTTGTTGAAGAGACTTGAAGGCTTACGCATGTCAAAAATATCCTTCACCAACTCTAGTCTCTTGGATCAGGAACTTATTGAGTTTCAAAAGAACTTGGAAATCGAAAGAGACGATGAATTGGTTCGCTTAAAGTTGAAGGCAAACTACGAGTTGTTGGAAAGCTCTCTAATTTTCTATCAAGATTCAAATCGAAACTATAGACACTTGAACATGTTAATGGTTAACAAATTGGAGAAATTGAAGAACTTTTTTGAGTTTCAAAAGGAATTATTTTCAAGATATCTTTCTAATGAAGACAAAGGAACAATATTCGATATAAATCATAAGGACTCTTCGAGATTATTCCAAAGCATGATAGATAAGAACTATGCACAAGAGGTAAAAGAAATGATTAAAGATTCCATAAATTCGGATTCATATGGAAAGAAGAATATTTCAGGGTCAGTACAAACTTTCTTACCCGCATCTTCAACTTCATCCTCTTCACCTACTCCATCGCCGGGATCTACTTCTCCTGTGGAAGCAGTGTCATGGTCTGTCCCCGCTACAGCCTCCAATGATGAAATTGTACTGGCAAACAAGGGACAACTAATTGTACATGATTTCATGCCTTTGATCAGTGCAGCAGAATTTAATTTGATCACCGGTGATCTACCTTCCAAGGCTAAGGCAACTCTAAAGGATGTCAAGTCAAAATCAAGCATAAATCTCAAGCACAAGATTTTCCAGAGCCCATTGTATGATAGGATGACATCGGGCTCAGAAACTAATCAATCTGAAAGTAGTGTGGGCATAATTGGAAGTGGAAGAGGAGGTGTACCTAAGAGGAGGGGGAGAAGAGCTGCGAACGTGGCCAACTCTGTGATTTCTCCGAACTCACCAGTTCCTACTAGCACCACTTATAGCAGTTCAATGTCAAGTACATTGGCCAATAGTGACAAGTACAGAGGAATTCTGGATGCTGGTCCAGATACCAAGTATACTGAAGCCACACTTTTGGCTAAGATCATGAAGCTGTTTAATGGCCCACAGTCAGCAAATCCAGATGAGCTAACAAGTGACTTGGATCTCATGGGACTCAGGAGTAAATGGCCAGTTCAAAAGTGAATTCACTTGATCTTTATTTTTATTGAATAAACGCATGTATTAATATGTTTACTAAAGAAAATCAGACAGGAGAGAGCAAGTTGGTAAATGTTACTTGAAGAGGAGAAATACATAAGTTATACGACAACAATTAAAAGACAAAGAGAAAACTTGAAGTAACACATTGACAAAAGTGTAGAAGTGAAGAGAGTGTAGAGAAGGGAAATGAACAGAGAAAAAGGAAGTAAAATAGACAGTATGGAATACTTTATTATTCACACTTGAACGTACAGGATATTTGAGCACATTAGAAGTTTTCAAACTGGGAGTAAAGGGCAATGAGAACATTGCTGAGGCCCACAACAATAGGGAAGTTACCTAAAGTTTGAGTGAATTGGCCGTACACCCCTAGTTCAACCAAGGCGTAGTTCTTCACAATGTTGTAGACACCAGCAAGGGATGTTGCTGGAGCCAAAGAGCCTGCATTGACATTAACAAGGTAGTGGATGAGCACCTTTGAAAGTGAGAAGATGAATGGATCAAATCTGAAAACTCTGAATTGAATTTCTTCATCTTCTGTGTGTACAACTCTTTTGGAGAAGTTGACATAGTAAGAAATGACTAATGGAAAGGCAATTGCGTTGATAAGCCATACAAACAAGATTGAGATGACCTGGCGTTCGAAGAAAACAGTCAATTCTGGGGTTGGGATGTTGCTTGTGGCAAGGAATCCTATGTTATCTTTGAGCAATTTGAAGTTCAATTTGTTGTTCTTTAAAGCAACCAAAGGAACAAAAGTGTAGACAAAGTAAAACAATTCAATGGCAAGCTCGAAAACGCTTAAAGTGATAGTCTTGGATAATGCTTCTCTTAACTCATGACTGTATTTCACGGTAGTGATTCCAACGAAGTCAGTTCCCTTCAAAACTTGGGAATAGAGGCACTCACTGTACTTAATTATTGGATCAACCACCTTTGACGAGATATCCCATGGAGGACCAGCTTGATAATCTTTATCTTCAGAATCTTCATCAGCTTCATCATCATCGTCATCTTCGTCATCCTCTTCGTCATCCTGAACTTCAACAACTTCACCATTATTGACGACAACTTCGTGCAATGTAGCATCTTCTTCGTCATCCTCATCATCTTCCTCATCATCCTGATTCTGGAGCAAGGTTTGGATTGTCAATTCGCCATCCTTGGGGTGGCTGCCAACATAAGCATCAATTTTATCAATCAAGATCTTCTTGGTATCCTTCGAAAGGGTATGGATTTCAAGAGACTTGAGAACCTTGAACAAGTCGCTCTTTTTGTATTTGGTTAAATCAGACATTGTTTAATCTCCTTAATATCTCAGTTGATAGTAAAACGTCGAGTTTATATTAACGTTCAGCTTATTGCAAGTTTGTTGTTATTTGCGATAGTTTTGCTCCAGGGATTTCGAGGTCTACTGGAAATCGCGAGAAATCAAAATTCGTGTTTTGGTGGTTCTGGATTTACCACGTGGCAGTAAAACGTGTACCGACTAAATATCCTGTGAGGGATTCCCGTATTTAAGACACTATTGCATACCAAAGAGGTGGGCGACGCACATGGTGGGGTCTGAGAGTCCATATGATGCCACCCATATTTCACTTGCTACTCTGTTTGAAGCGTTTCCTTTGTTTTGATCTCATTGCTTCGAGGGAACTTCCCTCTTCAGTAAATAAAAACAAGTCAGGTTTTGTACCTCCTACCAATCCCATACTTCTTTGGGTACCATACCGAAATCAGGTGTAAGGAAAACATGGGCCGCGATCAGACAGAGTTTCACGTCTCCCTTAGATGTTTCACCTAAGCAGCGGTGTTCTAATCCAGTCTCTTAGTTTTTTTTTTGCAGCCTACAATTCCTTCACTAACCCTCTCAGAGCCTGTTTGAAAATACTTGATTTGGTCGTGCTGATGACCATCAGCAATACAAAATTAAACTCTCCAAAGAAAACATCAAAAGGATTCGAGACTGATCTGAAACTTTTTGCACCACAAGCCATTAGGAAGTTACTATAGCTAGCAGCCCTTTACCTACACTTATTTACCAATCCCTTTGATTTCCGGTCAGATTCAGATGCTTTCAACTTGAACAAGAAGCTTACTAAAGAATGAGGTTCATCTTGAAAGGAGGTCCTTCCAAACGACTACTAAATCGAAGGATCCCATACATCGCAAGAAGATTTCTATCGGAAACATTTAAAGAGGAACCGAGAGTAAACCAAGTTGGCATACAATATGTTTCTGAGGGCCTACACAAGAAGTTATTCCCACAGCAAGACTCAACTGCCTATCTAACCCCCAAACATCCCGAATTGATCGATATCTCCAAATTCCACTTGAAACAGAACAATTTATTGGACAAGAAGACCCAAATCATTGAACCAATTGATATTGACAACTTCCCAGACTTGATAGGAAACCTGTCCTTGGACGAGCATTTCCAAAAGTTGGGAATGGGGGCGTCCGAACCATACTTATCGATGGCAAACAATTTTTTGGATAGAGACAGCAAGTTGCCACCATTGATTGCAGAATCAGATTGGCTTTTTCGAGCTGGGTGGTACCGCTACGAAGCAGGAAAGAAACCTCAAAAAGTTGATTTTCCATTAGAAGATTCCCTTGTCTTTGATGTAGAAGTTTTATACAAAAGATCAAAGTACGCCGTTTTGGCAACCTGTGCCTCCGAAAAGGCATGGTACGGATGGGTTTCTCCATTTTTGATCAATTACTCGCACGACCCCACAAGTGAGGATTTCAAGCACTTGATTCCTTTCAACTGCCGTCAAAAGGAAAAATTACTTATTGGATATTGCGTAAGTTTTGATAGGGCAAGAGTACTTGAAGAATATAACATCAAGGAATCTAAAGCATTTTACCTCGATGGAATGTCCCTCCATGTTGCAGTTGCAGGTATTTGTTCTCAACAGAGAATTGGCTTACAGATCCATAAGAAGATTAAGAATGAACTTGAGGACTTGGAAAACGAAGAGCACAATATAAGCACTGATTACTCTAATGAATCTGAGATTGCCCAAGAAGTAACTAGACAATTAATCGATGACCCTTGGCTCAATAAAGGAACTACGAACTCTTTAAAAAATGCTGCTGAATTCCATTGTGGCATCGAGCTTGACAAAACTGACAGAGATTACTTTGGCAGTCTTGATCCACAACCAATAGTAAATAATTTTAACAAATTAATGCATTACTGTGCTAACGATGTCCTTGCTACTTTTGAAGTCACCAAAAAATTATACCCCCAATACAGAACGAAAGTTCCGCATCCTGTTTCATTTGCAGCCATGAAACTTTTGGGTAATTCATTTTTGCCAACAACAACAAAATGGGAAAAGTACCTTAAAACCACCGAAGCAGTTTACCAACAGAATAGAATGCAAGTGATCCAGAATTTGAAGGATCGTGTTGCAGAACTTCTCCAGTATATTGAGTTGGAAGATCCTACACTCCAACCAGATGTAACGAATGATCCATGGTTGAGACAATTAAATTGGGAATTGAAGGAAGCCAGATTCAAGAAGAATGGGGATCCTACTGCAAAACAAGCATATTTGACCGGCTACCCCCATTGGTACAGAGAACTTTGCAAGACCCAAACATTAAATGAAGGGGGAATCAAAATTCGTGAGGTCAACATCTCTGTTCGTACTCGTGTAACCCCGTTATTATTAAAGCTTAAATGGGAAGGTTACCCAGTTGTTTGGACAGATTCTGAAGGCTGGTGCTTTAAAGTTCCATTTGATGAAACTATTTTTGCAAACTTGGCAGCAAAAAACTATAAAACCGCCAAACTAAGCCAAGAGGATTTAGAAAAGTTCTTACCTCAGTTGAGAGATGATGGTAATGATTACGAGTTATTCAAGGTTCCTCACCCAGATGGAGGAAGGAAGAGATGCACCTCCATTTTCAGTAAGAGCTATTTAAGATTTTTTGAAGATGGAACCTTGACTTCAGAGTATAACTATGTTCAAGAGATTTTAACTTTGAACAACGCTGCTTCATACTGGATGGGAAATAGGCAACGTATTATGGATCAATTTGTGGTATACTCTGATCCCAAACATGAGCGTAACCAATTTTTAGACAGCGAAGCCGAAGCTCTTGACAAGCCTAATGAAATGGGAATTATCATACCGCAAATTGTATCAATGGGTACTATAACCAGACGCTCCACTGAAAACACCTGGTTGACAGCATCTAATGCAAAAAAAGATAGAATAGGGTCCGAATTGAAAGCCATGATCGAAGCTCCCGAGGGATATGTATTCGTTGGTGCTGATGTCGATTCTGAAGAATTGTGGATTGCTTCACTAGTTGGTGACTCACTTTTCAACATTCACGGTGCCACCGCACTTGGTTGGATGACCTTGGAAGGAGACAAAAATGAACGCACTGATCTACACTCCAGGACAGCTGAAATCATGGGTATATCAAGAGGCGATGCAAAGGTTTTCAACTATGGTAGAATTTACGGCGCAGGGCTAAAGTTTGCCACTAGATTACTCAAACAGTGCAACTCATCGCTTTCAGATGAACAGGCCCATGAAATTGCAGTGAAATTGTACACACGAACAAAGGGTAAATTATCTAAATCTAGTTCCTGGGATAGAAAGCTATATCATGGTGGCTCTGAATCTGTTATGTTTAACGCATTGGAATCAATTGCTTACCAGAAGGATCCACGTACACCTGTTTTGGGAGCAGCAATCACGGACGCTTTGACGATCTCTAATTTGAATAAGAACGAATACTTGACTTCAAGAATAAACTGGGCGATCCAGAGTTCTGGTGTTGATTATTTACATTTGTTAATTGTTTCGATGGACTATTTAATTAAAAGATATGAAGTTGACGCCAGGTTGGCCATTACCGTTCATGATGAGGTGAGATACCTTGTGAAAGAAGAAGACAAATACAAGGCTGCTCTTTTGTTACAAATTAGTAATGTCTGGACAAGGGCCATGTTTTGTGAACAGATGGGGATCTATGAGTTACCACAATCCTGTGCATACTTCTCGGAAGTCGATATTGATAAAATTTTGAGAAAGGAAACCAGTCTTGATTGCATTACTCCATCTCACCCAACTGCAATTGAACCTGGTGAATCCCTTAATATACTACAATTACTTGCAAAAGTTGGAAATGGAGAAGTTCTAAATGAGCCCAAGGGGAGTGGAAGCAAGGGAAATTTGTCCTTTCAAAAGGATATTGTCAGCATGCCTTTCACTTCAAGGAAACCTGCACTTTCAATGATAAATATGGGACTCAGTGTCCCAAGTATAATTGCCAGGGCACGATTAGAGTGTTCTACGTCCTCTGAAGACTGGAAGCATAATAATGCTGAATTCTGCAAAACCATGCGGCAAGTTCATTTAGATAGGGTGAAGCTAGGGAACTTCTATGAATCTACTCAAGTTAGAAGCAGAGAGAAGTCGAATAGCTCTGATAGTTCTGTTAAAAAAGTGAAACGTAAGCTCAAGAAGGAGATTGAAATTGGAGTTGACGGGACTAAGGAATTGGATGCACAATTTGGGAAGAGATTTAAGGCAAAGAAAGAAACGAAATTAAAGACCGAAGAAACATCTACAAAAAGAACAAAGGTGGAAACAAGACCGAAGAAAAAGACTGAAGTACAATTGAACAATTCGAAAATCAAAATGGAAACGAAACCAAAAACAAAGAAGGTATCTTTGAGTACTGCTACAAAACTAAAGGTTGAGGCAGTACTACCGATTGAAGAAGAAAAGTTTATTCTGAGGACTGAACTTCCTAGAGCTGAAGAGATGGCTAGTGTCAAAAGTGGTGTCTCGAAGATAGAAACCTCGACTTCCACTGTTGATACTAAGGAACTTCTGGAGCCCGAGGAGGAGCCGCCTACATTTAGGCCGTTTTATTCCATTCCAAATGGACGGGTGATTCAATCAGGTTACGTACGACGAGAGGACTTCCAACCATCGTCAAGGTCTTAAATGACCGTTACCACTCATGATGTTACGAACTTTTACGAGCAATGTATTTTAATGATTCCCTACCCTTTCCTTTTAATTCCGTATCAAAGTGACTAAGACCAAACATAATTGATGGCTTTACATCATTAACTTTCTCCGTTTACTGTCCTTAAATTTTGATTTATGAATCACCGATGTGAATTTCTGTTTATATATTTATTACTGAGTAGGTATCGTGCACCCTACACATTATAATTGGTTTGTTCAAGCAACACCACCATTGACCCTTTGTGGGTGCACAAGCATATACTTTCAATGAATATGTTATGTTATGACGCGAAAGTATGGTTGTATTTATGAAGTGCCCAATGGCTGCAAAATCTATTTTAGGCTATACTGCATTTCTAGATTATGTGCAGAAAAATCGTAGTGGAAGAAGCAGCACGTCTGAGATTGAAGCAAATAGGTACAAGAGAACACATCATTGACTGAGGAGGTTCAATTGGATGTATGCTGCAGATTACATTGCTATGGACGTAGGGTGCGGGTACTTGTAGTTCTTTCTCTACCAGAGGTCGAGCAGTTGTGTAGACCTAGGAACCCGCATGGTGATGTTAGTGTGAATATTAGTGTTTGGGCTCATGTCTTGGCCCTGATACCAAATCGAGGTACATCTATTTGTATTCAGCTCGCTGCCACACGCAAACCAGCATACACTGCAAAGAGATAGCCCAAGATATGAGGCGAAGGAACTTACCCCATACTGTATCTATTGATGTTAGTACGAATGTGCTAGATCAATAAAACCCTGCAAAACACTGCGGTGTTCGTTATTCTGCAGTGCTATCCATGAATAATTGATATCGATACAATCAATACATAATTGCAAGAATGTCACATGGAGTGACTTACTCTTTCAGAACTGCGAACACTTGCCACAATGACCCCCAGTTGAGTCATTCATCGCTGAGTTAGAAGAGCCGGAGAAACATCGACTTTGCCGTACAGAAGATATCAAAAGCTAAAGTTGCTGCAAACGAGTCAGTCTAGGCCCCAACTGAAAAACGACCAGGAATTCTGAGTCAACGAAAGGCAAGCCAGCCATGAAGCCATGTCTGTGGCCAAAGCAGGCTCGAGGCTGACTAGGGGGTTGTCAACGCATTACCTACAATGCCTGTTTGAATAGAGTGCATGAACTTCGCTTCAATGACTACCAATGCCTCAATTCTAATCCGCCTGCGCCATAGAGGTCTTGCGAACGTTCACAAGGCTCTAAGCCCCGCTTGTTGCTAGCCTTCCTGCCCCCCAACACCTAGAATCCCTTTGAAAAAGTCTCAAAACCCCATGAGGCACCTCGTGGAATCTGCATAGCAGCTTAATAAGAGCTTATTAATCGGATATACGTTTGTGCGATGTTCTGAAAAGATTTTGCAGCCTTCCATGATCTGGGTCCTGGAGCTGGTATAAATTGGAAACCACTTCCATTCAATTATTTATCTTGAAAGGACCATTCAAACAATAACTACTCAGGTATAATGCAAGTTCAATATTACACTCAATGGGAAGCTATCAGCATTATCCAGTTTATCTGGTTCATTGGAGCCCTCATCGCTGCGTGGTTTATCTTCTTTCAGATCAGGCCAAAGGTTGCCCATATTAAGACGATTTTGCCATTCTTCCTCTTCTACACGATATTTTCCGTGTGTAAGATCGTAGGTGGTATCTTGGTGGTTGTCTTTTTAAAGATGGAAGGGTTGAACACTGGTTTGTACGCTGCTTGTGTCACATTCGATTCCATTGCAATTGGTTTCACCATCAAGTGCACATTCACATTCATTGAATACTTCTACAGAGGAGATGAAAACATCGACAGGTTGAACAATCCAAGCTACGAGAAGCAGAAATTTTCGAGATTTCATCCATTCAGGATTCTTACGGCTGTTTTGATGGTTGCTGTTATTTTGTCAATTGTTGCAGCCGTTCAAAAGGCATCCGGTGGATCCAGCCTGAGTGGCCTGCTTAGTAAAGCAGGTTCATTGTTGTTCCTTGGTACTTTGGTGATCCTCTTGTTTGTCTTGCTTCACTTGTACAATATAAGTGACGATTCTCGCAGGCTCCTCTGGAACATTTTAGCAGCCGTGATCTTGCTTCTTATTCGTTGCTCTTATTCTATTCTTGTTGCTTTTGAGGTGCTTAACTACAATGTTATTAGCAAGTTCTCATTGATTTTAGGACAATGGCAGTACTATACCTTCCTTGCATTGCTAATGGAGATGTTTGTATCGGTGTTGTTGTTGTGGACCATATTATTATTTGTCCGTTGGTTCAAGATTTAGGGACCGTGTCTACATACGTGAATACAGGAAGGGATTGATAAATTTGTAGTTTTGCAGCAATTGATAGTTTGTTCATGGTGGTACCTTCGATGGTCACAAGTCTTCGTAACGGCCAAAACGGTACGGCTAGAGGTGCATAGAGTGGTAAATAGAGAAGTGATTTGGGGGGTTGTACAGAAGTTAGAGAGTGGTGGAGTGTTGATTGGAAAATGATTGCTGAAAGGGTATCAATCGTGGCAGATTGATTGCAAGACAATAGTAGTGAGTTCTTTGTACGTCATTAAGGGTTGATATAGGTTATAGACAGTGATAATATACACAGTTACAGACATTGCAGCTGGTGCTTCATCATAGCATTAGTCTCCAAAGCAATTGAAACGAGTTGAATATGCGCATCGAGATACGTGAATCTTCATCTACTGAAGTTGGCCGCACATAGTTGCATTCCTTTCACGAATGTGACACTACAATTGCTTAGTAAGACTCAACGACGAGATGATGGCCCAGCTGGCACTCTAAAAAGGACCAGCTTACACCATTGGTAAGTTACCCTATCACTGAACTACTTCACAACGCACCCATACTACAACGGGCATGCTTCCCAACACTTTCCCTCACCACAGTGACCACCCTCTCTCACCACAGCGAGCATTACCATCCCCCCTCTCATTGGCCATCACCATTTGCACCCAACTTCTATGCAGTGGATCCGTCGCCAACTCTCGCGCATCTCGCCCATACATAAACAAAGAAATAGAAGTATTCAAATATGACGCAAGTTGGTGTTCCGCATTTGGGGTTAACCTCTCCGAAATGGGGTCAACAACATGAATATTTTTTATAATTTATAATCGCAGAGATAAGATGAGATGAGCAATAGATACGGAGATGCGTGCAGTTTATCGTATCACTATAGGTTGGCAATAGGAATAACGCGGTATCGGTGCTTTTATTTGGAGCAGACCGACTTGTTGACACGGGAGGGTGATCCAGGAACGGTGTGAATATATGTGAGGAATGGACTGGTGTAGCAGGAGATGATGTGGGGGATGATGTGGGGGAGGACATGAGGGAGGACATGAGGGAGGATGTGAGGGAGGATGTGAGGGAGGATGTGAGGGAGGATGTGAGGGAGGATGTGACGGAGGTAGTGATAATTGAGGGAGATATACAGATATACAGATATACAGATATACAGATATACAGATATACAGATATACAGATATACAGATATACAGATATACAGATATACAGATACACAGACACACATATACACAGACACACAGATACACATTGACTAACGACTGTCGTGTCTCGCGTCTTAATGTCTGGGATTGGAGTCACATTTCTAGAGGAATTTTTCACTAATTTCGTACTAATTTTTCATGCCAATTTACTGCTATCTCACCAGTAACTATGCTATCAGTGGTAGTAAAGGTAGTCGTCGAAGCTTGAAGCATTGGACTGATGTCTTGTTGTCCATATGGGTATCGTATCTCTGCACCGGTATCTTTGTACTGTATCAGCACCACTGCAATCTACGTTGGCCGTGTACTCTTTTGCAGTGCTACATTGTTTGGCTATCGCACTATTGTAACTACCAACTCAGCAGCATCTCCTCTAGCATCTGCAACCCTTCGTCAACTGGTTCCATCACCTGCAGCAACCTCCCACCAAGATCCCACCAAGATCCCACCCATAAGCCACCTCCCTCTAATCTTCCAACAGTGCCATACCCACAATACCCACAATACCCACAATACCCACATCCCCCATCTCACCTCCGGATATCCCTCCTCCAAAAGGGTCGGTCTTCATATAACCGAACTAGCCTTCCAACCTGTATTCCCTCTTTCTCCGAGTTTACTAATTATTACCGCACCAACCAGCTGCTGCAGCCCGCTCTCCCATCTCTAGTTCCTGCCACTCATTCCGTCGTGCGTGCATTTTGTACGCTTGTTAGTGCTTCTGCTTTAGGTGAGGGAATTGACTTGTCCAATTTTTCTGATACTCGTCCACTACTGGACAAGATTATAAATATAAGTTCAATTGCTGTTTTGTCAGTACTTTAACATTTTTTTCTTCACTTCACCAAAGCTAATTAATCGAAATGTTACCACCAGGTGTTATCTTAGTCTTCTGCATTCTCTTTGTGATTTTCCTTCTTCTTGTTGCTCTCTTCATCCAGAAGAAGCTCAAGCAAAAGAAGTCCAACACCAGATTCTAAGTGCTGAGCAGGTGATGGTTGTATGACCAACGAGAATGAACCATGGTGGTGGAGAGGTGGACATTGAGCTGCTTTTGAATGAATGGCTTCACTTGGCTTCATTTGGCTTCATTTTGATTCCAATTGTATCGTTCTGCTCAAACAGACTCAATTCCTACTCAATTCCTGCTGCTTATCCACTTTTGCTGATGCTACTTCCCATCCATCCTATCTTGACCACTATCAATCACCTTTGATAAGTCATCCGTTGCCATGTTTTTGTATCCTATTGGCAGTCCTACAAAATGACTTGTCGAAAGATAACTCCACCGTTATCTTTCCTATATTGTTCTAACAATTTCAATATCAATATCTGCTTTTTATAATTCCGTATCCTGGATTAACTACTATTTTTTTTGTTATTTGATACGATTGACGGGAATCAATTGTATTCATCTTTTTTACTATGGGGCTACCTTAACTGTTATAATGTTGTGCTTACATCTGTGAGGTTGTGTGCTTTTTTGTACATTTGTTGAGTTTACTTGGTATTGGGGAATACTGGGTATCGTTTTCGCTTATTTTGCTGACATCAAGCTTTGTTGGTGCATTTTGAGTTGGGGAATTCTTAATGTATTATGTTTGAGGTTGTTGATTGACGGAGACTTCGACTGATGTACTTGGTTTGTATTGACTGTGTATGAATATATTCCAAAATGAAGGAAGTGTAGAAGTTGTAGTGTGAGATGGGACGAGAGGCTGGTACGAGAGATGGACGAAGGGTCAGAACAGAATCCAATGCTACAAGACAGTGGCCCACAAAAGAGTAAGCAAAGACTACTGCCCTGAGCGAGCCCTACAAAGGTACAAACAACCACCCACGGCTAACGGAGTTCATCTCCCAATTCCATACAACTCGCTTCTAATTAATTAAACTCCTGCTCTCCTTATCCTCCACTAATAACCTCGAATTTTTCACTTTTTTCAATCCTGTCAAACGAGCGAGACTTCATCCGCTCTACATATGTTGTCTATGCATCTCCAGTTGACGAACGCGCATCCAGCACTCCTCTCCTCTCTTTGCTCCACCTCCCATTGGACACCTGGATCTTAAGCCTCTGTACACTGAGGGAATTACAATCAAGTTCTGCGAAAAGAAACATGGATGTTGGACGGCGAAAAACGGGCACTGTGAGGGGACTGGTGACATCATGGGGGTTGCAAATTATAATTTAGATTGCCCAGTAGCGAGAGTTATGAGGTAATTGGGTGTGGTTTCGCAATGGTTTGGACCTTCCAGGACAGGGGTTGCGAACGCACAGTCAAGAGGTAGTGGTATTGGGCCTGTAGCGGACCATTTATTCACCACTATACGAGAGTCGAGATTAGGTTTAAGTGGGTTAGCAACGTGCATATTGTCGAAATTAGGTCAGAGGAGAGATACTTGGCCAAGAGGTTTTAGACGTATGCAGCGAAGGAAGAAAGTGATACGAGAGAAGAGGAGTAGGCGGTGTTGGGGATGTTGACAGTTTTGGAATTTGCAATGAACGGCTTTCGTGGCCGATTTTGCAGCTATTGTTAGGTCTTTCTTCAACATTGCAGATGTGAGTGTCAAAGAGGCAAGAGGTAGGGTTATTTGCAAGTGTATCTTTTGCAAGGGGATACTTGACACCTATCTTCAGAGATCCAGATTAATGTATACCCTGGGTTATTTGCAAGTGTATCTTTTGCAAGGGGATACTTGACACCTATCTTCAGAGATCCAGATTAATGTATACCCTGGGTTATTTGCAAGTGTATCTTTTGCAAGGGGATACTTGACACCTATCTTCAGAGATCCAGATTAATGTATACCCTGGGTCACTTGTGTTGTTTTCAAACTTCGTTATTGGTAGTTGTACGTATCTAGATACTGCAATTAAAACATCTTGTCTATATCGTACGTTTCAATTAATGATATGTGTGTCCATCTGTAACTCTTCACATATACCAGCCATGCAATTGTATCTAAACACTACATCACTAACTCGTAACTACGCTATTCTTCCTCATCATCTGTTATGTAAAACGACGGAATCAATCCAGCCAAGGCAATCAACGCCATTACCCACCATATCAACCATCCAATCTCGTACACTTCACTTACGGACATCAAATATCCAAACACAACAGGACCAACAAACCTGGCCAACGCAAGAATGCTCATGGTGGACGAGTTGATATAGGCCCTATGCCCAGGTGCTGCTGAACGATGAGTTAATAGCATCATTTGGGAAACTCCCGTAGCCGTACCTAATGTCTTCAATGAGTTAATTGCATACAACGTCGCAACCGCAACCCAACCAGCAAGTCTTGGATTATACTCTGGTACCAAGAACACTATCCAAGGGGTAAAGAAATATACAACAGGGAAGATTGCAACTGAGATTCTATACCCAGTGATGGTTCCATATTTTGCATCCAAGTACGGGAAGATCACTAGAATAATTATCATACCCATAAATCCTGTGCTTGATATAAGTGTTCCAATTTCACCCAAGTTCCATCCAAGACCACCTGCAATATGAAAGGGGAAGTTAAGTTTATCCGCTTGAAGTGCCAGTGCTAAGAATATGGGCAAGAACTCATTGTATACAACTCCATGTAATGAGACAACGAAGTTAGAAAATATAACAAGAATAACTTGTGGTGTAAAAGCACCACTATAGTCAATGGGTTTGGCAATAACGACTTCATCAACATCTTCATTTCCCGTGTCTTCGCTCGTAAATTCCTCTAACAACCTTGTTTCTTCATCAATTTCGATCGCTTCCCAAGATCTTACTGGTGAACTAATACCAACGGATCTCAACAACCTATCGCCAAATTCCAATCCATAATCTTTCTTCTTTTTTAAATGTGGATGAGTCTCTTCCAAGAATAACACAGTGCACAACACCAAAAACACGACGAATGCTGCAATCACGATGTTGGAAAGGGCATACGGGTATTTCGTAATGAACTTTTCATAAAGACCATTTCTTTCAAAAGCACTGTACGGTGATTTCCCACTTGGACGGGTCAAGTAAGTTGATGACCCTATCATTGGGCCAAGAATCGAACCGAAACTCCAAACCAAAGATAAAGTCAGGAAGGCCAATGCTTGATGTCTCTTCTCTGTTGCTACTTCCCCTGCCAACGTACGTAAAACTCCTATATTTCCATTCAAAACTCCAGCCAAGGATCTGGCAAAGAGCGCAATCCAGTAGTTAGGGGCAAACCCAAAGATGAGCATGGTACCTGCTGTTCCTACCAATCCAATAATCAAAATCGGTTTCCGTCCATAAACATCGCTCAACTTTCCCCATCTAACTGCAAAGAGAAATTGGAAAAGGGCAAAGGAGGCCGCCAAGTATCCACTATACTTGGGAATATCTTGCTCAGTGGGGGCAGCCTTGAAGTCTCTTATCATGAAGTAGACATAAGGGAACAATGACGTGAAACTGACTGGTTCGGCGAACCTTATCAAGGACATAATAAGAATCTGCCTTACGGGAAACCCTTGTAACTGTTCTCTAAGACCCATTGTTAGCGGCGATGAAGATCTGGAACAAGTCTCCTTGCTTTTTAACTTATACTGCGACCGATGCTGAAGAATTTGTCTCTGAGCCGTTTCTCATGTATGGGATTCAATTGCAGTAATGTCGATATTTGTACTAAAGTCGTCTCCCAAAGCTATCAAAGACCGATTGTTCCTATTGAATGAGTCTTCCATCATCGTAAGTCCTTGTATGATCGTATTGCTTGGTGCTGATAGTGTTAACATGCAAGATAGTTTTTTGGTCATTTGCGCTTATTGACTCCTATACGTCAGTGGGGTTTCAGGTTATGAGTAGATTGGTTCAGTAGTAAGAACCTAATTTGCAGCCATACCAAAACCATTGATAATGTTCAAATTCTCTGAGTGGGTTTGATTTTAGTCTTAAGGGATTATAGGTAGTACAAGCTACTGATTGGGGCCTTTGAGAATGAAGGAGAAGGATCCAGCACTGAAAAGCACGGAAAGATATTGGTTGGGATCGCTCGTTGGTCCTCTAAATGGTATATAACTATAAACGTCAACTCTCACTGATTGTAGGAGTAATAAATTAGGCTGGGGCTAACTCCTCTTGATCAACAATGTAATAAGATGGAATCATTCCAGCAACTGCCAATGCACTCATTGCCCACCAAATCAACCAACCAACCTCATGGGCCTGACTCACAGACATCAAGTAACCAAACAAAATTGGTCCAACGAAACGGGAAAATGCAATTACACTCATTGAAGATGAGTTAATGTATGCTCTATGCTGATGAGCTGCTGATCTATGTGTAAGCAACATGACTTGAGATAACCCTGTCAGAGCACCTAAAGTCTTTATGGAAGAAAGAGAATATAGGAAGAATGTGGAAGCCCAAGTAGGGAATCTCGAATCGTATTCGTGCATTGTGAAAACAATCCATGGAGTAAGGAAATACACCAACGGGAAAATCGTCACCGAAATTCTATAACCAGTGATGGTTCCGTATTTTGCATCCATGAATGGGAAAACAAATAATATAATGAGCATTCCAACGATACCAGTACTAGAAATAAGAGTACCAATACTACCCAAATCCCATCCAAGACCACCAACAATACGCCAAGGAAACTTCAATTTATCTGGTTGGAACGTCAGTGCTAAGAACACAGGCAAGAACTCATTGTGTGTAACACTATGCAAAGAAACAACGAAATTGGAAAACGTTACAATAATAACTTGTTTCGTGAAGGCACCAGAGTAATTAATCTTTTTGGCTTTGGTTACAACTTCTTCATTAGTTTCCTCTTCTGTTGAAGCACTTAATAACCTGGTGCTTTCGCCAGGAACAGAAGTGAGTTGCTCATATTGAGTCCAGGGTCTTGGAGGAGAGCTGATGCCAATTTTCAGCAATAGCCAATCGCCAAGTTCCACACCATAATCCTTTCTATATTTCAAAACAGGATGAGTTTCCTCTAAGAAGAGAGCACCGAAGATCAATGAAAAGCAAAGAATCAGTGCCACAACGATATTCGAAAGTGCATATGGATACTTTGTAATGAAAGATTCATAAGTATCACCATACTTGCTGCTTGCAATGTAGTCTCCAATGGTAGATACAACGACATTGCTGCCAAACACCGACGGGGTATTGAAGGCAGATGGGTCTTCACTAGTATAAGGAGACTCGGCTTTAGGTCTGGTTAAATAAGCAGAACCTCCGATAGCAGGGCCAATAATACTTCCAAAGTTCCAAAGTAATGGTAGGGTCAGGAAAGCCAAAGCTTGGTGTCTCTGCTCAGTAGCAATTTCACCAACCACAGTTCTCAAAACTGCAATATTACCATTCAATACACCATTCAATGATCTTGCGAAGAAAGCAAACCAATATGTTGGAGCAAAACCAAACATTATTAGAGTAATAGCGCTACCAGTCAAACCTATGAGTAGGATCGGTTTCCTCCCATAGCTGTCACTTAGTTTCCCCCATCTCACTGCAAAGAGGAATTGGAAGAACGCAAAACAACTTGCTAGGTAACCACTGTACTTTGCAATGTCCTTTTCGACCGGGGCGATCTTGAAATCTCTGATCATGAAGTACATGTAAGGAAACAGCGAGGTGAAGGCTATTGGCTCCGAGAATCGAATCAATGACATTATTAGGATTTGTCTGAAGGGGAACCCTTCCAACTGACTTTTCACACCCATGCTTAATGAATAGTATGAATAATACAACGAACAGGCTAAGAAAGAAGGTAGGAAGACAAAAGATAAAAATTTGCAAACCACTTTCAGTTCGTATTAGCACCGAGACGTCAAATATCAACTACAGGATCTGGCGTAGCCACAGCAAGATCGTAGCCACAGTTGATATGCATCCATGCGCCGGTATAGTAACACTCCATCATCGTGAGTTAAAATTTGTCAAGCAATTAACAAATGCAATCACTCAGAGGCCCTTCCATCTCCTTATACCCCATCATGGTTCGACCTTGCCGTTGACTTGTTGATGCCACTGCTGGATAAGAGGAGATCGATATGACTCAAAAACTGTTATTATTTTCTTTTTTGAGAGTCTTGATTAATAATCAGTGCTGCAATCGCGTAGATAGGGGAATTTTGACACCTGAAACGATGGGTGCAAAAAGTGCTTTGTCAAGTACGGGAAGTTGGCACCCAAGTGCTAAGTATGTAATGCATAGTTGAAGTAATACAGAAGTGATACAATGGATGTTGAATGCAATCCTCGCAGAATGCTCGAGTACCATAATGTAGGTATGGTCGCTGTACTACTATAACCTCACACGCATAGTGCTGTTCTTTTCAACTGAAGGATATCTACAAATCGCCAACATTAAACTATATATTGTTAACCATGATGCTCTAAAACTACTCCAAATCTATCGCAATTCTACACATCTTCTCTCGTTTTCCAACCTCTCTCTAATCATCTTGCTCAATAATATAAAACGATTGAACGAAGCCAAAAACAGCCAACAAGGCCATCATCCACCAAATTAGCCATCCAATATCATAGTCAGTTCCCATGGCCATCAAGTATCCAAAAACAACAGGCCCAACAAAACGGGCCAAAGCTGTGATACTCATGGTAGAAGAATTAACGTATGCTCTATTTTCAGGCGAAGCTGCTCGATGACATAATATCATAATTTGAGATAACCCTGTTGCTGTGCCTAATGTCTTCAATGAGTTAAGCAGATACAAAATGAGTGTATTGGCCCACGGTGGGAACCTCGAATTGTATTCGTGTAATGTGAAAACCACCCAAGGAGTAAGAAAGTAAACAAAAGGGAAGATTGCCATTGATGTTCTATATCCCACGATTGTACCTAATTTTGAATCCATGTATGGGAAAATGATCAAAATAATGAAGATACCAACCAACCCAGTACTTGATAAAAGAGTTCCAATATCACCCAATTGCCATCCAAGCCCACCAGCGACCTTCCATGGGAACTTAAGCTTGTCCGGAGCAAAGGTCAGTGCCAAAAACACAGGCAAGAATTGGTTATATGCGATACTATGCAATGAAACGATGAAGTTTGAAGTCATGACAGTGACAACTTGAGGAGTGTATGCACCAGAATAATCTATTGGACTTACTTTTGAAGCAACTTCTTCATTTGTGGACTCGTCGCTTGATGATGACTCTATTAACA
Source organism: Kodamaea suecica (assembly GCA_030558315.1). Lineage (NCBI taxonomy): Eukaryota > Fungi > Ascomycota > Pichiomycetes > Serinales > Debaryomycetaceae > Kodamaea > Kodamaea suecica. The sequence goes on along the minus strand of JAJMSH010000006.1, from coordinate 233,178 downwards.
ATGTTTCCTCTGTTGGGGCTGAGCGAGTTGTATGAATAAGATGATAATTCTGATGCCAAGGTCTTGTTGGAGTACTTAAATGAAAAAATGCCAATATCTTATCGCCAAGCTCAATACCAACGTCCTTTTTAAACTTTAGAACGGGATGAGTTTCTTCTAAGAACAAGAAACCACAACCCAATGAAAACCAAAGGAAAAAGGCAACAACGATGTTGGAAAGAGCATATGGGTATTTGGAGATGAAGGACTCATAGAAGTCGCCCAAAGGCCCTCCCAAAAGCTTAACACCATAAGGCGAGTCTTTCTGTGGCCGAGTTAAGTAGGTTGATCCTCCTATAGCTGGACCAATAATCGAGCCAATGTTAAAAATCAATGGTAATGTCAGGAAAGCCAAGGCTTGGTGCCTCTTCTCCGTGGCAATTTCACCAACCAAGGTCCTTAGGACGGCAACATTTCCATTTAAGACTCCAGCTAACGATCTTGCAAACAATGCAACCCAATAGTTCGGAGCGAAGCCAAAGACGATCAAAGATAGCGAGGTGCCTACTAGCCCAGTAAGTAAGACCGGCTTCCGACCGTAATTATCACTTAGTCTTCCCCATCTAACAGCGAATAAGAACTGGAAGAAGGCGAATGAACTGGCCAAATAGCCACTATACTTGGGTATATCCTTCTCCGAAGGAGCGATCTTGAAGTCTCGGATCATGAAGTACATGTATGGGAACAAGGAGGTGAGGCCTATTGGCTCGGAGAACCGTATCAAGGACATTATTAGGATCTGCCTGAGAGGGAACCCCTCCAACTGCTGTCTGACGCCCATTAACCTTTGAATGAAAGAAAACAATTGAAAGAATCTATAAAATTTTACAAGGTCGGCTTATGGCTTGTGTTTCTGTGGATCCACATGGCGATAACGAGTAGTGGACGTTAAGTACTGAAGTTTGGATATAATATTATTAAAAGAATGTTGTGATACGAGTGGGAACATGAGTGGGACAATATGGAAGCGTAATATGGAAGCGTAAGGGACCTTGAAAACAATAAATATGTTAGGATCTCCAAGAATTAGATATCAGATCTAATTTAAAAACGGAGATTATAGGGGATAAGTTAAAATTTCAAGCTTCGAAGTGGCTTTGGTGGGGTCCTGGCGATGAAAGAACTACCATGGGTGCATTACGTCATGATACTTTTGTTTACATTTTGCAGCCAATTGTTTGAAGGCTATTCAAGAGGTAGGGGGATTTCAAAGGAGAAGCTAAAAGGATTTCAAAGGGGAAGTTAAAGAATTTAAAAGGGGGAGTTGAAGGAGGAAGTTGAATGAGGAAGTTGAAGGCGGTGCAACAAAAGGCCTGGAAGCCAGGATACCTAAATAAGGTGTTTGGGCATAATTCTGGAAGAGTACAAATTATGCTGTATTAACCAAGAGGTAGAATCGGTTCAGTCAATCATATAGAGATGTTCAGCCTTGTTACCCACTCTATATAACTCTGAACAGCTGTTTGTCTCACGTTTCATATACTCCTCCATTACCATCACCTAAATAGATTCTACTGACAATGTCCAAAGCAGGTTGTTGCATTGTTCTGTAGCATTAGTCCATTACCATAAGACACAGCTTTGCAGGAAAAGCTCTTTCGCTTAGAGAATAATTTTCTTTAAGGCAAAAGGCTAATAACATCGCCGACTTTTCTCTCTCAAGCAGTTCACATCTACTAATCTCTACTAGTGTTCTCCAGCGTAGGTCTCTTAGACTTCTCACCTGCACATAACATAGTTCCCTATCCAAACCATCTTCAAAAATAATTCAGTGGATGAATCAAAACTATCTACAGACATGAGGTATGATTATAAGACGTAGCGAGGAGACACTTACCACGTTGGTGGACCTGGTTGCTGAATTGCCTTCCGCAGTTGACACTAATGTCGCTAATACACCGAGTGAAGACGATATAGTCTCGTTGTTCCTGCAAGAGACAACACTAGATCGCCCCATATTTGGCAAGCACGTATCGAGTTATCGATGCATTCGAGAGTATCCAGTGGTATCTCGTAACCTCACATCGGGGGTGTTCATATTTAAATCGGTGCTGCACTTCACAAGGTACAAGAATAAGGAGATTGACACAGCACCATTACTTCAAACTTCACTTCCCATGATAAGTGCTATCTTCATGAGGAACACACCTTTCATGGTGATATACCGCTTCAACTCGCTATTGAAGCTGGAATTTTGCCGAGTTCACTTCAAAGCAGTTGCGAATCATGTTTCATACTACTCATTGAAATTTTCTAATGGTGTGAATATTGTTTTGTTGAATAATAGTAGCCATAAACCTGGAGTTGACTTCCAATACAAGGGAACCAAAGTAAGAATACTAGGTGTAACAATGACTACCTTTGGCAATGGTCTAATAAGAGCGTTCGTAATGCAACACGGATCATTGACATTGAGTGATGATCAACCTGATAACGAGCCTTTGAATAAGGAAATTCTCTTCAGGAATGAGTTCTTCAATGAAATCGAATCCCAACAACGCACAGCTATACAAAGGAATATGAAGCAAGCACCTGATATTGGAGTACCTTTTGCAACATATGTTGATGAGAGTACTAAGCTCTCAAATATGTTTGTTAAAAATGGCACCATGAAGTTATTCTCTACGCTGTCTGAAGATGAAGAAGATTTGATCTTTTTATGTGTATTGTTAGTTCTTCGAGAGCAGGAGAATAACAAGAGCAAGGGCTCCGTGAAATCTCGCCATTGATATAAGAGTTTTTGTTGCAGAGAATAGTGGTGTGTGAAGTTAGCCAGACTACGTTGGAAGTCACTTGAGACAGTCTTATCCTACGATAGTGATTACAGGCTTAAAGTGATGTAATAAAACCACAAGATACCACAATTCAATGAAACACAGGTGAATTCTATTGACTAAGGGTGTATGACAACTTTCCAACGAAATTCACCTTGAATGTTCAACCAATTCAACATTTAAGGCACACAGTGACTGTTACATTTCTGCTATAAAGACCATGCACCCTTCAGCACAGGGACAAGAGAAAAGAATTATGCCAATTACGACATTATTCCACCAGATGCTACAATGCAGCTGAAACGTGATAGTATCGAACAAGGGTCCACTGTGAACTAGAATCCATTCATGTGCCAAAACCATGAGTCAAGAGCCATCAAAAGCCAGATTAACACTCTCGTTCCATGATTCTATCATATTGAAATTCTCTCATTGGACGTTCATCCATAGTTCCCCTATGGGTTCCCTTTTGAGTACAACTGAGGTCTTTAATCGACCCACTATACGTCAATTACGCACCAAAGTCCAAACTCCTTTGGTCCAGACCCAATTTTTTGCATCTAAATTAGCGTGTTGCATAATTGGGGTTGAGTGAAGAGATCCTCATAGACCTCGAGGAATATGCCCTAGATTGGCGATACTTCGAAAGAAAAGAACATGAGAACACCACTGACCATTACCAGTCTTATTGGCACGCCATTTACGACTCTATTGATGCCAAATTTTGCTCACCAATGGAGTCATAGTTAAATACTCCAAGTCTTAATGTGCACAGAATGCAGACACACGAAATTACTTTACGGATCGACTTTCACACAATTTTCACACCGACGATCATAACATCTACCTCCAAGACAGCTGCTCAGACTCGTCTCTTCGTTCCTTCGCTTTCTTTAGTTCTACTTCGTAACGCTCGAGCACATTTCCTTATATGGTTCCATCATTTGGCCAATTTCTTTTTTTGCCCTTTTATGAGGGGATCTTGCGGGGAGGATTATTGTGCCCCACATATCACCAACTTCGGAGAAGTTTAAGTACGAAGTATAAATAGGAAGTGAATCCTTTTCAAATTGCAATCCTTGGTGCAAACTCCCAACAAAAAGAAAATCGTTACAATTGAAACAGAATCGTCGAACTGGATTCTGGTTGTGCGAGTTCCAAACATAAGTTAAGTATCATCGCTTGAATCTGGTCAGAATCGGATTGGTTTCTTACTCCATCTTTGCAATTGCGACTCAATACCCTTCTTCGACTGTAACTGAATAGACTTCTTCAATTGCAGCTAAATTGCCTTTTTCTAGTGCAACTGAACTACCTTCATTGGGTCTCCAAATCTAACACTAAATTGGTGGGCATAAAAATATCCGGGGTAGTGAAAGATGGCTGTGACGCAAAAGAAGTATATCTGTGCATTCTGCGCTAGAGCATTCACTCGCTCAGAACATAAGCAGCGCCATGAAAGATCGCATACGAATGAGAAGCCATTCCACTGCACCTCTTGCTCATCATCCTTTGTGAGAAGAGATTTACTCCAAAGGCATTGCAGAACTGTCCATAGCATACTGGGGAGCACCGAGAAGAGAAGAAGAAGAAGTAGCGTACAAGATGATTTAATTGAACTGAATCAGGCTGGCCAAGGCACTAATTCAGATAACCAAACAAATATAGCAATAAACCCTGGCTCTCAAGCGCAAGGAGCTCAGCCAACAGCCCCATCTTCTACAAGTTCTTCAATATCTTCAGGTTCCTCGATTAATAACTTCAAAACCTTTGGTTCAAATTATCAACCACCTGCATCGCTTATGCCAACGACAAACAAGAATGACCATTGGAACCACGATCTAATCCAACTTCTTTCTGTACTGCGAAAGCTAGAGAGCATTTTGGAGCCAGAATGCTTTGAGCATAACCTTAATGATTATTTCCTCATAGGATACATGAAATTGTCTTCCGCAACGTCAACGTATAAAGTATTTGATAAGATCCTAAAAGAATTGATGACGTATTTAAAGGGTTATGACGAACAGCACCAACAAGAAGAAAATGCAGTGAATAAATTCAAGATTGGAATAATCTATTCGATTATATCACTAGGGTATATCAGCAATAATGACTACAAGAGATCAATGTGGTTTTTCTTGAGGGCTTGGAATTTGCTTATCAAGAAGCTAATACCAAATTATAACAATAACAACAACTTGTTTGATCAAATTGAAATCTTGAATAACCTATTTGTTCTATCATATATTTACTTACAACAAAACTTGGGTAAGTACGAACAACAAGATAGTGAAGATACTACCATAAGTGATGACGTTATTTTGAATTATTTGAATGATATCAGTTATATCATAAATTCCAACTTAATAAGTGTTTCGCCATCAAACCTAATAGAATTGAATATGAATTTATTCTGGAATATCTACATTCTACTTTCGACGTATTTGAAGAACCAACTGCCCAAGATGTACTCGTTTTTCATTCATAGGCAAATCAATGATCAAGTATTGAATACCCTAATGATAAAACTACTGAAAATGGTAGTTGATTTTAACGAAGTGGCAGATGAAGTAGACGCTGTATTCTTAAAGCAAGTGATTATTGCAACTTTATCTAACGAGTTGAAGAATTCCTGCAACGAAACTGACTTACTAGTTTATGAGTCAAAGAATACGCTCCATAATGCCATCATACTTGTTAATAAGTCTGTTAACACCATTTACACTAACAAAAAGACCTCAACTGAAACAAGCTCCCCGTACACTACAAAATTATTCGAACTCTTCAAGAAGAATCTTATAATTAATAGTCCGCCAAAGTTTCATGAACTTCTCAATAACTACCTTTTCATTCCATCTCAATTCCATAATTGGGATCTACTTAATATCACCTTACAAGAGGCTAATATAAACTTCCCGTTGATGCGACATATCCATGATTTCATACTGGCAAGTCTGTTTGTTGACATAACTACTCCCCTTAGATATTACTTCCAATTCAAAAAAAATACAATGGAAATCAATAACAATCTAAGTATCATTAGCTTCCCACTAATATTTTTCAATAACTACTTGGACCTCAGCTTGGTTACTTTAGAGCATTACAACCTATTACAGTTAAAGAGCATAAATGTCTTCGTCGTTGAATGGTACTTGATAATACACAAGGCCTTACTAATGACTTGGAATATGCCTGAAGTCTTCGACTCTAATTATATCTTGCAAAATTTGTTCTATTTATTGTTGGATAATAAGAGTGTGATCCTAAAGAAATTAGATATCCCACACGTCGGATTCCCAGCTCACAGACAAACCGAAGATGAGGAATTCTGCTTTAATCAGAAATGGTTCTGGGTTCTAAAGTTGAAGATCGACTCAATCTTTGAATCATGGATGGAGTTCATCAAATGTGAAGTAACCACAAGATTTAATACCACTAATCTAGACAAGTCTCTTTGGAACAATTTTACCAAATTGAAGGTTACTGTTACAAGATTCATTGACGAGTTGCTTTCACTTGAATTATCAAATAATGATTCTACGACAAATACAAGCACGAATGGAAGGACGAATTCACACGGAAACGGGGCAAACAACCAATCCATGAACTTTTCAGTTGATTATGAAAACCAATATAAATATAAAAGGGCAAATTCCATAACATTGGGGATATTGAGCAATGGAGCAGCACCTGGGAATGCGAAACTGATGCAAAACATGGCTCAGAAGAATAGCATGACTCATGGAAACCCCATGCAATCTTTGCAAATGGATTTTTCAGTAAATTCTCCTAATAACAACACGAATTCACCAACTTCATCTTCGGCAAGAAACAATTCAATCAACAGGCCCTACAAAAATGGTGGTAATGGCAATAACAATGTCAAAAATATTCTAACCACACATACTCTTGGTGCTGGTACAAGTGGAGCATTAAGTCCGACCAACTGTGCTGTAAATGCATACTATGATCCGTCATATGCATATCCCCCTTTGCCTGTTCTTTCAACTCAAACCCAACAGAATAATAGCAACCAACAACAATCTCATAATCAACCTCAAATGAACCTTCAAAACAATTTTCCGATGGGCCTGAATATTTCCCTGAAAACAGTACCACCATCTGCTGGTACAGTATTACATTCACAGGGTAACATCAGTTACTCCAGCGATCCATATGTGTTACCTCCAATACTTGGAAACACAAACAATCCCACATCAAGTGTATCAAACTTGAAAGCACAAAAAAGCTCTCTCTTACATTAAAATCACAATTTGGATTCATGTAGAACAACATCTTTATGAAATGATTTCAAATTCCAAATATCACCAATCCTTGGGCTGATCTTGGTATTTGCAGCATAACAATAGTTGATCAACTCAATTGGGAGAATGAAAACGAATTTCGATAATTTCTCCAGCTTCTTGGACATCGAGTGCACACTTTCGTGGTAGGTTGTTGCGACAAACACTTGAGCATTCGAGCAGATTAGTCCAATGAATTCATCTTTTGCACTGAACAACCCACCACCACTAGATCCATTCCAGCAAGAGGACGAAGTGACAATGAGCGAGTTCAAGTTATTGTCGGAGCTGACAGGCAATTTAAAGATAGTATTGATTACTCCATTGGAGTATAAAGGTGAAACCGTTGGATTATTGGGATTTACAAATAATCCAAAGCCCTTGGTTACAACAGCGTCTCCAACAACATATTCATTGCTATGCACCACTGGAGTAATATGAGCCAAGCTCTGAGCTTGCGATTCATTTAAGTGGATGAATGATAAATCTAGTTCTGGAAATGGAGAGCGGATTTGGCCGCTGTTTAGTATGCTTATAAGGTTTTTGTTATCTAAATGAATCAGCATGGAGGCATGTCCATCATCAATGAAAGGTGAAACAACGTGAGAATTTGTAATGAGTGTAGATTCGTTGTAGAGCACACATGAACCCCAGGATTTCCCGGATTTGTCATTGACCACTATTGGGAAGACGTTACTAATTGGTATATGAGACGAATTCAAGGACATTGGAAGTTCGTAATCTATTTCGATTGTAGGCCAAATAGTTGACCAAGGAATAATCACTAGCAACTCACCATCTCCATTCAATTTCTTTAAGTTTCCAAACACCATTCCAACACTACTTGTGCCCAGTAAGACAATGCCACCAACCATATTCTCCAAGTACTTCAAATCAGACAAGTATCCCGAAGATGGCAACTGAGAGCATATGGTTCCTGTTGAGGTGAAGTTGGCAAATAACATTGAATTCGTGAAATTGAAGGGAAATGACAGCACGGAGATGGTGTCACCACTCTTCACATCGTTAGAGCAATGCAATGTCTTATAGCTTGACTTGCTAGCTTGCACGAATCGGTCCGATTCCACGACTCTTAATTTAAGAAGCGAGAATTCGGGAGATTGAATTGAGTCGTGAGGGAACAACATGAACCCATTTCGCGTCAACCGCAGTATCTCGGTGCTGAAATCGTTCGACAATACATGACGAGAATCTATCTCGGCGTGGAACCACAAAGGATCAGATCTTAGGGAGGAATCATGTGAATTAATTATGATTCTAAACCTTGAAGGATTTGGTAAATGATTGACTATTAGCACGTAGTTCAGCTCAATAGCCTTCGTAGCATGATTAAACGAAAGTACGTGGATACCAGACACGCCATGGACGTCGTCCTTATCAATTAGCCTTACAGCCACAGGAAGGTAGTACTTTTGACTCATGAATTGTGGGGAAGCAGTAAGGGCCTCCGAGGGTATAGTACGACGAATACGTTCAAATGGATGAAGTGGTGCTTTCCTTTCAACCCTTTCGCGTCGCAAGCGTCAAAAGTACCAGCAACTCAACGTAAAACTACACCTTCCGGTGTCAAGGCCGATAAAAAGAGATTTCCATCTGGATATCTCGTCCTCATTCAGTTTGAAATCCAAGAAGGCGTACTGGGGTGTATGCAGTGCGCCTTTTGACAGTGAATAAAGTTTTCTGCATTTGACACCAAAACAAAAACGTTGACGTGTACAGTGTATTTAGATACACGGCAAGGCAGCAGCAGGTCGAGTCGCAAGCGTACAGGATGAAGAACATATACCTATTATTTTTGACAGTTGTGGCTACATTGACACTTGCTGTCGAGAACTACTATGCTATTTTAGGTCTTGAGAAGTCGTCATCAGAGAAAGAGATCAAGAGTGCTTATCGTAAGCTCAGTCTTAAATATCACCCAGATAAAAACCCAGGTAACCAAGAAGCACACGACAAGTTCTTGCATGTTGGAGAAGCTTATGAGGTGTTGAGCAACAAGGAAAAGAAGGCGAACTACGATGAGTTTGGCGACCCTAATGGTAGACCCAACCAATTTGGAGGTCATGGAGGCGGTTTTGGTGACATGTTCAATCAGTTCTTCCAACACGGTGGCCAGCAACAACAACAGCAGCAACAACAACAGCAAAGAGGCCAGGACGCACAGTTGAACTTGCATATCCCCTTGAAAGACTTTTACAACGGGAACTTGGTAGAGTTCGACGTCGAAATGAGCAACTTATGTGAACCCTGTGAAGGTACTGGTTCAAAAGACAAGAAGAAACATAAATGTGAAAAGTGTGGAGGACTGGGTCAAATTATTATTCAACGTCAAATGGGAAATATGATCCAACGTTTCCAAAGTCAATGTGATCAATGTGGAGGCCGTGGAAATACCATCAATGTGAAATGTAATCACTGTAAAGGTAAAGGTGCGAAGCATGGGCCTAGACATTACGATGTTTATGTGAAACAAGGACAAGCACGTAATTCTGATGTTGTTATGGCTGGTGAAGGAGACCGCTTACCAGATATGTCACCTGGTAATCTCATTATTCATATGCTAGAAGAATACTCGAAGAGTTGGGGGTACAGAAGGATAAACAACAACTTATACCGAACTGAGGTGTTAACTTTGAAAGAGGCGAGCACAGGCGGTTGGAGCCGTGCTATTCCATTCTTTGGAGATCAAAACGAGGATGAACACGAAATTAATATCTCTAGAGCAAAGGGTGCAGCTGTATTTGATGGTGAAATCGAAGTCATTAAAGGGAGTGGGATGCCCATTATCAGTGAACACGATTCTGACGAGTATGGTGACTTATTTATTGAGTACAAGGTGTTGATACCCGGTAATGGAGATGTTGACCATCATGATGAATTGTAGTATAAGTGAGTGTTGATACTGGTTCATTTCACTCTGCAATTCTCTGTTGATTCATGTTACTCAGAGATTCACAGATGCTATTCATTCAGGTTACTACACCTGAGATTCAAACTGTCTCGATTCGAAACTAGGGCGATCGAGTCAAAATTTATAGAGCCATCAATGGCAATAGATCGATTCTACTTGCGTGAACCTCTATAAAAATGAGGTAAAGGAACAAGTATGAAGTATTTCCGTGTATAGTGAATAATAGTCAATTGTTTTATGTCCTGTTGCAACGCATGTTGCAGGTGTACGAACGAAATCCACCCTTGTGGTTGTGAGAACGTTTGTAGACAGTTATCAAGCAACATGGCTCATTCCAAAGAAATTAACTTTTATGCTGAAAACGTGAAGCAATGATATGCAAATAACAGCCATTGAAGTTGATATTGGGCTCAACATCGGTGTTAATATTGGTTTTAATATCATACTGTAGTGTAAGGCGACGGAGCCAGTCTGACTAAATCTCTTACGAGGCAGGTCTAAAGCGATTGTGTTGCATGGAAGGCTCGTAGAGGCAAGATATCATGATTTTGCGCCTGCTAGTCCTTCTAGTACCATGGAAGAGTCACAAGACGCAGCACCTTCTGAGCATAACATTCTGTTCCCTCAAAATTTGATCAATTCAATCGAAAGAGATCTCATTCGACTCCAAAATCGCTTTCGAATCATATGAAATCACAAACCATTAATGATATCACAAGTTCATCGATATAATGAAGCATTGTCGCCCAAAGATCTTCTTGCTTCATTTGGTTCAACCCCATTACTACGCGTGCGCGGGATGCACATATTTTGCACCCCCAACAATTACGCGAGGGGAGTTGGTTTCACCAAATGGTTGCAGTAGACTTGGGTAAGCACATCTATGGGAGTTGTTCTTTTGAGATGTTGTTGGGATATCGCCTTTGAAGTTAAGCTGCTTCAAAAATGACCCCAGTAGAAACCTGTTCCTTTGCTGTTTGGCAGCTCGCATCTGTGGCTTTGGATTGCTATCGTTCTTATTCTAAAGAACAATCAGTATGCACATTTACTCAAGAAATCTCGATGAATGTAGGAAATCCGATCTTGTCCAGATATTATGGTATGGTATTGCTATGAAAGTATTCACCACTCCGACTCGTGTAAGCAAACGCTCAAACGGGGTGCTTTTATAGATCAACTGATTTGGTTGCTAGTGCTATTCCTCTTTAAAAAGACTTCAACTTGCAGCAGATGGAGGAAGAGGAACACCCTACTGAGAAAAGAAACATACAAGATAGCAAGACAGGACATTAGTGGTGCCAGGGGGAGGTGGGGCCGGACATACCAAGTAAAGTGGCTTGTCGGTATTAGACACTTCCTCTCCCTGCGCCCTTAAACCACTTCCCCACCTTATACTGCTTTAATAATTATCATGATTCTAAATACAGTTAACTAGCACTCATTGCTCCAGCACCCAACCTTTACATAACTCCTTATTTTTCGACTTCACTCCTATTTTCGACTTCACATCACAGAGAACCCTCTAGGCAGATCCATCTGGAACGGCACAACCGTAGCCTCAGAAAGGCGGGACAACCTCTGGACCATTCTGAGATAGCTCCAACTAACAGCAATAGTAGTAGCCTAGAGCTCCTCCAAACACAACATTTATTCTCTGACAGTGGGGTAACCTGAAAATTGGATTCATCCAGGAATCCCCTAATGGCAATCACATACTCACACCGACTCCCGACTCTGAGACAATCAACCACACCGACTCTGGAGATGAAAAACTTTTCAAGTTAAGACGAACCAATTTATTCGTTAAAGTTTTGTGTGCTTATGCTTTTATGCGTTTGTGCGTTTGTGCGTTTGCGGGAGGGGGTGCATGAATGCTTTCCACGCAAAGATATAAAGTCGAGTGGATCCTCTTTGCCGTGGAGGATGTTAATAATCAGAGAAACTCTGTAGTCGAAAGCAGTTGTTATTCTAACAGGAAAGTTGATATTAGGAGAGAAACACATTTGATAGTCGTTCTCATTTACTCACACTGATACTTATACATTTACAGTGATTTCCATATATTCATTGGTATCGCATCGCATCATATTGGTGCTTATACATCCACACTAATCGTCATACTCATCGGGTGGTCACTTAAAACCAAACAATCCTTGTCAAGAAGCCATATACAAGGTGAAATTTCCCCGAGTATATGAAGTGTCCTACGATAAAATACCAATACGCCACAGTCAATTACCCTAGAGCCCATTAATCGAACTTCTGTCACATCAAACCATGATGACATATAATGACCCCAAGTCACCAACAACTCACCTGCCCCACATGACATTGAACTTAAAGAATATGCTATTGGATATACTACCTACTGAATCATCCAGCAGCATCCAAAGTAATCTCATTCGTAATGATTCATCAAATGGCATCCAAACTAATTTAATTAGAAACCTAAGTGGAAACTTCACCCATACTCCCACAGGTCTCATAGGAGGAATATCCAAGAAAACTTCAACTTCTCGAATCTTTTCATTTAATGATAGTTACAGCTACACGAGCTCACGGAATGTCTCCGAGGACGAAGAAGATGAGTCTATTTCAATAATATCTGACTCAGAATCAGCGCAGAATTCTCTCCATGCGAGCAAAGATGGACGAGTTCATAAACACGTACAAGAACGGAAGGAAGTTTCAACTCTCCAGTTGATACGTGCTATGATTCCTTCTCTCTTTAATAGTAACAACGAACGTGATATTCTAACTCAATACTTTTCAAATGAGATCTTCTTTGCTGAGAGTTTATCAAATTTACTTGAAAACTTCAATGAATCATTGATTAAGGTGCTGGCACTGGAATCGCTGGTTTTAAAACTCGAGGACATTGATAATGAATTAAACACATTGACTGTGATAATCGAAGAATTTAACATAAGAACAACAGACATATGCATTGAATATAACAAGATCGATATATGCTTATATTCACTTAAAAAGGTGAAGGAAGAATTGAATGTGATAATTCACAAGTATCTCGGAGAAGACTTGAATCTGACCATTGATACAATTGTCGATTTGCTATTTGAATACAATATGATTGTTGAACAAGAGGTTGATGTTGTAATCTCATCAGAGGTAACTACTTTATTTGATAGAGTTAACGCATCACTTACGCTTGCATCAGATCAACTTAATGAAGCTAAGGTTTCGCATTTCAAAAACCTTATTAATGAAACGTTTATTGAAAATGACTCGCATCACGAGTATATTTCTGAGTTATTATCGATAGTCAATAGTTAGTCGTTCATAGCATTCGTTTGTATAGGTTAATCAAGTATATGTCTTGTTGATTGATCGGTGAAAAATAGAGTAGGCACCCCACGCAACGAAGGAAAAGTAAATTCTGGGGTGCATATATGATGTGTTCGATAGCAATGAAAAATCTCCATCTGATGGTCTAAAAGCAAAGTTGAAAAGAATATAATATTGAACCAGGCAAATACAGAGAATTGAGTAACCTACGTAATCGCAGTTACATCCTTGATTATGAAGAGACCTTGCCTCTCTTCTATGTGTGAGCATTGCTAAATCAGACCCGCCTTTGATCTGTTTGTGCTGCAAGGCGCACAACGAAATTTTTGCAGCGCTTTTTGTAGCTGCATTGGAGAGCAGCGATGGACCACATTTTAATGCCAATGAAGGGATATAACATACCATACAGTATACATGGCAATATATAAGAGGATGACTCTCCGCTGTGTAAGAACAAGCAAGGGCCTTTCAGACTTTCCAATTTTTTGGGGTTTGAATGACTATATACTTAGCTCAAGACTCATTTCGCATTAGCATGTTCCATTAGAATTGCCACGTGCATCGCTTATTAAACCGATAAAGCGTTTGTGTCCCGCTTCTTCGCCCATTTCTCCGATATCTAATCTTTCCATTAGGGTTGTTTAATCTTTCCATTAAGCAACACAATGTGCCGTATGATCTAGGCTCTTGTTGGGGCTGCCACTAGTTGACTAAATATGGAGACACACTGCATGCAAGGCGGGATGAAGCACAAATTTTCCGAACTGTTTGACGGTGTATCGATAGAAGGTGACTATAGTTAGTGGAGTTGGTGTGTATTGATATACTTTAGTATGGTGTGGTTGGAACAGAGATTTGGGGACGTGGGAAGAGGCTTGGGCATTCAAAAAGGAAGTTCCAGGTGTACGTAAGTGTCGAGAAGCCAAATCACCCCAATATAACCCCCAGAGCTCGCATGGGTTATCTGGCACCCAACATGGTGAGTTAGACGAACCTGCATATAATATAGTGAACATATATTCAAGACAACAAGCGTACCCACGTCAACACCAACTAGTATCCCAGATATAGCCATGATAAAACCCTCGAAATTCTCGAATAAACACTAGAGTCCTCAATGACAGCCCCTTGAACAAGATTTCACCTTGTTTTATTTGAAGTCCAGAGAAGTCTCTAAACAAGCCTTTTCCCCACACATTCTTCAGTCTCGACGTGAAATTCTCCGCCATCAAATTCGAAAATCGGACTCACAAATCACACGTAAACACCAATGCCCTCCAGGACTACCAATACAAACCACTTAACGACAGAGATGATTAAACAGAGAATCACATTATTCAACCCAGGAGAATCAAACGATGACGTTGTAGGCGGAATTGAAAAAGAAAAAGTGATATTGCATGCTGTAGAAGGTTTCATTGTGGAGAACAAATTAAGACTTCCAACCCCAACAATAACTGCCTCGTCCAATGTTTTCGTAAAGGAATTGAGAGTTCAATCTCGTGTTAATGCGTATTCCAAACAGGAATCAACCTTATTTAACTATCATTTTGGAACTGGCTTGAACATTTATGCTGTACCTGTTGGTGTTACTTCCAGCGAAGAGAAAGCTGAGTTTTACGCTCAAGTTGGACAATTACTCAAAGAATGGTTCCAATTGAACGTTACTCAAGATGAATGGATTCAAAATTATAATTCAGTTTATTTTCACGATAATACCCCAATCAAATCGCTCGAGCTTCCATTAGAAGATGAATTGGTATTTGCTGCCAAAGACCCCATAATCGACTGGCACTATTCCCCAGATCAAATAACTTTCAAACAATTGACTCCTGTCGATACTACAATAACTATAACTCAAACTGAGAATGCCACGAAGGAAATTGGCTTGTTTTTATTCGACAGAAAGATCTCTTCAACTGACGATTTGGCTTTATCAGGATTAAGAGTTGCCATGAACGAGGAAGATGACGAATATATCTTTAAAACATTATTCCACGTCAAACCAAGGCATAGAGTTCTTGAGGCCACTGTGACGTCCAAATTCGTGGAGAATGGGTTACATCCCATCATCCACACCAAGTTCAACTCCTTGGATGAAGTGGTTGCTGATGATACTATCGCTGAAACTTGCAAATTATATTACTATATCAACTTACAGAAGCTGTTCATATTCGATAAGTATCAGTCGATCCCAAAAGGTGGTAATTTGATTGTCAGTAACGGCAACTCAGATTTAGAATTGCCTGCTTATAAAATAGAGGAATGGGGTAACGAGATTCTCTTTGAATTTGAACAAGATTCTATTAAAGATATTGACTTCACTCTCCATTCAAGATACCAATTACCTGGTACAGAAGGCAAACACTATAACCTGCCTCCACAAGTATTCCTTGCATGTGACTCCATCAAGGATTCATATCTATTGCTGACATCTCCGTTTGATAGTAAATTAAACGTCGGAGGTAACTATGAAACCTATTTCACTAATGATACTATCTTCTATCACTATGTTGATGAAGATAGTGTTCTTGGAGTGGAAATCCCAAGCGGGGCTACTAGCTTCGCTCGTGTTGAGAGAATCACTAGTGTAGTGTTAGGTGTGGGTGTTATCTACATTTTGTATAAGTTGATTGCATCTTTACTTAACAGCAAGGTGAACTTGGATAAAAAGAATCAGTAAAACAAGTGTTCGGAGAGAATTCCAAATATTAAAAAGACTATAATAGATAGAGGAACAGGTAAATAATAGAAATATTATCGAATTATTAAAATATTCTCTTATATTGTCAGGATTAAACTCTAGTTTATTCGAATATGTTAAGATGTGATGGAACGAAATATGCAGCATACAAACCTATATAGATTTAGGTTGTCTTCCATATATTTGCAGAATAATGCTTCACAAAAGCTAAAGGATCGATGATCTTACCGTCCTTAGGAATTTCGATTTCGGATGCAAACGAATGGATTGGCAAAACCAAAATATCACCAACCAACTTTGGAATCTTCAAATCGTGGAAATCCTTCCAGGTGATCTTCTGGAAGATGGAAGATTGAATGTAATCGTTGAAATATCTAAGGATATTATCGGTCCAAGTACCACTTCCTGTCCAACCTGAAATTTCCAAACTCATTTGGTTTGAAGAGCCTGTCAATTTCAAGGTTTCTTCTGTGGTTAATTGAGACTTCTTATGCTTTGTTTCTTCCACGATACTAGCAATGACTTCACGTAAGATCGGATGACCTGGTTTTGCTTGGATAACAAATTGACAGAACTGCAATCTTCTAACCAGTTCTTGTCTCCAATTTGGAGAGGTCAGATCAGTTTCTATACTCATGATCATACCCAATTCATCAGGACTAACATTCTCTGGAATCCAGTTAGGAATTGGTTGTAAAGGATAAGTATCAATATCCGCATATACACCACCTTTAGCGAATAAGATCAAATACCTAAAGAAGTCCATCTTCAAGATGACCTCAGGAAGAGCTTCGTAAGTTTCAATAACATCAGGTACTTGATGGTATAAGTACTTGACGATGGTATGAGCAGTATCATCATTGAATAATTCATGGACAAAGCCAGGGTTCTTCCAAGCCCATTGAGATTCACCCTCTCTATACTTCTCGTTGAATCTTTCGTCGTTCAAGCCATGCTTCCAAGTTTGCCAAATATAAGCAGGAAACTTAACACTTGGATCATAGGGATATAAATAGACCAACTTATCCCTCAACAGAGACAGTGGCGATGGGGACTTCAATGATCTCAACTCAGACAAAAGCAACTCGTTCTGTTTCTCCAACCGAATAAGACGTTCCTCTTGCAACCCAAACATCTTCAAGTTCAACTTCTCCAACTTGCCCAAGATCTCATCCTGGTTCTTTTCGTTTTCGTTGAATATCAACTTTGAAATACCCAAGATGTTCTCGTTCGGAATGTTCTGCAAGACCTCTTGTATATCGCTGTGTTTGGATGTCGTGATCTTGGTGACTAGTAGAATTATTAGCACCGTGAACACCGTTATTAAGATCGGGCGCTTACGCTTGGTGTAGAAGTTGCTCATTATCAACAAACCCACTCGATCTCTGCCCTGTGCTGCTGTACGGAGATGTATTGATTCTTGTTGACGTTGATTTCAATTTCGCTGAAACGAACACCAACACGACATGGGACAGACACGCTTTTGCGGTACTGCGTATAAATTTTTTCAGGTCCAGTGCTAAAGTTAGTATTCGTGATGCAGTGGAAGAGGTAGTGTAAGAGGAACAAGCTATGGGTTTTTTAGAGTTGTACGGCGGTGCAGTGTCTGCAGTGATCGACACTCCAGATGTTATTGATGATATTTCGAAGATTCGTGAGATACCTGACACTCAAGAGGTGTTCATGATCCAAGCTGGCGACAATGGCATGTTCGATAAGTCAATCATCTTTGAGTTGTTGCAAAAGGTGAACAAGCCAATCGACAAGGCTATCAAGGAACACTTGCAGGAACTCGTGGGGCATGCGGTTGAGTTTAAATTGATTCAAAGCTTCAAGAATGCCGAAGGATACGAAACAATTGTCGTTGCATTGGTTCAAGAGAACGATAGAAAGGACGCTTACAAGGAGGGCTCCCCTGTTGCAGTGCTTTTGCTTGTTGCTTTGGTCAGGCTAGAAAAGGTTGAGACGGATGTCTTGATTAGTTTGAACGTTCCTGTTAAAGAATTCGGAGACTTCCCTCAGCTGGACGTTGATATGATTGTAGGTGTTGCCACGAGCTACAAGGTTAATGATTGGGAGTTGTTTGAATAGATAAGGATCTGTTGAAGGAGCTGATACTTTGAGTGAAACAGGGCAATCATGGTGAAGCCTATTGTGATCTGCGACTTGCAGAAATAGTACATTAATGACTTGTGAAGTAATCTATATCTGTTGCGTTGATTGGCAACGGGAGACGAGATGACTTGAAAGGCTGAGATACCACCCGACACTTACCAAGCGATGACCTTCTTGTTGCTGGATGCGTTCGCAATTAAAGCTAGGCTGCAAACAAAAACACAGTCTGGTAGCTACATGCAACCAGCAGATGATCTTATCTATGTCTAGTAGAGAAGAATACTATTGAGGATATCAAGATACAGCAGTATGTCCAACGCAAACATGGCCATTTTCCGACTGTTCAATA
Organism: Kodamaea suecica; assembly: GCA_030558315.1. Classification (NCBI taxonomy): domain Eukaryota; kingdom Fungi; phylum Ascomycota; class Pichiomycetes; order Serinales; family Debaryomycetaceae; genus Kodamaea; species Kodamaea suecica. Next base: position 214,655 of record JAJMSH010000006.1, on the reverse strand, counting down.
TTAACTAAAGAATGTTCGTTATACGCAGATCTTGATTTTCTACTGATACAACCAACTCGGTGATTTACAATATCTCAGAAACACAATCTTCACCAATGCTTCAAGGCGAGACTCTTTCACAATGCCCTTGTATATTTATATGTTATCAATGTACAATAATTCCAACACTTCTAACATCTTTTATGGACTCAGGATATACTTTCGCCAACTGTTAAGAATATCAATGTCTGCAATTCCAGTTGCATTATATAAAATGCAAGCAGAACTTCCTATTTCAAGTATGAGCTTAAAAGTAAATTCTTGGTTTTTCTCCAAGAGCTTTTCTTGCTCAAGCTTACGGCGTGCACGTCGTAGCCATACGGGTGTCGATATAAGAAGATAATGTTCAGGTCTCGATTTTGATCTCAAAAGTTTATGTGGGCAGTTCAACTTGTTCAACTTTGTAATTAGTTCAGAATCTGAAAGCAGATATTCAGACTTCGGATGAAGAACTCTTGCCCTGAAGTTTTCGTTCCAGCACCATCCAATAATCCAACGTGAAGTGCCAAATCGTATACATTCCTTCCATGCATTTCGAACTCCGACAGACTTCAAATATTTTAGTACAAGGTCAACATTCAGCTGAATTCCCACCTGACTTGAGAACCAAGTATCTTTATAATTGGAATCAGATTTCAATTTTACAGAAGAGTCAATAATGTGCTTTATGAATGACAACTCTCCACCATCACAGTATAACTCTGTGGCACCAATAGTCAACTCATTCAGTTTCCCTCTCTTTTTCAATTGCTCCATATGATTCAAGCTCTTGTAGAATGGAGGGTTGCAAACTGTGTATCTTACATTTGCTTTCACAGGAGGTAACATATTGCCTTCTTCTGGTACTTCCAATTGGATCTTGTCTTCCAACAGATTCTTAGCAATTATCAAGTTTGCATGATTAATTGACTCTTCATTAATCTCAGTACATAAGAACCTGTTTCTCGGGTGCAAACTCTGTCCTATAACGGGGTATATCAAGCTAGAACCAGTCCCTATATCAATGATCCATCGGTCATCGGTCTTTGCTTCTTGTTTTCTTATGTATGTTTGATAAATTTCAACCCCTTGCATTAGGGACTCCTCTACCAACAAAAGATACTCCATGCGATTTGGAACTCGAGGACACAAACGTTCCCTGTCTAATTCATACCAAGCAAGGCCAAAGTACTCGAGCACAATTTGTTCAGTGATATCGAACTGGTTCAGTGACTTTGAAAAGTCATACACTAGCTGGGAGTTCTCATCCAATCCAATTCTTCGTTTCTTGCAGTTGAGCTTTAGTTCAGCATGCTTTGAAAGCAACCCTTTAACGTCAATAGAAGGTATTGTTAGGCAAAGTTCATTCTCTATAAATTCCATTGACTTCCTCCCTCTAAGATCATTTTCAATTTTCAATTTTCAGTTTTAAATTAATGCCCCCAGTTCGATTCTGAGCTGCGATTTTCTGCTAACCCAAATCAAATCAACTTCGTCAATATCATCATATCGGACTACACCTTTAGAACGCAAGGTACTCAAGTCTATTCTCTATACTCTAATTCCCATATATAACTAGTTTCTTCTTTTGCTTTTTACTACGCTTGTCAACAATTTCGATTCCAGAAGTGTCTTCTTCAACTGGGGTGGTGGTTCCACTGCTGGAAGCACTCATTGTGCTTCCCCACTGAGCTGGATCTGGTATTGTTATTGGATTAACTCTTGGTATAGGCTTCTTTGCCAGTTTTTTCTCTAACGTTGGGTATTTAGACTCTGGCAATGCAACTGGTGGCTGAGGTGTTCTCTTGGTAGTGGTTGTAGTTTTTAGGTACGAAGGCACATATGTAGGTGATGCGTGGGCCGAGTTTACAACTGGTTTCGGTTTGGCAGCTTTGGTGATTACGGTAGTATATCTGATAGGACTTGATGTTCCTGAGCCAGGTCTTGAAGGAGTAGGCTTGGCCAATGCAGGGAACAAGTCGCGGGAGGCAGAAGCTGAGGAGCTGGACGAGCCGTTTCTGACCCATAACGCATTAGTGTTAGTGGTGGGTAAACCTGTAGAGCCCAAAGTAGGAAATTGCTCGATCTGTTGCTTGATTTCTAAATCACCAATGACTCCCTTTAAGTTATGATATAAGTCTGTTGTATCTGGGAAGAACTCAACAAGCTCGACTAAAAGTAAAGATAATTCGGAGGTCGATTGCTCTGTGAATATAAGCTTGTATTGCTCTAACAATTCTCGTGCTGTAATCCTTTTTGACCTGTATGCTGAATTCAACGAGGTGAACTTGGTGAATAATTCCGGTTTGTAGTTTAAATAGTGCTTTGCTCTTTCCTCAAATCTACGCTTCCGCACATCATGAGACTTGTGATCTTCTTGATCGTTGTTAGATTCTAGGAATCTGTTATTAAAGGTGGAAAGCAGCGAAAAGTGTCTTGAGTTCGTTATATTGCTTCCGATAATCACTTTGCCGGAACCACCAGTACCGACCCCACCATGCTCTTTTAACATATGGCTGGTTAAGTCCAAATCATCTCTAAATACGACGAATTTTTTTTCAATACAAGATGGAACCGCACATACATAATGGTCCGACTTGAAATGCTGGTACAAGTTGTTGTAATCTCTATAATAATCAGCAGTCTTGGGGGCATATTGGTCACAAATATGGCATCTCTCGTGCTTGTCTCTAACGTGGATATTTAACTCATCTTCAGAATAGAACCTTTTTCCAGGACAATGCTTACATTCAGGATGGCCTTTAAATCCGGTTTGATCTCCAGCATCATTTGCTTCTCCTTCCAGCTGATGCTTATACAATTGCTTGCTTGTGAACATTGGTAACTCGGTAACGAATGCAGCTTTGTTTTTGGCACATATTATACAATAGTATTTGTTGTGAGCCAGCTTTGCGTGAGAGGTTAAGTCCTTAAAACTCACAAAGGTCTCAGAGCATTGACCGCATGTATTGGCCAAGAGGGCCATAGTATCAGTGTATACATATTCTTGCGTGAATTGCACACTGTATTGCAGGTCAAAATTCACGAAATCCTTTGATTGGAATGCATTGAAGTCGATGTCTACTATATTCTCTGTGAAGATGACATATTCATTGTCAGTACGGCAAATAAGGCATTGTTTCTTGGAATATAGAGCCCTTTGCCTGAATGTACACTTATGGCAAGTTAGATGATTACACGAACCAATTGCCGCGTATTGGATAGTATTGGCACAAATTAGACAAGATTCAGTCTTTTCATCCAGTTCAACATTTCGCTTATTGGACTTTAGTTTTGCCCCATTTTTTTTGGCCTTGGGTACCTTCAGCTTTCGGCTGTTAGCACTGGAGATTGCTGTGCTTTCAGAGATGTCACCGTGTGGAGGCAAGATATCAGACAAAGGAGGGCCAGACATTGTTGTGGTCTAAGTGGAGGAGAAAGTGTTGAACAATTTTTTCATTTGATATTGAAAATTTGATTCTAGATATTCGAAAGAAAAGATGCAGGAGATGGCACGATAGTGGCAACATGTAAGAAGGGAATAGCGTGGTTAGATCGATGACCAGTAAGTTCTATTATTCAGTAAATGGAGGTGGGTACTGAGTTGTTTGGCTTAATGGTTCTCAAGAGCTTGCCTAGCTCAGCATGAGTTCTTAAAGTTGTACCAACGTGGCTCCTGATTTATCAGAATAATTCATGCGGTCACTATATTATACACAGGTGTATAACTTATTATATCAAAAGTTCAAAAGATCGCAGACGTTTCAAATAAACAATAGCGTTGGGACACGAAGGAACAGAGTACGATGTTCAATATCAGCGCTACGCTCAACGTACTGCGTTTGCTTTACAATCCTTCGCTTTGTTTACCTCATTTTACGCTTAAATCCTTTGATCAGATAGTGTTGCCATTCCCATTAGAGGCAGATATCAAAGGGGTCGTTTTAGATAAGGACAATTGCTTTGCTAAGGATCACGACGACAAGGTATGGCCAGCATACAAGGAAACGTGGCAATTGTTGCAAAGCAAGTACGCAAAGGAACATTTGCTTATTGTGAGTAACTCTGCTGGCACGAATGATGACATTGACTACGTCCAAGCATTGAAGTTAGAGTCGGACACAGGTGTCAGTGTATTGAGGCATCCAACAAAGAAACCAGGATGCTATAACGAGATTCTCCAATACTTCGAGGATAAGGGTATTAAACCTAATGAGATACTCGTGGTTGGTGATAGGCTATTCACAGATATGCTCATGGCGAACATGATGGGATCTTGGGGGTTATGGTTATGTGACGGTGTGGAACAACTGCAGAAGATATTCCCAAGATTGGAGAGACAAGTTCATTCCAGATTGATTGGAAGGGAGTACGTTGCTGCAATTCCTGAAAGCAAGTGAAGAGGTCACCTATAGAGAGGTTTGAAGTGGGCACAAATTTGAAACACTCTAGAATGGTGAGTTACCTTGTGTACGAAGAATCTGAATGAGTGCGAAGGACGATTACAAAGCTCATTGTCGTTTATTGAAGTGTGCAATGACTTATTCACGCTTATTAGAGAAGCAGAGACTGGTAGAGAAGCTAGTGTCAGCTTCGACCAGGTCCGCACATTTTCACTAGGTTTGGTATGGCGTACTCATGCACCAAAATCCTGAATACTCTTTGGTTGTTTGAATGGACAATTTGCCATAATTGCTTGTATCGCCCCCAATACTAGTACCACCCCTAACTTCTATTTCAACCGTAGCTTTAACTTGTGTAGCACATCTGACACACATGTCGAAGCATGCATTATTGCCACTGGAGCGAAGTCCCTGCCCAGAATTGAAACACCACAGCTATGAATCAGAGTAAACAGCTGGTGCTCACAAGCACAAGCTGGACAGTACATTTCTAGTACCCTCCAATCTTTGGGTATAATTAACCACCAGCTTACTACAGTTTCATTCACGAGTTTCCTCGACTTTCTCCGATACTTCTCTTCAAACTATATTATATACAGTAGCCTAATAAGTATCAAACAGCATTAACTAGAAGACATAAACCAATTTCAATTTATGGCAAAGCCGGATACAATCAGCAAGTTATCGCAAGGAAGGTCGGGTTTCCCGCAGTTGGAACTGTAGAACCAAATACTAACGGTCGTTCCTCTAGCACTTCGTACGTTCCAGCTCAAATTCACGAATCCAAATTCAAAAAGGATACAAAAAGACCCCAACACACCTCTACTTCTTCTTATTCTTGCAATCCAATATCCTGGCACAAGATGACACCGAAGGTTATCCTAATTTCTTCAGACGACAAAGAGTTCTCAGTTGACTTCAAGGTAGCTTCATTGTCGACATTGATCAAGAATATGGTTAATGATTTGAACCCAGATGGTTTGATAGAAGACTTCGAGGCGCCAATCCCAAACGTGAGGTCCGAAGTCTTGGGTCAAGTTTTGAAATGGTGTCAACACCATAAAGATACCGAATTCCCAGAAGATGAAGATGAAGAAGAAAAGAGATCAAGGAGAATCGATGACTGGGATAAGGAATTCTTGAATGTTGACCAACAGCAACTTCAAGATATCATTTTGGCTGCCAATTACTTGAATATTAGACCCTTATTGGAAGCCGGGTGTAAGACTGTTGCTGGGTTTATTAAGGGTAAGACTAGCGAGGAATTGCAGGTTATCTTCGCAAGTCGCCAGCATAGTGATTCGAGATGAGTAGGGATTTCGTTCCAAAGTTAGTATCCTGAGGGGAGAGGAGTACAGTGATTTTGCTGAAAGGTTAGTGCTCGTTAGTACTACTGCTTGAAAGGAAATTTAAGTACCAGGGTCGTGGAAGGACTCTAGCGTATGTTGCATTTGAATTTGCAGCACTGCAGATGCTAGTGATGATCAGAGCATGCATATATTCACACAACATGGGAATGGACTATGTTGAAGTATTTCAGACAAAAGGAAGGGCTCTTGTTACCTCACGGTTGGGGTAAAGGTTAAAGAGCCAGCCATTCGGTATAAGAGAGACCTTTGAACAAACGTGCCATATGAGTTGCTTCCATTGGCCATGAATATTAGAGAGTGATACCGCAAATTTATCTGTTCCCACTATTTCTCCTCTGAACACCATCTCCACACTAGACCTATCAACCTCATGAATAAGGCACAGTATACAAACCTAATATCTTCATTGGTTTCTCTTTGTGATCTTGCTATAATCAATGGCTGCAAATCGCATTGGGTGCAACTAAAATGCAGCACTAAATGACAGAACAACTCAATAAATATAACAATGTTTGCAACAAGACAACCAACATGGCTCATATCATTCACAATGTGATATTTGAAGATCCTCTTGGTCATGATGAACCAATAAACTACGGTGATAACAATATCATCAAATCTGTCAATAGCATTTGGAATGTTAGGATGTTTCGACTAGTGATACAGCTATACATAGGCTCTTTAATGGGTTCGTACATTTGTATTTATGCAAGCGTACCATTTGACAATATTAAGAATAGGCCCTCGATACAGGTAATAACTTGTGTATATTCCTTGTTTGCTTTTGCGGTGAATACGGCCCTCTTGCCTACATGTTCATTGGCTATTCCAGCCTTGATATCGTTCCGTTGCCTAGTGTTATCCTTCACTATGCAGCTTGCTAACTTGGGGTTTAACATTACTTCTGTTGTGCTTTGTTTTAAAACTGACACGATGACAAGTTATGATTACGATCTTAAAGAACATGTAGCAGTTCAGGTGAATGTCACCAATTACGTCCGGATTGTAGCTGTTATTTCACTAATATTCAATTGCATTTCGATTACACTTTTGTGGTTTCTCCTTAAGTTAACCTCAGATGTATTGAAGCATTTACACATACTAAAGGATAGAAAGGTTGATAACAGGATGATCATAATGACTGACGTCTTGCCAATCTCCATCATGAAAGATCAAAGCAAAGCCTTCCTTGCGTAGTTATGATTGTTGTAGCGATCATTGCCTGGAATAATAAAAATCAAGCTTTAATTATAGTGCATTGAAATACTAATAAATACACATAAATATACATAGTATATACATTTCTCACACTCATTAAAAGTATGCCATCCATAGGGTATCGGCTGCAGCCAAATTCCTTGGATTCACAGCTTGCGATATCAATTCCAACACGTTCTGAGTAGCTACTCCTGGTCCCAGAGATACGTGCCCCATTGAAGCTACCCTTTTGATGATAAGATCAACGTTAATACGAACAATATCTCTCAATTGTTTGGTCAAAGGTACCTGTCTTGGAGGATCCTGTTGCGAACACCACAGTACAACTTCGTCTCGTACAAAAAGTGTCAAATATTGTTCCAAGTCAGATTCAGGTTCTGCAAGGGCACGGGCTATGTTCAAAATATAAACAGCCAATACACCTTCCAAACTTGTTTCACCTATTAACTTCTGAACGTTTGGAGTTAAACGGAAAGGAACCATTTCTGAGTTACAGAATAATGGTGCTGGTCTGCCAGGATTATCAATCAATGCAGATTTACTGGCAATCTTGCATGGTAACATATCCAGTGTCCAAACATTCCCAGAACCTCTATTCACATGGATCTTTTGCGGTTGTCTGGTGTTGACACACATCATGTACGTAGTAAATATGAATGAAGCATACTGTGAAGTGAATTGCTTGCGGAATAACCAGAAGTCTTCAAATTGCGGGAACAATTCAATGAAATAATTCTTTAACACAGTAGATGGGACTAACAAAGCTTGAATGGCAGATAAAATTTCCACCTTTATACTCATGATCTCAGGCTTTGGTAAACGTTGGTCGAATGCAGCTCTCAACTTTTCAATCGTATAGATGAATGGCTCATCACGGGACTTGCCCTGGCGGCGACAGTTATCTTCGTATATTCTTTGCATTGTCACATCGCGTGGGTCATCATTAACAATGCGAATATGTGGACTCAAAGGTACTGCAATTGGTAATGTAAATTGGATGTTTCTTCTGCGTGTTTCCACCTTCTTAGATATAGTATCGTTGAAAATTCTGAATAATTGGAAGATACATTCTTCTCTACGGCAATGGCGTGCCGCAGGGAATTGCACAGCAAAGGTGTGCAAACTACCATCATGGCCCCTTATTCTCAATCTCTTGTAACATGCATTAGTACCACGCACCAAATCAATAGTTGGCAAGAATCTCTCAATCTTAACAAAGTGAGAGTTGTTATCCTTATTCAACAAATATTGACCTGGTACCTCAATATCCTCAAACTTTTGGTGATGGAACTCACTTAAATGAGGACATAAGTTCTCCAAATTAACCTCGTGGAAACGGCGATCCAATTTGTCTTCCAACCTGTCTCTCCATCTACGCAATTTGATAATATACGATTCCAAATTCGGCTTCTCAATGAGCAAATCTTTTTCAAATTCAGCACGAATTTGTTTCGGAAGAACTGTTTCGGCAAACCTTGTAATGTTGGCTTCTGTAATAGGCAGAATTTTGGCGTCATCTCGAGGGTTACCTAACCTATTCAAGTATTGGACCCCATCATTAAGTAAGGCAACGCCAAGTCGGTAAGCATCTTCGTCTGCAGTGCATTTGAATCTTTGATTGATTTGATCTACTAATGATTCTAATGAAAGTGCCAACAACGGATAAGCAGTTTTCAAGATACCCATGATTTCATCAACATCTTCCAAGGATTGACGGAAGCCAAGACCTGGCTTTTCATCCTTAACATCCGGTGCAATTCCACCAGAGCTACTGCCACTGTCCAGAGTAGTTCCATTTTCAGTCGGCTTAGACAGCGTCTGAGCAGCCTTTTGACGGGCTACTTCAATTGCCTGGCGCTGCTGAGCAGAAAAGTCTTCCTTGGTCGTTCTTAATTGGAAGTGTAAGGCTTGCGGATAGGTTTTCGCAATTCTGACCAAAACTTGTCTAGCCAATTTGGCTTCTTTGTGTGATAAAGAAGTGAGCAATTGAGGGATGAAGGTGATCCAGTACCAAACTGGTACCTCACCTCTGAAGTTCTCAAATGCTTGAGCAAGAGTTCCCAGAGCATCATCAAGACTAATAAGCCATAATATCCTAGCAAGCAATTTCCTTGTTTTCCCATTTTTGTAAAGACCGGCAGCTTGCAAGTAACAACTAATTGCATTATTAGCATATACCATATCGTTAGGATTTTCCTTGAAACGGCGATCATTAAACAGTCCCCATTCGGCCCAAGCCTTTGGTAAGTTAAGATCAATCTGAACGGACGTTGCGAATGCTTTATTTGCTTCATCCATTTGGTTCAACTTGTTCAAGAACATACCCTTGAGAGTGAAAAATTCAGCCTTTTGTTGTGCTGCAAAATAGACCAAGTTAGTATTACTAATAACATCTAACCCAGTGCTTAACTCGTTCGGGTTTTGGTAATGACATTTAACTTGTTCCTTTAATTTCAAGAAAGCTTCTTGGATTTCAATGTTTGGAAGTTGGTAGATACGAGTTAATTCTTTAATACAAACTTCCAGCATATTGTGCTTTCTCGCAACATGTGCAAATCTGTTTATGACCCAAGCAATTTCATGAAATCCACGATAAGCATAGGAATTAGCATTTCCCCCCGAATTGTTTTGCTGTAAAACTGGGATACATGGCATGTATACCTTATTGATTACATTGAATGCATGTTGACGCCAAGTAACCAAATCATTCCAAATGTTAATATCATCCCAAGTGTTTGGCAATCTTTCACGCCACACTTGCAATACACGCTTCAATTCTTGAGACTTCACATCCAAGTTTTGGGGTGTTGTAGTCACAAGACTTGCATAGACCTGACTAGCCTCCATAAATTCAACGTACTGTTGGAAAGCATGGAGAAGGGGAATATGGGCGTTACTAAATCTATCTGGCAATCCATGCCATTTGCGCAAAGCTAATTGAATTCCTTCATCGCAAAGTCTAGATAAATCTTGTAACGATTCTTTCTCTTGACCATATCCTTGCAAACACAAGAAAGTCTCAAATATTTGACGTCTGGGAGTAGGAACATCCATGACATTCTTAACCGTTTGGTCTAAGGTTTCTCTATCACTGTACCAGTCCGCTACTCTCCAACCACACTCAAGTAACAAATCTGAAAATCCTTCGTGTCTCGCTAATTCTGTTAAGATATCCCACTGTTGCAATTTTTCAGCGCAAAGTATCCAATGATCTTCCCAAAGGGCGTACTCAGATTCACCATATGGTAAAGCTCCACTTCTTGCCTTTATTTGTGCAGTTTCATATAGTTGTTGGGCTTTATCCCACATACCAATTTGCTCATATGATAAGGCACTAATGGTTTCAGAATATTTGGCTCTTCTCCTCCATAAACCATAGAACATATCGTCTTCTTTTAATGTAGCATACATCTTAGCAAGAGCGTCTTGCGTGACTTCTCTTACTTCGGCATTTCCATTAATAGATTGCTGTTCAATGTTCTCCAAGATATGTATCCCTTGAGACCATGCATTGAAATTAGATGCAAGACACTCAACTGCAAATGGTGGTAATTGTAGACCATCGCACCTTGCGATACCTTCAAGTAAAGACTGAATAACATTAGGTCTACTGTCGATCTGTCTTGTGTGGTAATCCTTTGATAATAAAATCACAAGGAATCTAGTAAAGTCAAGATTTTCTGATCTTTGAATCGAAGTAAAAGCAATTGGGAATATTGATGACCAGGCCTTATGAATTGTTTCCGTGCTCTGATAAAACATGTCAATAAGAGGTTCTAAGATTTCACTTGCCTTCAAATTTCCAATGCTCTGCAAAAACTCATTGTGATTGTCTAGCAATTCATTCAATGCAACGTTCTCGGTGTCAATATCCATGTCGGTGTCGGTTTTACCTATTTCCATATCACTTTTGTTGGAAATGTTCACAGCCTGCAAAGGAGACAACTTGTACTCTTCGTCAACAAATTCCAACTTCGCATCAAAATCAAATGCACCATACAATAACTGCAACGCTTGATTTAACCAAGGGTAGTCTGCTAAGAATTCCCAGTTTTGCTCACGAATAACGTAATACAATCTCTTATTGATATCCTTTTCCAAACTGTTGTTCAAAATAGACATCAATTTACGTCTAATAGAAACATCCGCGGATCTGGTACCAACCAAAAAAGGCTGTTCCATACGAACGGTCAACTCCGTACAACTAAAAGTGTCGTCTTCGAAGATGTCCACAATGATTTGAAAGAATTCCTTCGATAAGTTAGGTTCTCCCCTGATTTCAAAAACCATCATTTTCGACAAAATGGCTGCCTTTTCTTTAGTTGTTGGGAACAAATCAGTTCGAGAGAAGACCCAGTTCTTGACTATCTTGATAATCTTTTCCAATGTATCCTTATCCAAAGATCTTTCAATTAATTGGGCTAAGAGAGAAAGAAAAATTCTTCGTTGATCGCCCAAACTTGAAATTCTCATTGATGACAAGTTTAAGATCTTCTCCAAAAGTTTTGTAGTCATTCTAACTTCATATTCAGCATTTATGGCGTCCTTCGACAGCAGTTGAGATCCTTGATGAGTGATGGTTATGTGATCTTTGCATAATTTACTAAAAGTTCTCATGATCAGAGGCAAAAGTGAGTCCAACAATGTTGGCGAATACTTGGCAAGCGTCCAAGAAAGAGTAACACCTGCTGCAACAGATTGCATTTCACCCAAGTCTTGTGCCACTGTGGCCAGTAAAAGAGCGACAAACTCTTTTACATCATCATCTTCAGCTTCAGACTCGTTAATAGCTTGTAAAATTATCCTCAATACTCGTTGCAAGACTTCCTGAATATCATGATTGTCAGATTTAATACACTTTTCAAGAAGCTTGTGCAAGTACGGTAAATTGGAGACGATCCAATCATGTTTTTTCCACTCGAGTACGACTCCTAAGACTTCCAACGCATTCAAGCAGTAACCTAGTAAGTTGGAAGAGTTCAAGTCGTTAGAAAGTAAAAACTTCTCAAAAAATGTGAGCTTAACAGCAACTTCAGACCAATGATCCGGACTGAGCAAATCATATAATATACCCAATGCTTTCTGCCCAAGTTCACTTTCTGATGCCCTTTGCGGAGAAATACAAACGTACCTAATAAGGAAGGTAACACAAGCTTCTCTTTGGCCAAAGGGAATGCTGTAGTTAGGAGATGTAGTGAAGTCTTCATTCTTGTCCTTCACATCTTCTTCGTCATCTTCCTGCATTGCTTCATCAACTTCGCCTGCTTCCTTTATTTCGTCCTTAACTTCAGTTTCAATTTCAAGATCATCATTTTTGTCTTCCTCGATATCCTCGCCATCTTCTTTGATGAGCTTAAGTTCATCTTCTTCAATTTTCTCTTTCGCGTCCTTAGTTTCTTTCTTGTTTTCCCATTTTAGGATGAGTTCTGCCAATTCAATTGCTAAAACCTGGTTCTCGATCGCAGGATTTGCAAGAATAGTTAATTTTCCCATCGCAGTTATAATGTTGGACACGAAATGTTCACGAGCAACATAGAATAAATCCGGATGCTGCACAATGAATTGGTATACATTAAGTACCTGAGTTACATTAAAGCCATCTTCTGAGATGACCCTTCTAGGCCATTTTAACCAACTGTCAGGCGAATCAACATCTACCATCCTTTCAGCCATGGCAGGAGCCAAAATATCCAAAGCTTGTCTTGCTAGGTGCCTTGAATCAGTTTGATGGGTACGAAGTAAGGCAACGAACACTTGCGTGGCTAATTTTGCAGGAGTCTCGTACGAAGAAATAAAGTACGATGTAGTAACATACGCAACCTGTTTGGTGATATTGTCTTCCAATTTAATGTAGTTCCAACTGAACTTGATGATATCTTTGCGTAATGACACGATGAATTTAGATGCCCATTTGAGTAAGATTGAGGTCATCTCCAATAATTCATATCTGTAAGAATCCATTCTCCCAGAAGTGTGGTCGGTGATCAAGTCGTGGGTAGATTTCCAAATGTTTGAATTGATATTCTCTAACCAGTTGGGTAATCCATCTTGAAAGAACGCGTTGATGTTGCCGTTTCTCTCTGCTTCGTATATGATAACAGAATTGAAAACCTTCTTCAAAACGAATATCTTTGACTTTAATGAAGAATCACCATTGACAAAGTCAATACATTTGTTCAAGTAAATCTCTCTAAAGGATACATCAGAAGACTTCACAATAACGTTAAAGATATAATCTTCTAAATGATCTGGCACAGGGAGCTTTAGTTCCGAATTACGATTAATGATTGTGAACAAGGGATCTATTTCATCTGGATTCCTTTCCAAAAACAGGACAAATATACTGTGATACTTGTCAATTGCTTGCTCACTTTGGAACTGTGCAGCAGAAACCAAAGATGCCAGCAGCTTGATCTCCACAATGTTTTCGATCAACTCTGAGAGTGTCAACAAAAGCTCTTTTTGTTGGTCAAACCAATCTTTGTCGTACTTGCTGATTGAAGCAATCAAATCGATCGTATTGGAAAACTTTACCACCTTCAATTCAGGATTAGGTTCGTTTTGGACATCTGTAACAATTAACGAAAGCTTTTCTTTCGAAATATTTCGAATGTTTTCACAACCGTCCATACCTGCAATCGATGCTAACATATTCCCTAATTTCCTATTCTTAAAATTAGCCATGTAGTATTCGATGTAATTCTCTGCGAATCTGTTCAAAAACTTGGACACCGGTAAACGGAAAGGAGAGTTCTGGTGGCGATCCAAGTGGCCTTCTAAATACTGTAAAGTATTAATAATTTCTTCCATAAACGTAAATGCCTTTGGAGGCAACAAGTGAAATATATTCAAGATGGCCATCACAATCTGTACGGTGTGGCTGTTTTCCAAGTCCTGGCCAGCAATTTGACGCAAGGTATTGATCTGGGCCCAAGCCATTAAATGGTCGAGTAATTTACGGCCTATTTCAACACGGAAGTAAGAGATCAATAGTTCAAGAAGTCTAGCTAACGCTTCCAATCCAGAGACTGTTAATTTCTTGTGGTCTGATAAGTTCATAAGCATTGGACGAAGACCATTCTGGAGAAGTTCTTTCGGAAGTTTTGCATTTTCTTGCAAACTTGATTTAAGACCTAAATGAGCTGCATTGATAATTTCGGTGGATTTGTTGCACAACGCTTTGAAGAAGACGCCTAAAATACGGATTCGTGCTTCTGCTAGAGAGCCCAACGAGAAATCTGGCTTTGTAAGTGCGAGTGAAAGCAATTTAATGCAAACAACACGGAGTTCTATCAATTGCTTGGAGGTTCGATACTCGTGTAACCTATGAACATTGGCTAAAGATTCATCTTCAGCATCAACTAATGCTAATGCCTCCAAAAGTAACCTATTCAACTCATCATTGAATGTCAAAAAGGTATCAGGCAAATCCAAGCAGAAAGTAATTGCATCGATGTTTCCAATTTGCATTGGGAATGGAAGAGCTCTTAATGGTTTTCCGAAAATAGGCGTCAACAATACATGCTTGCATGGGCCCATTATCGCAGAAATAGGTACACCGGTAGTCTCACTCAAAACTTTTAGAGAAGCTTGAGAAACTTCTCTTACGTGTGGGTTTGCACTGGCCAAATCATATACAAATGCCCCAACTAAAGTTTGGAATGGTTTCTCCAAAAGCACCTCCTTAGCAACGCCAACATTACAGTCATGGAGTAATTTCAAAACCAATGATTTAGCCAAGTCGCGTACTTCAAACGGCGCAGTTTCAGGAGTATCTCTTAAAATAAAGAAGATTGATCTCACCAATTCGAATTGGCGTTTGAAAAACCACTTTGCTGGTATGTTGATGTCCTCAAACATTGTTTTGAGTCCAAGAATACCACCCAAACGAGTGTGGTAGAATTCATTATAACAGCAATGTGTAAATTTGTAAAACATCAGGCGGAACACAGGCAGAAGTAATGTGTTCTCCACGCCAAAGAGGGTTGAAGTTGTGCTATGTATGAGCTTAATGACATCAATACCTTTTTGGCGAACGTCCTTATCCCAGGAGCTCAAAGCGCTGCTGAGAGCATTGAGGAAAGTAGTTTCACTTATGTAGGCTCGACCTTCTTGGTCATTTACCGAGAAAGCACGATCTTTTTTGACACGGTCGATTACAGATGTTCCTAGGTAAATAAGCGTGAAGTGGGTGGTCATACCGTCGATAAGAGCAATTGCTTCAGTACGAACTTCAGGTATAGACATGGAGAAGAAAAGAGCTTCTAGAAGACGGGAAAAAAGCTTCTGTTGGCGTTCCAATTTTGCAACATCCGTTACTGAGGACTTTTCTAATTCAATCAGTTCTTCAAATTTTTCTTCCTTTAGTAATGTAACAGCTTCAGAAATGTACTTCTGGAAACCTAATGGAGGTGGTGTGGTGTTGATGAATAACTTGAAAATACTCGACAAGTACTGAAATGATGAAATTCTATAATGAACCTTAATTCTAGGGTCTTCTAACAATTTAATTGCAGACTCCACACCAGGGGTGATAGATACAGGTACCATTCCATGTAACCCATGGATCAGAAATAAACCTTTTATCTCTTGATCTAACTCGGATTGGGCAATCAAATTGTTACAAGGCTTGAAGTTCTTATGATTACGTCCTCCCAATTTACCTAAAATTCTGATTGCTGTGTGTGAATGTTGGTGATGATATGGGACAGGGCGTAAATGTTTCCACAATGCTGCCATAATGTCATCAATAACTGGCTCAATCATTGGATCAAAATATTCTGCAGTTAAATTATCTACGCAAAGTTCGAAAGTACGTAAACCTTGACTCACCAATTCTTGTGACCCATTCAATGCATGCACTAAAGGCCTAGTCAAGTAGTTCAAGTGTGGCACTAGTACCGAAAGTCTAACTGGTACAGTCAAACATAACTCCACATAAATATCTCTTTCGTATGGTCGTCTTGCATTTGTAATCATTTTGTTCAAGTTTTCCAATAAGACAGGTAAAATAGGCATGATTTCTTTGTACAAATTTTCAAACCTCCCACCGGTTATACTTCTGAAGAGAATCCGAACCAAGTAGGAATAAACAATTGGCTCTTCTGCCTTCGTGGCAAGATTCAAGGATTCTAAGATTAAGTAATTCAAGTGAGGTAAAATAACATTCTCATTTGCAGTAGGGAATAAATTCACTGACATGAAACATAACTTGTATAACCTGATCAAGATGTTTGACCTTACTACATCTGCTTTTCCCAATTGGTCGAGGTTCTTCTTCAAAAATGAGATAAGAATTGAAGAGAAATTAGTCGAAGTAACTTCACTTGCAAGGAAGAATTGAGGAAGATGGAGAAGTGCAGCATTTTGTAACATTGCATCAAACATAAGTGGTAGCTCTGCAGTTACTATCTCGTTGAACGAGGCTGGGTCAATGTGGATGAAAATGGTAGCAAAGATTTCCATGAGATCTTTCTCTTCTTTACTTGAAGTTATTGGAAGACTTGGTCCTCCTGTTGAAAAATCAAATGCTTTTGCATGAATGTTAGGTTTAGCTTTGGCGACCGAAAAGAATCGCAAGCAGCTGATACCTCCTCTAAATAATGCTCGTAATATGTTCACTTCTTCGAACGAAATTATTCTAGCGGAATCATTCCATTTATCATAATTTATGGTTTCCGAAGTTGGCTGTGGGGGTACAGGTGGGTTGCAATTTTTCAAACCAAAAATCACAGACTTTAGGAAAGTCATGAGGGTTCTGAAAAGATAACGGGCATCTTTTAGGGAATCTGAATTACTGGTTGGTGTTGTAGAGATTGGACTGAACAGGGATATGTTAAAAAGGTTAACAGTGTCACTGATGGAAGAGTCTGTTTCCAAGGCGCTTGGCTCGCCATTCTCTGACGTGGACGTGGATACAGCTGTACTCGTTAGTTCACCAGTGGTACTACTTCTTGAGCTTGCAAGTTCTGCAGTTTTCTCAAACTCGGTAGTTACTGTTTCGTTTGACCCGGATCTTGAATAGCGTTCGATTGCTTTCTTACCTTCGCCTTCTTTCAACCTTCTGTTCTTTTCGAACTCAGCATGACGGCCAACTATAAAATCATATTTTCTGTTCAAGCTCTCAAATCGCTTTGCATAAGCATCAATGATAATCATAAATAATTGTCTACCCTCTAATTTGTTTGGCAACTTCATTATACGTTCAACCAAATTAAGTAGTAACTTGGCACTCATAATTTGAACAGTTAATGCCAAGGAGTCGTCTTTCAACAAGTCACAGTATATACCTACCGTTGACCAAATTTGTTTCGGAGTAAGCTCATTTCTGACATTGTGAATAAAATCAGCAACCGTGGAATATGCCAATGGTCTCAAAGTTTCGAAGGAGGTGAGACCATCACCAATTAAAATCTTCTCATCAAAGAGTAATTCGATCTTAGGAATAAACTTTGAGCGGAATGGTGTGGATAATATATGTCTTGTTGCATGGAGCAATTCCTTCCTCGCAACAGAAAGCTCGGCAGGACAATCTTGTAATAAACGCAAGATTACATCTGGGACTGCTTTCGATTGTTCTGGGGTCAAATGTTGCAGAGCATAACCTCTGATGAAAACGTAAGCCAAAAAGGATGCTGCCTTTACTTGGCCTAGTATAAAGTCACTGTATGCTTGTCTATTTTTTATCTCTGGAGAAATCAGCGTCCCATTTAACTCTCTATATGCATGTTGCTGAGGAACTTCGAGAGTGAGTATATTGATTATTTTGGGAAGGAAGACTGGAAGTGAGGTTGCCACCAATGTTTTATATGTTGAGTAAAGTGAAACCATTGTTATCGGGCATTCGGCAAGCGTTTTGAAGGAGTGCATTGCAGGATAAAGCTTATTATTTGAACCGCTGGACAGTGTTCCCACTACTGGAGCCAGTATTTCCACAGGAGAATCTTCTTCCATGGATTCCTTCTTCTCCAGGTCGTCAGCTTTCTGGAATACATCTCCAACCGTTTCTTCCATATTGTCGTAAATTTGACTGATTACTCCAACAAAAGGTTGAATCTTTTCGCCCAACTTCACTTTGTAAGCCTTGTGCAAGCTGGTAACTATCTTCATACATAATACACCGTTGTCTTCATTTTCTTGAAGCAAGATACCAGTCAACCGATCTAAGATGTCTTCGGCAAAAGGCTGAAATATCTCGTTCATGATAGACCGATGTACGATCTCCAAGACAATGTTTCTCAATTTATGTTCTGGAGACTGTGCCGTGAACAGAACAGGGACTTCTTCCAAGAACTTGAGGAATATAGGCACCAAGTTCTTGAGGAAATACTCGTACTCAACAGCACCATTGAATGTTTCAATCATATCCAAAAGCTCAGAAAGCACCGCATGTGCGGTCTGATAGTCCGCATCGTTAAGACGCAACACAAATGTGTCCAACTGAGCTGTGTACGACATTCGTTGGTGTTGTATACTTTGTTGTTTAGTTATGAAAAATGTAAGCTCTAAAAATCTGGGAATCAAGAAAGACTTTGAAAACAGATGTTTGGGTGAAATCGAGGTATTATATATTGAGTGGTGGATGTTTCGTGATATTCACGCGTTTGTCACGTGAGCGTTTTCTCAAGCTAATTAGGCGGTAATGTTACTTTAAGGGGTTTTTTAGTTTGGGAAGTGGTTACAGACATGGCAATATGATGGTTACATTTAGCTTAAGGTGAATGTAGTCTTCTTCTTATATTTGTGTCTAATGTTACTATGCTCAACTATTTGTACGTGTTCTTAGCTAACATTATTCTAAGTACTTGCATATCTACTTGAAATACATTTACTGAGACTCAGAGAAGTTGCAATGTATTAGTTTCGAGCTTCTTTTGAATCATAGCCCTTCCTAGCTGTTTTCTCGTTCTTGTTCCTAGAATCTCTAGTATCAATGACCATCACATAAATGAGACCTACCGTAGCCACACAAACGAACAGAAATGAAACCCAAGTCATCACCATTGCTCTTGTTCCTGCTACAACAGAAACTATTTCCATCGAGGCAGCCGGTACCATATGACTTGAAGCAGATACAGCTTCATTCATAAGCATACAACCAAGACCAAAAAGTAAAACATTCAAAGTATTGATGAAAAAACATGCACGCAATGCCATTGCTTTCCCTGGAAACATTGGAACAGCCAGATAGCACAATATGACGATGGAGAGCATTACCAAGACACAAGAAGCCATAAGGATGCGAGGGTGGCATATTTCGCTGAATTCTTCTACAAGTGTTCCCAAATTGAGTTTGGAGTCATTTAAACTAACACTCGAGATACTTGCAATTGAATCAGCTGCACTATAGGGAGTACATGTCATGTTTCCTCCTAACGTAGCACAGAAGCTCATATAACCAGCTCGAATGGACATTGATGCTAAAGTAGTTGAATTAGAATTGAGGCCAGCTTTAACTTGAGAATATGCTGCAGATGTGCTGTTAAACTTGTATTCAGTAAGGTAGATCGAGGAATAGGTAGTGGATGCTTGGATGCAACTGAGGAGCAAGAATACCTGCAAAACAATCGTTATAAAGAGGAATACGCCAACAAGGAGCTTAATTGAGTATTTAGGTACTAAAAAGAACATTCTTGTTAGTTATAGCTTCAAATTCATGTTTTTCATTGTTGGTTCTCTTGCTGGATCTCTTCCTTTTTAATAATGAAATTTTGTTTCAAGTTTTTTTTTGCAGCCACTCGAATCTGCAACATGAAACACTACTGACACTTAACCTTGTTTCGATGATGATTCGAAAGAGCCAAACGTTTAGAAATGAACAAATATATAGCCTCTTACCCAGAAATCACAGCACAGGTAAGAGACAAAGAAGAAGCGTGGTCTCGGTTGTGGAGTCTAGAAGGTAAGGAGGGGGTTGTTTCACCTATGATTATCTGGTTATGACACCAAGCACATAGCCTGAGAACTAACAGTGAATTGTACGAAATGAGTTATTTTAGTGCTGATGTACGCAATACTACAGTGGAAGTATTATTGGCTTTAGTATGATTTTCAAGGTCAACAATTTCATCTTATTTGGCACATTATCATGCGAAACACTTACATGAGTGCTGAAGCTTTGCAACATGAACGCTTTCTGCTTGAAATTGATTTGGCAAGTACTTCTTTTAGCCAGTACCAATGAAAGTTTGCTCTCAGCTATCATCTCGTGTCAATATCATTACTGTGTGGTCGAAGGAACTTGCTTTACGAAATTACTACTCTCTAAACTCTAAATCTATTATTTAGGATTGATTTGC
This sequence comes from Kodamaea suecica, assembly GCA_030558315.1. NCBI lineage: Eukaryota > Fungi > Ascomycota > Pichiomycetes > Serinales > Debaryomycetaceae > Kodamaea > Kodamaea suecica. Next base: position 194,348 of record JAJMSH010000006.1, on the reverse strand, counting down.
AGTTAGCAAGTTCTAAGATGGCAAAATACCATCTGCTTACTATTCACCAATTGATGTGCCTTTTGTAGGTATCAGATATGAGAGTCAGCCGTTCACAAAGAATCGTAATATTAGTCTGAGTGACTATCAGTCTTCAGCACACATTTGTATGCGTATTTCATCAAGTATCCTCATAAGCGGAGCAAGGCATATCCCAATTACCGCACAATTGTCCAATGAATACGGATTGCCAACCACATCAACCTAACCATAAGGATGATGAGGAATAAGGGTATGTATGTTGGCAAAGCTTCCCATCTACTTCTCAACTTCATATCTCCTGTTACACTGTGACCACTTTTGAACGACCCAGTCTCATAAAAGGTTTCCATCATCTCATCTTTCTCATGCCAAACTTTATTCAACCAGTCCTCGAAAGCTGCTAAGTCATGCGGCGAAGCATCATCTACGTCTAAAGTTTCAACACCGAGAGGGATTTCGCTGATTTTCCATGAGCGAACGTAATGATGGACGCTTCGTGGACCTTTACGAAGTAAATAGGTCTTCTTAAGAGTAAAGATATCCTCACCAAATTCTGTGGTCTTGACTCCCGAGTAGCCAGTAGTAAAGTCATAAACCTCTTCAATCGTGTTACGTAATTTACGCAAAGTAAGGAATAATCCACGTACCCTTGGTAATAACACATGCTTTAAAGGAGGATAACCCTTCGACAGGGTATATTTGTGAGACGCTGCAGTGGTTCTAATGGAAGGAACAGTCCCTTCGGGATATAAAATAACAACATAAGGCCAAATTTCATTTGGATTTTCGCCTTGGGGCCACTCGATAATCTCTATACTCTTTCCACCTTCATTCTTGATCAGATGGTTGGAATTGGCCGTGAATAGGTGAGAGACCCCATTAGCTGGGCCTAAGCCACGAGCGTTGGCATCGATTAACAATAACTTGTTGGTCAATGCAATCTTGTCATTCTCCCACTTACGCGACAAGAATAGGAAATTGAAGGTTCTCATGCCTCTACCTAAGATGGGGATGTTGGACATATCTTTAAGGATGATGTGAACCAGATCGCTCAAACGAGCAGTATAAGTGAGATACCAAAGGAAAAGCCAATCTGTGTAAATTTGGTGGTTGGATATGAAAACAGAATTGGGAGATATTGATGTAACCAACTTGCCTTCATTAACTTTAAACAGGGTTCCCTCTGGTAAGGAATCCCAATAAAGGGTGATTTTGCATGGATTCAACCATGACAGCATGAAAATGATCAACACAAGGAATTTGTTCTTGGTATAGTTGATCAATGCTTGCAAGTGGGATGGAGTATTCTTCAACAAGTGATCAGCTGCAATGTGCGTTATGTGGATACACCAGCATCCGATTGCAAAGGCAAAGAGTAGCGAAACACCTTGAAAAAAGGCCAAGGGGTCAGAGTAATCAACCATTTCACTGATTGCCTGTTGCTAGGATTGTCGAAGTGCTTGTAGGGGCCTGGCTGTACTGCTAAAGAAGTTGTAGTGGCAAAAGATAAATGAAATTCGATGGCATGGGGAGTCACGAAATAGTGCGAAGATTGAATAGGATCGTATGGGATGATGGGGATATGCAACGAGAGACTGGAGGACGAGGAAGAACGCGAGTGGGTCCATAGAAGAAGTTATTGGTATATTGCAACTTCACCGTCAAAGAGAGAGTTATTATAGGCGTGATTTTGATTGAGGTGTGGGGTTCGTATAGGGTGTTGAGAAGGGCAGGGCAGATGAGATGCGAGGGCCATGGGGGAGGAGGGTCCGAAGCAGGAACTGGGATGTTGGATGTGGGGTCGTTGATACAAAGAGCTAAGATGAGTTAGTCAGTTAGGTTTGTGGTTGCGTGGGATGGTGTGTGGTGAAGCTCGTGATCATCCGTTTGGTTGACCTTTTGGAATGATAAGTTCTGGATCAATTTGCTTGAGGTGCAAATGGTACCTAACACGAGAAGCAGAAGAAACTCCTGAGTCTATTTATCACATTCTTGTATAAATTGGTTCATAGTAGCTCTTGTTGGTGATCGTTCGTCGTAAGAAGTTGCAGAAAGTGTGGGGCGTGGGGATATCAGTGGAAGAGGGTATTGTAGAAGTGAGTACTGTAAAAGTGAGTACTGTAAAAGAGGACACTGTGATGCAGTAATTGTTCACGAATCGTTAGAGCTTTTCTTTACCTGAGAAACTGTTGGTTTGCAAGGTAGATTCATGTGTTGATGATGCACATAGCACCATTGTAAGACACAAATGAACAACAATTCGTGATACCAGCTCGGAATCAGCTCAATTGATTCCACTACTTGAGATTCCACTACTCCATTATGTTTTCTACGCCTATCCGCCTCTTGTGTGCTTCCAGTGAAAGTTAGAGGAAGTTATGGTTGTTTTTAGGGTTTTTTGCAGCCTAATTTTTTGCAGCTAGTATATGGTCTAAGATATTGAGTCACCAGTGCTCAACTACCACAACTAAAGTAATAGTTAAAAGCCACCTAGTTACAGCCGGTTGACGGCCTGAAATCGCCTGAAATCGCCTGAACACCTTAGCGTCTTCGTAAGCTCAACATCATCTCTTGATATTGGTGTCACCCGCAGAAGTACAATTACTCCGTGAACAACACCTCCCAATAGCTACCTCCAGTACCCCGATGACTCATTTGGTAAGAAATTTCCCTACCACCGTCTGGTCCACACTGAGAGCAGGATCCCGTGCGACGACCTCATCCAGTGTGATCCCAAGCAGTCCATGTTAGCACGTTGTCAGCGACGCTCTCTCGTTCAACGTTTATGTCAACGGTCAACCAGAAGAAGCTTCGGACTTTGACGGATTGCTCCATTGAAATTATTATTTCCAATCTCTCACTGCACACTCTAACTACACTCTAACCACACTCTAACCACACTCTAACTACACTCTAACCACACTCTAACTACACTCTAACTACACTCTAACTACACTCTAACTACACTCTCTATCCACCATTTAACTACACTCCAACCACACTCCAACCACACTCCAACCACACTCTCTATCCACCCTTTAACCACCCTCTAATTGCTCAAGCTCATCGCTAAGCTTCAGCTTGAACACTTCGTATACTCACCAACACACTGCCACCTTTCTAATTACCACACTCACCATAAAATATAACAATGCATCCAGCACTACGAGCAGACGCACTTAAGGACCCCATACTCCCAGCTACCCCGGAGTCATTGGAGGTAAGAACCTTAAAGGCAGAGCCTAACAAGCAAACCTCAACCTCCCCCCCAACCTCCTTTTCCCCACCATGCTATCGCCTCACAGTTCTGGCAATTACTCCGATGTGCTCTCGTAAGCGATGGAAACGGCCCGATATGAGATGCGCTTGCTGCGCAATCGCACAGTTGTGACACATGAAAAAGAGAAAGCCAAAGTTAGGTTAATTAGTCAATGGTAGAACCATGTCGAATGGCAAAGCAGTTGATATTGAGATGAGTGGTGGTCGTTCGCTGGAAGACTCTGAGAATATCAATACAGGTACTTACTCTGCTGACAAGAGCATACATGCAGGTGGTACTGGAAGCGAAGGTCCCAACACTCAAGATATCCACCACGTTAAGGTTGAGGTAGCATATCAGCAATCTAAGGTAATCGGTGATGAAAAGGCTAAGCTTAATAAGGGCGAGAACCATGGAATCGCAAATCCTATCACTTCCTTAAGAGAAGACTCTGATAGTGAAATACACTCCCTCCCTTCTCTTGCATCGGTTGCATCTTCTGATATCTCGCTCCAGGTGAACCCAATACATGGACCAGATGATGGCCTTGAAGAAGGGCTTACCACAAATAAATCTGCGGTATCAACTACAACTATCGTCCCTAGGGCCAAAAGAAGAGGTCTATTTGCAAATGTAGTCCTCATCCCGGAATACGAGGACGCTAGAGATTATCCAGCTTCTTACAAGTACACTATCGTGTTTATCATAGCATTTGCGCTGATGAGTGGTCCAATGGGATCCTCCATTATCTTACCTGCTATAGATGATATTGCATCAGATCTAAACTCAACAATCACCCTAGTCAATTTATGTGTGGGTACATACTTGCTATCACTTGGGATATTCCCACTATGGTGGTCAGCACTCAGTGAGAGAAATGGGCGTCGTACTGTCTACTTTATTTCATTTGTCCTCTTCTTCTTGTTTTCGGTAGGCTGTGCTCTTGCTCCAAGCATTGGAGCATTAATTGGACTACGTGTTTTACAAGGTGGATGTTCTGCAAGTGTGCAAGCACTAGGTGCTGGAACCATTGGTGATTTGTTTAAACCAGAGCAACGTGGAACTGCAATGGGATATTTCTACTTGGGCCCATTGTGTGGACCTTTCTTCGCTCCTATTTTGGGTGGGGTTGTCTCGCAAGTCTGGGGTTGGAGAGCTACTCAATGGTTATTGGCCATTTTTGCAGGAATCAACTGTGTTTTAATCATTTTCGTGCTCCCAGAAACTTTACGTAAAGGTGATAATTTAACTGCTATTAGAGATATGCTAGCTCAACAACAAAAGGCTCACTTGTCCTCAAGAGAAAAGAAAAATGGCGATAATCTAACATCGGAGCTGGAAGAACAAAATGCCATCCAAAACTTAACCGAAGAGCAACTCACTAGGATTGCCACCAATATGTCAAGACGCTCCTTAATTCAGCCTCTAGGCGAAGACGAACCAGCTTTAGACTATATGAATCCTAGCGTTTCTCGATATAACACCAATAGATCATCTTACCTGCGCAAAGTTCAGCAGGAATTATTCACTGAAGAGTTAAGAAAGTCTATGTCTCAAATACCCAAAGAACCAGAAACCAAATGGGAATATGTTAAAGATCTGTTATACCAAACTTTAATCAGACCAACGAAAGCAGTAGTTCTCCTTTCACACCCTCAGATATCGTTGGTAATCTTTTACGCTTCAGTCTGTTTCGCCATTATTTACTTCTTCAATTTGACCATCTCATACCAATATTCCCGGGCACCTTACCATTTCAAGAGTATCATTATTGGTCTCCTATACATCCCCAACGCAATAACTTATGTAATTGCGCTGATGGTAGGCGGTCGTTGGAATGATAGGTTAGTGAGGAACTATGCTCGGGAACATGACGGGGAGTTCTTTCCAGAGGCACGTATCTCTTGGAATATTGTTCTTGCAGTTGTGTTATATGTCCCAGCATGTCTCATATTCGGGTGGACTATCAAGTACGGTGAGTTTTGGGTAGTCCCACTTATCGGAACGGCATTGTCTGGATTTGCATCAATGTTGGTTATTGGGGCAACAGCAACTTACTTGGTTGACTCTTTACCAGGAAAAGGTGCTACTGGTGTTGCATTGAATAATTTGGTCAGACAAATCTTTGCTGCAGTAGCCACATTTGTGATTGAGCCTTTGCTTAAGGCAATTGGACCTGGTATTCTCTTTTCCATTGCTGCAGGGCTAATAGTTGCTTTCTCTGGTTGCCTTGTGCTTTTGAAGAGAAAGGGTGGTTATATCAGGGACCACTACGACTTAGCCAAGTTGTACGATAAGTTGTGAATTAAGAGTTTTATGTGCCTTTTAATTTCAAACTATTTGATGGCAATCCTGATGCATGCATTCTACTGCGTTTACTGTTCCCAGCATCCCAAAACATTGACATTCATCTAATATTACTTCGTATCTATCAGGTGGTCGAAAATATAATATAACTAATTACCTAGAATCTACAATTTATGTAAAACTGTCGTAGCAACACTTGAGGTAATAGTCAGACCTTTCTACTGCTGTAGCAGTAGAATCTCCTCAAAAACAAAATCAACGTTTACCCCAACTGTCTTCAATTCATTTAGTTGAGGAACTATTGTATCTAAGAATTCCAGGTACATCTTCTCGTCCTTCACCTTAAGAATAGGAGTCTTTGTGTCAGGGTTGGTGCCTACTGATATAATCAAAGTACCATAAAGATGCTTCTTCATCTGCACAACGAGTTTGGTGATCTCATCCACGCACCAGTTTATCAAACCACTGGAATCAACATTACCATCTTTGTGCCTCTCCATGATTTTGCTGATCCTTGTGTTGTACACCAAGACTGCTCGCTTGATGATGGAAACATTAATAACTACCAAGTTCGACAAGTAGTTCACCACATCAATCTTTGTCAGACCTTGAATTCCAACAATTAAACGAGTTACTGTCGTTGATAAATGGTTTGACATAGAGTTTAGGTATGCTGTAATTCCCTTTTCCAATTGGTTGAACAGCTCGAACCATTGAATAATGTTGTCGATTTCCCCGTCTGTAAGCTTGGAAATGTTATGTTGTAAGTCAAAAATTAATCCTTGTTGAACTTTTGTTTTTCTATTATTTATCTTCATCTTTACAACATCAATGAGTAGTTTGACTTCCTCTGCTGAAAAGTAAGTACTTGATGAGTCTTGTGCAGAAGTTGCACTCTCAATAGATTTCAACTTGCCCTCTATATGACCAATGAACCCAACGGCCAAACCATAATCATTGTGAGCGATTTGAACGTCCACATCATCCAACTGATCCTCCAAACTTTTAAGGTCATTGAAAAAATGGATCTTAGAGTTCACAGTTGAGACTCGCTTGCTTCCAAAATCATTGGATCTATTTCTCAGATGCACTCGTGCTGAAATATCTTGCAAGACGTTATCATTTCCAGACTTCTTGAAAGAGGCACTAAGTCTTTTCTTGCCAGCATCGTCAATATTCTCTATAATAACAGAATTTCGATATGACTCTCTTAATTTACGTTTTTCTTCTGTCGTTGTGTCTGTGAAATCCCGAGAGAGGGTACCTGAGCCATTCCCATTAGCACCTCCACTTACAGAGGTACCGCTTCCATTAGCATTTTGTATACGTTGTTGCTGTAATAACTCGTTCCTTCCTTTATTGTATGCCTCGGTGATTTTAAGGAAGTGATCATATCGGTCGGTTTGAAAGACATAACTAAGCGATTTTGATTGGATATTGATAAGATACGTCTTTGCCTCATCATTTCCTGCTCGTGCACTTGGAGCTTGTATTTGAGCTAATTCCACTTGACTCAACGGCCAGCACTGAATCGCTTGCAACTTGCTTTGCCCATTGCTCTTGGCTTTATTCAGGTCTGATAACTTCTTGGTTGCCAAGAGTAGCAAGTCGTTGAGGACAAACAAATGAGTTGGTTTTATTGGTTTCCAAGTTCCAACGTTTATTTCCTGCCATCTTCCACTTTCTGCAAGCACATGGCGACCAGCTAATGCTTGTATGTATTTAGAAGCACCTTCAACATTTCTAAAGAGGGACAGTAATTCACTTGCCCACATCCTCTCAAGAATCATTAAAGAAGAACGATCTTTTCTCTTACTGACTGCCTTTTGAGCTTGTTGCGATTGAGGCTTTGAATTTTCCAACTCCAAATCAATTCGACGTTGCGCAGATTCTCTAAACTCATCCAACACTTCATATAGGTCTTTGGTCAGAAGTCTCAATTGCAAAAGTTCTTCTTGTATATCTTTCAAGTCATTAGTCAATTGTAAGACATTTTTCTGATTTTGGTTTATATTCGATTTGATATCTTTGGCAATAATTGCTCTTTGCTTGACAAGTAAATTATAGTAATCATCTATCTGAGCAGCTGTTCCATTAGCCAAATCTTGAAATATTTTTGATTCAATATTCAGAAAAGGGTCTTTGGGAGTTTCCAATGCGTTCAGTTGTTGAATTGAGTAATTTGTAGCAGTGTTGTATAAGTTTGGAACAGGTGGAAGGTTACTTAAGTCAAACCCAGCGTTTACCAGTGAAAATGAACGACCATGAGCATGAGCCAGAGCAGACTGATGTATACTCATTCTTCGCGTATGCTTACGACTTGTTGTTGATGGAGCACCTCCGTATAGACTAGGTGCACCATAAGTCACAGAACCTGCGATACTTGCGCCATCCATTGCTCCTGTTCCATTGACACTGTTGGTATCATTCATTCCAGGGACGGAAAGGAAGTTATCTCCTGAAGTGTTTGCATGAGCATAGGGGTTAGGTTTCAGGGGAGCTTGCAGCCAAGGAGCTCTGCTTTGACGGTGGCTCTTTTTAACATCCAATTCCATATTTTCAGCTTGCTCTCGATGGTTATTCAGTTGATTATTTGAAGAGTAGATCAGCATAAACAAAACGTAAAAAGCGAAACGTTGAAAAGTTGCATAGTCCAGATCGTAGTGTTGATAGATTAAAAGTCAATATTTGAAGTTTTGTAACATAATGAATAACCATCAATTGAAAAGAAAGCAATGGAGTTAGTTGAAGTTCAATACATGATTTGTGTTTCACTTCCTAGGATGGCTCATTCTCTATTAGATAGATAATATAATGACAAATAATTGTTGGCTCAGCCGTGGGCTGGCACGAAGTCTAGCGACAACACCTAAACTTAAAATTTCAGATCCATGAGATTTAACAGAGATGATGAGGGGCTGCAGCAACCTAGCCCATGATTCACTTATAGAAAGGAATGTTTATTTTGTAAACTGAAAGACTGAAGGAGAATGACTGTTTGAGTAATGCCTTCATTGCTCAAGAGCAGCTTTGGTATTGGTATTGACAGAGATACCGAATCATACCCTGAAAGCATATGATTTTCCATCTGCATAAGAGACAGGCAACTGGTGTAATGAAAGAGGAAAGTTCATTGCAAACTAGAACGAGCCTGAGATTGACCTAAAGACAACTGGATATTTAACAGAAGCACCTACAGTTGAGATATGCTGCAGACGTAATCATCTAGTGATCTTTTCACTGTGGCCAACCCACTCCGTCTACGTTATTGCACTCAAGTTCTTGTGTTCAACTCCAATTCCTTATTCCAGAACCACATATGTAACGAATGTCAAATCTGGTGCTTACTACGAACAAACTACTGCGATCCGTATGCCACGCCATCACTACTACAGCTATCACACTGTTCAATACCACCAACCACTAGCCATCATACCAATGGTTCTCCTCCTTTGGTAGCGCTATTTCCTAGGTCAAATGAAAAATACCTCGAATAAAAAAACAAATGAATTTTTTCATTCTTTAAGATTCTTGCTAGAACATCCCTAACATAGCCACTTGCTAACATGTCGTTAACAAGCGTGGAACTCAATTACTTGGTCTGGCGATACCTCCAAGAATCTGGGTTTGATTTGGCAGCATTTGCTCTAGAAAAGTACCTGCAATGTCTGTCCTACGAACATAATGATAACCTTGAAATAATACTGAGGATTGAACCCGGATGTTTAGTGAACTTGGTGCAAAAGGGGATATTGTTCACCCTTGCAGAAAGCGATGCTGTTGACCTGAAGAAAGAATCTGGATTATCGTTGTTTCATGCATTGTTAAAAGATGAATTGCAACAACTACAAGATAAGGAAGAGGCATCTGCACTGCTGTCACTGGATGCCCAGCAATTAGAACTAAACAGAAGCCCAGTGAAGAACTCAAAGAAGTTCCAGCTCAAGAGCGAAGTCGAGGATATTGAAATGCTAGATGGTGAAACAAAAGACGTTAAAGTTAATGGTCAGCACGAATTAAAAGACGAGGAGAACGGAGAGGCCGAAGCACCTGAAGAACAAGAGAAGGATTTCATAACAAAGATAATAACACCAGCAATCAAATTCGAAGAGAGCTTGGTATCTGATTGGCACCCTGCTACAAAAGTCTTCGGCTACGGCAGAGAGGACTCGACAGCAGTTATCGTGGCCATAAACAACGATGCCATAGCCGAATCCGTTCAATTGAACCACCCAAACGTCCTCGGAGTGAAGAATGAAATAAACATTGTTTCTTGGTCACCACAGGGTAATTTAATAGTCACTGCAGGTTTGAACGGTGAACTAAGGGCATGGTCACCTGATGGGAAGCTAAAGAACATAGCAAATACTTTCAGTGACGACATTGGCGAGCCAACCTCAACGTCTCCTGCTGGAATTCAATCTCCAATAGATTCTTCTCCTCGTCTCCCTTCGCTCATGTCCAATTTAATATGGAATGCAACTTCACAATTCCTTCTACTGATTGACAGTCAAAATCAAGTGAGTCTTTGGGATGGTCCCACTTTAACCTTAATAAAACAAATAAGACAGCCACACGTTGAACCAGGTGTCTCGATATCAAATATTGATGCGTGTTGGTTAGACGAGACCACTTTCGCCCTTTCTACAACCAAATTTTCAATTAAAATTTGTTCGATTGTGCCTCCAGCACAGCCATCAACTTCCTTTATTAACCTAAGTAACATAAGCTCGGCTACTGCTGCTCTTACTCCAGATATACAAACTATTGGCTACCTTAATGGTCACGAAAATCCTATTTCATTACTAGAATTCAATCCCGAAACAAAGTTACTTGCTCTGTGCCTGGACTATGATTATGCTATTAAAGTATGGAGTCGAGGCCTGGCGCAGGAGTCCCTTGATGTAAATGTGAATACTGTCAAAGACGCTAGTATAAAACTTCATACCACACCCATAATAGGATTGTTCTGGCTAGATAAGAGGCAGGAAGATAGCGTTTTGTTAAGTGTGCTGATGGATGGAAGAGTTAACATTTGGAATGCGTCCACAGGAGAGAATATCAAGAGCGCAGAACTATTTAGAAATGAAGCAAGCTTCCATTTTGAAGAAGAAGCACCTATAAATCTAAAAGACACTCTGAGGTTTTTGATATTTACCGCAAGTGTTTCTCCAGACAAGAAATACTTGGCAATAAGTGATGATTATGGCAGAGTCACTATATGGGATGTGGAAACCTCATCTTATCCTAAGAGCTCCCCTAAGGGGTTCTTGCGCTGTCTTGGGGTCTATAATTTCCAAGTACCTGCGCATGACGATACTGATAACTCAAATGTTGGCGTGTGTGACATGCACTGGGATATCAATTCAAAACACGTCTGTGTTTCATACAAGGGGGCCGATAGTATAATATTTAACTGGGAAGTATAGGCACTACATTCCTTTGTTTTTGGTTTGCTAAACGATGTCATTGCTCAGTGCAATTGGACGGAACCCCCTCAACATAGTAGCTTTGCTAATTTCATTTTAAACTAAACACATCGTGTCCACTATAATCACAGGGCACTGGAAGTTTACAGGGTTCATTTTAATTAATCGTTTGCTTTTTCGTTTTTGTTCGTCTTTATTTCTTTCAACTCTATCCCTTCTCTTAAATATGTATTATTATTCTTATTCATGTAAATATAAGATTCTCAATGATAGCTACGATATACTTATTGGATTTTTAATGCAGCTGAACCACAATCAGTTGATAGAAAGTAAACATGGAGAAACGAAGATGGATAATGTTAAATACAGCTATTGGAGTAGAATGCATGAAGATTAAGCTAGAATTGAAGTTTGATACGTATATAACTGAAATCAGATTGGTGGTAGTCATATAACATTACTACAAGCAATCAATGTTGATTCAATTAGGCAATGTCAGCATAATTGTCTCGCAATAGTCATCGAATGCAAGCCCAAATCTTTCAAATTAGGTAAGGGTACAAATGAGCAATAAGCCCCTTAGATTCTTAGACCTAGGCATTTGTGGCTGGCGAAGAACCAGAGAATATGGATCTCTTAGGCAGGAAGTTAGGCAAAACTATGTCTAAGTAGCAAATACAAAGACCCATTAACGACATTAGAACCTTCAATACTGCTGATTGATCATTGCCATCTGCAGATGGTGCAGCATTGATTGGTTCGTTCAAGTAGGATTGGATAGCCAAGAATAAACTACTCCAACTCAAGACACGACTCTTTAAGAAGATTGATACCATTGGGATTGTTTGCAACATCATTCCTGACATTTCACCACGCTTCTTAGCAGGAATGTGCGTGTAAGGTATATATTTCGACTCGTTGATCTTTGATTCACTGGACATGCTTATGTGATTATGTGTTAGGATATCTTCGACGCACAACAGTAGGTTCGATAAGTCTTTGGCTGGTGGAGTCTATCGCTGAATTGGACAAAGTGAAATTTGAAAACGGACATTCGCAAATACGACATTTATGGGGTATACCAGTTGCGACTTTAATTAGGTATGGGATTTACAGTGTGATCTACAGACTGTGGAGATGATGGAGATGGTGAAGTTGAATGGTAACTATAAGCACTCCTTAATGGAATTGTGCAGTTTTATTTGAACTTTAATGGTACGTAATCTGGGGAGCGTAATGAGTGTGTAGGCACTGGAGGTCTAGGTTCATCTAAATTAATAGACGATGATGCAACTATATTCAAGTTGTTGTTAGGAAACGAGGTAGATCTCATGTTCTTGTAATTGTAAGGAATCCTCAATAAGCAAGTGGACTCAAGGTATGTATATGTTGATTGTATTTGACATCGGGGATAGTCCATCACCAACTATTTGCAAAATCGGGTTTAACACTATTTCCTTTGATACTCCAATGTTATTTGGACTGCTGGCTTGTTCAAAAAGCCATTCATGATAACCTCAGCCGTACGTTGAACATTTCCTGGGTTGTTTTGTACTCATGGAGATGAAATCTTTTATATAGTCGGCTCTAAAGATGTTTGCTTCTCTCTCAATGAAACTTTACACAGACCTGGGCCCTAACAAGTCCCTCTGGCCATAGTAGTTCCCAACGATTATAATAACGGAATCAATGGTGTACCTTGCTACCTGAGAAGTATTGGTTGATTCGGTACGTGAACTGAGTTTTACAGCTTTCTTACCTAAATCACGGATTATTGATGCTTCGTTATGGTCCAAAACATTATCGATTCGAAGTAGGGCATACCAGATCCATTGGGACAAGTTTGAGTTTGTCGAAACGCTCAACCAACGAGTGAAATAAATAACTAACTTGAAAACCGTCTGTCGATCAAACTTCTTGAAGAAATGTGCTATTGGTGGAGGTTTATTATCCATGACGAACTTCTTCCATTTGGGAACTGAATCAACATGCTCAAAGTTCACACTCAGTATTGGATTAGGCTTCCTACTTTGTTGTATCGACTGCTTAAGCTTAAGAAATTGAGCTAGAAGTTGTTCCGACCAAGCTTTGAACTTTGCCTCATATTCAATATCTATCATTGTCGTATCTGATTGGTTTGGTAAGTCTTCGCTAGGCAGCACTTCCATATTAGACTTAGACCTATCCACGTAGTACACAATAGCATCGCTCTCTGCTTGACTTCGCACCTTTTTCAAGTACTCGTATACACCATCGTTACCTTCTTTTAAAGGAAGAGCTTGATACTGGCCAAATGTGTCATCTATCAATCGCTTCTTTGGTTCAGGTGCAACCACCAAATGTGGACTTCCTTCAACATCTCTGGAGGCCCCGAGATTAGAAATTTCATCCTGCTCGCCATTCGAGGACTTCACCTCTGTTTCATTGTCGTCTCTTCTTCTTTTCATTATGGTGGCGTAACCAATGCCTTCGTGCTCGACTACAATCACTTCGATATTCTCAATTTCAAAATCCAAAATATATTTCAAAGTATCAAAATAAGGAGTACCAAACACTGACCGATAATGGGTGCCAGATTGTCATTGCTAGCTCCATCCGCTCCCACAGTGGCCATATCTTCCTACATAGATGTTCTTGGGGATTACCAATACATCGAATTGATCAATAATTCGAGATTCCTCAAGACAATCAAGGCAGTCGATAAGACTACAGGCAACTTGGTGATAATCAAGATCTTGATAAAACCACTGGGAAACTTCAACTTTAACATCAAATTGGGAGATCTTTCCGGTTTGCTAAGCAAGCAATCTCAATTGCTATCACAATTCAATAGTGTCTTGCCATGCCATAAGATCATCGAAACAGACCGTGCCGGTTACTTGATACGACAGATGGTTAAAACAAACTTGTACGATAGAATATCACTCCGACCTTTCATGGAGCCCATTGAGAAACAATTTCTTGTGTTCCAAATCTTATACTTGGTAGCTGACTTACATGACTTGGGGATACATCATGGTGATCTTAAGTTGGAGAACTTCTTGGTCACATCTTCAAACTGGCCAATGTTGACTGACTTTGCGAGTCTTGTAAAGCCGGTTTTTATTCCGGAAGATAATCCAAATCAGTTCTCGTTCTATTTCGATACCTCTGCTAGGAGGGTATGCTACTTGGCCCCGGAACGCTTCTACAATTCAGAGGAAACTTCAAAAGCTCAAAATTTAAATGATGAAGGTGAATATAATGGTAAGGACTTACTCACAAACGAAATGGATTTGTTTAGTTTAGGTTGTGTCATCGCGGAATTGTATTCTGACGGTGAGCCAACCTTTACTTTGTCTCAATTATTCAAATTTGTTAAGAACGAATTCATTCCTGATTTATCGAATATCAGGGATACGAATATGAAGAACTTGATCAAAGAGCTAATTCAGTTCGAGCCTGCTAACAGAACTCCTGCAAAAACATTGCTAAAAGAGTATAAGGGACTATGCTTCCCTGAATTCTTCTACTCGTTTTTGTATGATTTTATGAATGAACTAAATGATAATAACAACTACGAGGTGCCTGGAGATAATGATAGTACTACTATAAGTGATTTGAAAATTGAAAAGATCTATGAGAGACTTGATGAAATTGTGAAATCATTGCAGTTCGATTACCAAGAGCTTCCTGGCGAACAGCAAACGTCTCCTGCTCTTCTTAGATTGAACCTACCAGGTATGCCAAAAGATTATGTTATCCAACCATCAAAATTCACCAATGATAAGCTGCAAGCTTCCTCCCTCGTGTTGCTTAATCTAGTATTCTCGCTTATGAGGACTGCAAAGAAAATAAGTTCTAAGATTAAGGCATGTGAATTAATAATTGTATTATCGGAGAGAATCAATGATGGATGTAAACTAGACAGATCATTACCATATCTTTGCCTTTTATTGGATGAATTTATAGAGAATGCTTCGGCTGTTTACCACTCCCACGCTTATGATTCTAATTCCAATTCAAACAGCAACAATTCCAAAAATAACTCCAACCCAAACAATACGTTTAATTCTTCCTGTAAGGTTGTATGCGTTGCCTTGAAGTCCATCACAACTTTACTCCTGTCATGTTCATATATCACCCCATTGAATGTGCTCATCTTCCCCGAATATCTTTTGCCAAAGCTCGCAAGTCTCTCAATTCTTAACATCCCAAAAGCAGATAGATACTTGATAAGGTTAACATTGGCAAGTTGCTTACCTTATTTGGCGTCAGTTTCTAAGAAGTTCTGGATGATGTCAAAAACTTTCAAAAGCGATGCATTGAAAGAGTATAATAGTAAAATCATGAACCAGTCTACCTACGGGAGTACCGCGGCCCCTCAAATTGGAGTTGAAAACTCATACTCGACATTCAGCATCCCGAAGGACCAACTTGATGTTGAGTTTGAAAACTTGGCATTTTCACTCTTAACTGATGCAAACCCACAAATCAAAATCAGTCTTTTAAACAATATACTACCGTTGTGCCAGTTTTTTGGAGTTGACAAGACTAATGACTTGATTTTGCCTCATTTGATAACTTACTTAAACGACCCCAATTTTCAGTTGCGTTTGGCATTCTTATCGCTGATCTTGCAAATCGGACCTTATGTGGGTGTTCTTTCGTTTGAACAGTATGTTCTACCACTCTTGATGCAAACATTGAGTGATCTGGAACAATTTGTGGTACTAAAGGTATTGGAAATATTCAATGAGTTCGTTCAAAACAGGATTATCAATCCAAAAGCCGAATTCAATGCCTTAGAAATATACAAGGAGTTGATTATCAATTCGATCAACTTGCTTCTTCATCCAAATGAATGGATTAGACAATCAGTAATGCAGCTCATCATATCAATCAGTGAAAACCTAGATGATGCAGATCGTTATTGCTTCTTGTACCCTTTGATCAAGGGCTTCTTATCTTACGACTTGTCTGAAATCAGTTGGAATTCTTTATATCCCTGCATTACAAGTCCACTTTCAAAACCCGTTTATGAACTTGCAATTACATGGAGCCTTAATGCTACTTCGAAATCTTTATTTTGGCGGGAGAAGAATCTAGCCAAATTAAATCTGTCGAATCAAAAGATTGTTACCTACTCAAAGAATATGGGGAAATCTGTTTATTTGCCCCGCATGAATAGTGAAGTCACCTTTCAATTATCCAACGGTAGCAAGTCTTCAGTTCCGTTGTCTGCAGAAGATAAACAGTGGCTCATCAGGTTGAAGTCTATTGGTTTGGAGGACAATGACTTGTGGAAAGTTTTCACCTTACGGGACTACTTTTATCATGTTAGCAAAGGCTCTTCTGGTGCCAATTTACTTGACGAAGAAGATTTCACCCAAATGTCAAACTTTAGCGAGGTTGTGCCTCGTAACATATTCTTCGATATATATTATAAATCTGAGCTGTTAACCGTTGGCTCTAAAACTGTCGAATCAAATATCGATACCCTGTTGAATCCTGGTGATTCAGTGCTGCTTCACGACTTTGAAACAAAACCAGGGGGTGGTCTGAGTCTTATATTACCCAACTTTAATAAATTTAGAGCTAGCATTCAAACCGTTGAAGCCAATGTCTTTGGAGAGTTGGAGGTCAGCCGTGAGATACATCATCATACTCAAAACAGCAATCATCATCATGGATTCAGTGCACAAGATGACGGTCCTAATTCAACTTATAAAGTCTTCAGTGTTAATAATTTGAAAATTATAACAACTATTATGAAGCATAGCTACAAGGGATATAATCCTTACATATTGAACTACTTGAATAAGGTTGAGTTTGATCCCAAATTAGATAATTTTCCTGAGTTTGGAAGTTATGTCAAGTCTGGGGCAAAAGCAGGAAGTGTGAAACCTAATAGTGGATCCATTAATGGCACCTCTGGAAACATGTGGCAGTTTAAAGGACTTTTGGTAGCCAAAATCGATGCCAACACTGATGGCGAAATTGATGGCATAAACTGCGTGGAGGTGGGACCTACTCTGGAATTCTTCATCACTGGGTCTGAGCGAGGTTACTTAAAACTATGGGATACATACAAAATGGAAAAAGCAGGCAGTATAAAGAATTCTAGTGTTTCTTTGCTTTTAAAGTCATCCATTACGTCAATAAAATTTATTGTGAACAGATTTTGCTTTGCTGTGGCTACGATAGATGGAAAAATCCGATTCTACAGGATTGATGTGACAAGAAACAAGAATAGAAGGATTAAACTTTTCAAATTTGTTTTGATTAGGGAATATCAATTAGATCAAGGTTATATCTTAAAGTCAGAAATCTCCATTGATGACGAACACAACTTATTGGTCGCAATCACCTCCACCTCCAAGATTGTTGCTTTTGATATCATCAAGATGCAAGAACAGTTCGCATTACAAAACCCAGTTGTCCATGGTGTGCCTACTACCTTTTACATCGGGGAAAAGAATTCTTGGCTTTTAGTTGGAACAGATAGAGGTATTCTAAGTCTTTGGGATTTGAGGTTCAAGCTATTGATAAAGAGCTGGAAGTTGAATGTAGCGAATGATGAGGATGGTGAATACAAAATTCATAAATTAATATCGTTGCCTCGAAGTTACCCTGTGCAAAATGCCGAAATGTGCTTTGGAATGATTGGAGGAAGTAAAGAATGTGATATCACCGTTTGGGAAATCCCAAAATTTGAATGCAGACAAGTTTTCAGTGCACATAGTGGGCAAAGGTATTCCAAGTCCTACCTGCTAGTTGAAGTTCGAAATGATGTTGGGGGTATTTCGGTAGATGCTATGATGCAACAATTACTGTTACGAGTTGACTCCGCCTACAGGTTCTATGAGGACGATTACAGCCCTTCAGACAAGAGCTTCACTTCCTTGAGGTACTCAGGTGACTGTTTTTTGAGTGCCACATGGGATCGAAGAATAATCTTATGGAATACAGTTAACCATGAATTATCTATTTCAATGAATAACAGGTATCGTACTGAATTTATTACAATACCAGCACAAAATAGCCGTGTTCAATTAATCCATGAAGTTAACCATGAAGAATTCCCTTCAAAAGAAAGACCATTTAGAAAGCAAGATTATACGCTACTGGAGGCTTCATGTATCCAAGACTCCGGCTTCAAGACTCATCAGGATTTAATCACTGATTTAGACTTCGTTATCAAGCCACTTGAAATGATTGTGTCTGTTGATAGATCTGGATGTATTTATTTGTATAAGTAGGTGATTGAAGCAGAAATCCGGGACAATTTCGTTTATGATTTAATGAAAGAAAAAGCAGTTACAATCTATATAAACTATATCATTGCATCTTGTTCTTCAAGAGATTAGTAAAATTTCGTTGGATTCCTATAAAATCTTGATTAATCATTTCATTTGGCTGCAAATTTATTACTTACCCAATAAAATCTCAACCAAATCCTTACATAAATACTATGATACAACCCACAATTCTGGTACAACAAAACATTGACCATTGAGCCTTTGAGTCTTATTTACCTATCAATAGCCATACACCCATTGACATGCCCTCGCAAAGAGATCCCATATTGGGACAGCATCGTGCATAATTGAGATGTGGAAACATCCAAACATCACATCGCCCCAACGCTGTCAAGTCATCCCCCTATAAATACCACTCCACACCCCACGAAAGAAAGAAGAGGAGAAAGGGTAAGAGCAAAATGCCATTTGACGATGAAAAAGGGTTAGAGATAGCACTTGAAGAAGCAAGAAAGGGTATGTTGACATCTATATGAAGTGGTTGTTGGAAATGTACTAACTGAGTTAAGGGTATGAAGAAGGTGGTGTGCCGATAGGAGGAGTACTTATCCATGAAGATGGTACTATTTACGGCCGTGGCCACAACATGAGATTCCAAAAGAATTCTGCAACTTTGCACGGTGAAATATCTACTCTTGAGAATGCTGGTAGATTACCTGGTCATGTATACAAAGGATGCACGATGTATACTACACTTTCGCCATGCTCTATGTGTTCTGGGGCATGTTTATTATATGGAGTCAAGAGAGTTGTATTGGGTGAAAATGACACCTTTCTCGGAGGTGAGGAGTTGTTGAAGTCACAAGGTGTGGAAGTGGTCAATATGAATAATCAAGAATGTAAAGATTTGATGAACAAGTTCATAAAGGAAAGACCGGAGGATTGGTTTGAAGATATCGGGAAATAATTGATAAACACGGTTGTTCGAGTCAGCATAGACATGAATTACAAAAAATGGGGATTAAGTACTACGGGAGCGAGGTGTAATTAATAGATAATAGGTGGGTAGTTAAAGACTCTATCTAAAAGGTTTTTTTTGGTTTATGATATTCAAAATTTTTCGTAATTTGATTCTTATGCTTAGTTATGGGGAAACGTAGACGAGAAGTAGAGGTTGAATTGGAGAAGAACTATCTATGTGAGTTGAATGAGTGTGATGGTCAGGTTGGCTTTGACGACTTCTTTGACTACGAAGTTCATTTGTTGGAGGAACATGGTGTGCAACGAGACCCATCAGAGTGCAAAGAATGCTCTAAAGAATTCCCAAATGAAGAGTTCTTGGAGATCCATTTGAATGAGAACCATAATCCGTTTGTTGAAATCAAGCGTGAAAGAGGAGAAAAGACCTTCAAGTGCTTGAGTTGCTCGAAGTTGTTCAAGAGGTTTGATGAGAGAAGTGTGCATTTGATCAAGGAACATGGGTATCCTGGAGATTATCCTTTTGATGTGATAAACACTGGGTTGGTAAAAAGTGGGACTCAGTAGGGTATGTCATGGAAGAGATGAACAGTGAGATGAGAAAAGGCGAGATTTACTAGCGTATCCATATGTTGAACAATGGATTGAGTAAACCACCGTACATAACGAGATGGTAGTAGACTCTTGGAACGATCGTGGAAAGATGTAAAATTTCAGGCAATCGATGTCTCTGAGATCTAGAAGGGATAGATACAAACAAATACAGAGTTGAGAGAGTTGGAATTAAATATAAGACATTGGAGTGTCATGAATGCTGACTATCAAGGAGCTAGTTTTCTAAAAACAATAGTCGTAAACCTCGAGTCTTTCACAATTACTAAAGGACATACATTGAGCCATTCTATATTCTTCAACTGCTTATGCTTCTCTATGATGCTATCTTTCTTTTCTTCTTAGGAATCACTTCTGGTCCCCTTTTAAGCTGAGCAACAATATTCTGGTCAAACTCCAGTCCACAAGCAGGACAAATATCATTGTCTGGTATGACACTCATAATGCATAGACACACAGAGCAAACAAATCCTAAATCAACTGATTTACCAGTAATAAAACAACTAGCCCTATAGTTGACGTTTGAATTCGTTGGTAGTATAATATAAGACCTAATTGAAGGTTCAATAAAGAATGCGGTGCATAGCACTTGGATCAACCCTCTTGGATCATCAATATGTAGATATATCCCATGTGTAGCATCGGATGCTTGCTGTAGATATGAGGAGTTTTTTAAGCCTAATTTTGCCACGTCGATAGCCACCTTCATCTTCTGGGCTGTAAATATGGAGTTCATCACTGGAATATAATTAATATTGTCTTCGTCATTCGGAGAGACTATCAATATACGCGACTTAAGGGATGTAAGACTGGATGAATTCGTTGAAGTTGTACCGCTCTTATCGCTAGAGCCTCCAGAGTTCCCCGATGTGCTTGTGGTTGAATTTATTGCAGATGCGGTGGTAGTTACAATTGACTGATCCAATGTAAGCATTCGATTAGTAAATGTAAGGGCCATACTAAGAGCTCCTGATAGCGACGACTTATTGCCCAAAGTTTCATGAGAAGATAATTCATCCAACTCCCTATTAATTTCTTCAACAACAATTTCGTTGACGGTTCTGAACTGTCGATACATCTCTCGATTTACAATATTCTCGTCCTTCTCCACGTTTGCATTACTGTTTTCACCTTTCAATGGATTAGGGTATAAGAACTTCAGCCCCAAGGGGGAACTGGATATGAAACTCACTTGGTTTGAGTTATTAAGAGCTAGGTGGGAGTTCATGAACACCAAAAGTGACTTGATGACTTCTTGGATTGTTGTTTGGTCCTTGATGTTGTACCAACCAGTTGGGCTCAAGTCGAGTATTACATTGAGCAAGGATGGATCATCATTAGTGGTTTCTGTATCTGCCTCGCTGAATACACGTTCTGATATAGCATCCATAAGGAATTGGTCTCCAGATCGAAAGTGTTGAAGTTAATGAATTTTTTGTATTTTCAGATTATTGAAATTTTGAAGAGGTCTTGAACTCTTCGAACAGAAGAAGTAAAAGAGTTCACACTATAGAGTAGTTACGGTCAAGTTCTACCAAGTGCTGCAGACTATCATCTTCACTACAAATAACAAATCATCTCCATCAAATGTATATTATGGATCTCTATAAACATGTTGATACATCGTGCCAGCACCTGAGCATACCCTTGGTTTTTAGACTAAACTAACTTTTATTATATATAAAAAATATATATAATGAACCTAGTTAACCAAAGCGGAGGCAGTAGCGGACTCGTACTTCCAGTTTGGTGGCAAGACAGAAACGGTTCTGTAGTATCTGGCCAATCTGTGGATTCTAGATTCGATCAAAATCAATCTGAATTTAGAGTCCTTGTCCTTTCTGTTTCTTTCCAAGTGCTTTCTGACAGAGACAGCCTTCTTAATCAAGAAGTACAAATCTTCTGGGATTTCAGCAGCTAAACCGTTAGACTTCAAGATTCTCAAGATCTTGTTACCGGTGACAATCTTAGATTGAGAAACACCATGAGCATCTCTTAAGATAACACCAATGGAAGATGGGGTCAAACCCTTTCTTGCGTACTTGATGACTTGTTCGACGACTTCATCGGCGGACAACTTGAACCAAGCTGGAGCGTTTCTAGAGTATGGAGTGGCTGAAGAGGAAATACCCTTACCCTGGATTATATGTTAGTATTAAGTCAACGATTAAGTAAGGGGGACAATGTTCGAGTGCATTGAGATTCGGATTCGACAACATTCAAGGGTTCTATTGAGTACTGGACTGCAATGTCCATCAATGCTGTATCGCGACGTGTTCTAGAGTACTGTATTAACAAGTGTACTAACACAAGTAACAATAGCCTTAACAGCGAGAATAACAATAACTGAGTCAACAAGTATCAATATTGCATTGACGAGTAAATAAACTGGTCACATAGAACCTCATGCTCACGGCTTTCTGTCATCTTCTCTTTACCTCACACCCTTTACTATCCCTCCTATAGAGAAACCCTAGGTATCAAACCAAAAGCTTGCAAACAGCACACACGAAGTCTTTAGACTTGGTGTTAATGGCTGTTCACTCTTGGAAAGACCCCGAGTTTAAAATGATCACATACAGAATTGTGCATACGACCCATTATGAATGATTTTAATTAGTTTCTTGCTAAGTACTCAAGAATCTTTTGGAGAATTAGAGACAAATGTGCTTTCTTATATACTTCCAGAGTGAAAAAGTTTTTCCTCATCTCAGTATATAATTAACCATAGGACACGACTTTTGGATGTGAAATCTGAGGCGGTCTCATAATTGTAAGTGTAAATACGAGACTAGAGAAAGGTTACCCGGATACGTGGGAGGTGTAGCGATGGCCAGAGAGATGTGCCCAGTGAAGGTTATCTAGAGATTGTTTCCTGCAAGAGTTGGTTGGGTGTATTGTGAATTCATTCATGTGTTCATGGATTTTTCTATAATTGATCTTCCAAGTCTTCGAAGTCTTCTTCGTCTTCTAGTTTGATGACCCTGATGGTTAGTAATTGCGTGGTGCTGGAAGGTAAGTAGAGAAGTGTTCTAGGGAACTCTGTCTCTTGAACCAATAGGTTCTATGTAAATAAGAACAGGTATGGTCTGATTCAATTGTGAGATCGTGATTTCTTGAGGGTCGAGGGTTTCCTTATCATTGCAGTTCTGCTGAAGGCTAACTTGGTGAAGGGAGTCCACCTCTCTCTCATTTCCATCTCATTTGCTGTTTCATTCACATCTCACTCGCTTGTTCTATCGCATTCCCCTCGTAACATCAAATACTCACTTGGCCACTCCTGCCTTCGTGCGGAACTCCTCCAACCCCCCAGCATACAACATCTTGCTCTCCAGTCCGCTGGTCTGGGGGATCCAATACAACAATGCGAATGGACTAGTCAATCGACCATCTGCCAGTTTCTTTGGATATGATAACAAGACAAAACGAGGAGAGTTCTCTGGCAACTCCTCGATCAACTCTTCAATTGAGCCTAAAATCTCATCATCAGCATTGATCTCGTAGGTAGACTTCTCGATCGAGTATATGAGAGCCTGGACAGTGGTTGCTCTTGCACTTGCGAACCTAAATTTATTGAGTTCTTTAAGTGTACTTGAAGAGTACGAATATAATGATTTCGACTATTGATGGTTAGTTGATCGCCTCAGCACATGCTATTTATCCCAATACTCACCATCTTACTTCCTACTCTGTACTGGCCCCCTCCACTAATTTCATGCTTCACCTGATTTCAATCTGGTCCTCAGATAATGTCGCGTCCCAATTGGGACACACAAAAGGTAAACAACAAAATCGCAACAAAATCCACAAATAAAACAGAGAAAGTTGTAGAAGATCAACTACATCTCTCTTCTTCACATAACAGTCTTGAGAACCAGCGTTTGTTATTCTACATCATGGGGAAACCAAGATCAACTGTTCCTCTCATTGAGTTTTTGAAAAGTAAGTTCATGTCGTGCTCCTCTGTTCTTTCAAACACCTACTAACCATCAAGATCGCATATACTTGGGTGCTTATGATTACACTCCAAATGACACCAATGAACTTGTTTACTTCACCGTGCAAGAAGCTTTACCATACAACGCATTCCACTTGGACTTCGGTCCTTTGCATATAGGCAATTTGTATCGTTTTGCGGTTGTACTTCACAACATCTTAAACGAAGAGCTGAATCAAGGCAAGGCCATCGTACTATATTCAAGTACTGATCCAAAGGAAAGATCGAATACGGCATGTTTACTCAGTTGTTACATGGTTTTAGTCCAATCCTGGTCTCCCCATCAAGTTTTGCAGCCCTTGGCCCAGATAAACCCCCCATTACAAAGCTTTAGAGATGCAGGGTATTCAAATGCAGATTTCGAAATCACTATTCAGGATATTGTTTATGGGATGTGGAGAGCCAAAGAACGTGGCATGATCGATTTGACTACGTTCAACTTGGAAGAATACGAACAATATGAAAGAGTGGACCAAGGAGATTTCAATGTCATTTCAAAGGATTTCATAGCATTTGCATCTCCACAACAGAAGAAGAACTCAATGACTATCAATGAACCCTTCAAGAAAGTATTGGGTTACTTTCGTGAGAATAGCGTGCAATTGGTTGTTAGATTGAATTCTCACTTATACGACGCTGCTGAGTTCACTAAGAGAAACATTCAACATGTCGATCTTATTTTCGATGATGGTACTTGCCCAACGTTAGACTATGTCAAGAAATTCATTGGAGCTGCTGAATGTGTCATTAACAACAAAGGTAAAATTGCAGTTCACTGTAAAGCAGGTTTAGGCAGGACTGGATGTCTCATCGGTGCTCATTTGATTTACACACATGGGTTCACCGCCAATGAGTGCATTGGTTACATGAGAATGATACGTCCTGGAATGGTGGTTGGACCACAGCAGCATTGGCTTTATTTGCATCAAAATGATTTCCGTGACTGGAGGCACACTTTGGTTTTGGATAATAGACCAGATGAAATGATCGGTGGGTTATTCTCATTGACCCCATATGATGAGTTTAAGGCAAGAATGAAACAAGAAGCCAAGCAAAGAAGATTACATCAACATTCTTCCTCGATGGTTGACACTTCCTTCCAAACTCCAATTCGTAGAAGAAAGATTAGTGGAGCACTTGCTTCAAAAATCCAGATCGCTGTGCCAAATGAATCCCCAGGACAACCTAGAAAATACCCAGATAACGAGCATTCGTCTGGAGTGGTTGAACTCATTAATAACTCAGACGAAGAAGAACCCACTAATCAAGAAAATATCAAAAGCTATGACATTGAGGAACCAGATACAGAAGCTGAAATTGCAGCTCCTTCCTCATCTCCAAAAAGGTACCAAAGTAATGACTGGAAGGTCTTGAGGACCATCTCTAGTAATGTGTCCCTGTCACCAGTTCAATTAACCAAGACGACGACTACAACCACCACAACAAGAACAGTAAGTACCACCTTGTCGTCGCCTCCAAATGCACGTACAACTGCTGCTACGGTGGCTTCCATCACAAGTTCTCCAAGTCACCATTCAATAAAATTACCTAAATCAAGATCTGGATCTCGTGGGAATTCTGGAGTTTTGAAGAGCCTCATTCCACTGGGTGGAAGTGGCAGCTCCACTGGGTCTCCTGGGCTGCTTAATCATCTTCATCATTACCATGGCCAGAGAGTACAATCTGCAGGTATTCGTAAGGTTAGTGGACGTAAGTAACCTTAAAAGAGAAAGTTGGTTGAATCAAATTTGTTAGTTTAACAGTTTATTAGAAGATATTGAAGGGTTTAGCCAAAAAATGTTTTTAAATTGTATTATATTGAGTGGTACCGACTCCTTCGATATTTGTTGGATTGCTAGTGTATAATAGGTATGGACTATTGTTTGTTCATTTCAGTAAATGGTTTTGTTCTATTATGTGATTGTAGTATTTGAATAGAAGCTAGGAGGACTTGTTTTGCTAAAATCAGTTTCTTTCCAAGTTCCTTTGTTTGAGTTTAGTGAACTCCATTTCACGTCCAATAGTTTGCTTGCTTCATTCATCTTCATAAGTTGCTTCTATGATATGGTACTTCTCTTCATTGTACGCGAATGCAAATATGTCATAGTCATTGAACTTCAACTTGCTCAAAATGGATTCATCTACAGTAATCCATTGATTATCATATGGGCTCTTCTTGTCTCGAGGAACTGCAAGTGATATTTCATCACTAGTGACCTTATTTGACGGAACACCTTCATCTTCCAACATCATTGAATCCTCATCTCCATCCAAGAATTCTGATTTTGGGACGGGTATATTCTCTTCATCATCAACATCTATATTAACAACCACGGGGGCTTCCAGTGGTATTCCTCCTGTGATATTGATGGCATGGACCAATTGGTCCTTCAACGTGCTTAGTGAGGTCGATGTAGCTGCAACAACATAAGTTGACTTAAGTCGTTTGAATTTGAGAATGGTGACAGTTGGGGTCACCGTTTTAGGAGGCTTCTAATGTTAGTACTTGTTTATTGAGGGAACTCTCTTATTACATACCATGTTTGGTGTTATCTAATGGTAGGCTTGTAGTAGCGATAGTGGAGTGGAGATTTCAAACTGCAATTCCCAGATCGAAAAGTCGCACACTGCAAAGTAATAGCTGCAAATTACTGCTTCACCAAGCATAGTGAGAAGCTGAAGTGAATGGAAGCTCAGTGTGGGTCGAACATAGACGATAAGTGAGTATGGATGATTACTAAACGAATGGGGTACCTTTTTGAATAGCTTCCTATTGCATCAAGATGATGATCTGGGGTAAACACCGGGACGACATTTACGTGTAAGCAGAAGTCTTATTGAACACATACATGAATATGTCATATGTCTGGGCTAGAGTTGGTTTCTGATACTGAATGAACTTGCAACTTGTAGTTTGGGAGTTCTGGCCATTTTTTACTTATTTTATTTTAATTCACTACTATGAACACAGACAGTTGTTGTCCCATCAGGCTCCACACTTAAATGACTTTTTCAGCTGTTAATTTTCAAGTCAATTTGGATTCAGTTTTAGGTCAGTCCAGCCAAGATGAACAAGGCACACCATGCCAGTGTCAAATCGCTATATAGAGCGTTGATCAAAGGTGTTAGGCAGGTGAGAACTCCAGGAAATTGTTGCTTAATTGGAGAAGAGCAAGAGAAATTCATGTTGGACCCAGATGTTTACACCCAGCATCTCATATTCGAGTTAAAGTATCAATTACGACAACTGTTTGCAGAGAAGGCAAAGAAGCGAGAAGCGTTGTTTGAACTGTTGATACTCGGTGAAAAGCTCGATGAATTGCTTCTGGCTAACGATTTTGGAGCCTTGGTGTCGTTCGTTGTGGATTTTCGAGACAAGCAGTTCATACTTCAGAAATGGCGAGCTGATTATATTCGAAACGAACCAGAGATAAACAAAGAGATTGCTAAGCACAAGACTGGAAAAGAGATAAAGCGACGTGAACTGAAACGTATGTTGCGTGGGGACAGTGATGTTGCATTCAAATCCCTAAAATGGAAGGAGAAAGATCGGATTATTCGAAATGAACTCCGAAGGGCTGAAGAGTTCTCATCTCACTTGTTACGTCGATACCTAAAAACCAAGCAAAGACTCAATGAATTGCCTATTCCACAATTGCTTGTTCAATCCAAATACCCTTTGCCCCTTTATAAGCGAACTTTCACCATCCCAAACACCAATAAGAGAAAACTTATGGAATCTGCATACGATATGGAGTATATCGAAGCCGTGGTCATGCCATCGCTTGAGTATGACATCAACAAGTATCACTACCTTAATAAACTAGACCAGATAGTGAATACACGTGGTCCATATCAAGTCAAGATTTGTACCACAACGGCAGGGCCAATAGGGATGCCCTTTATCAAACTACCTTACAACAGACCAGAGCAACTAAAGGAGGTTGCTTTGAATATTAAGAGATTAATAACAACTACCAGAATAAAAAATGTGTGGGACTCAACCGAACAGGTTCAGGAGGAGAAGATGACACCGGATGGAGGTTACAACATTAAAGGAAGTGGAGGATTTGGCCCTGAGGAAACAATTTATCCAAGGACTTACTACCAGAAATGGGCAATTTTTGAAGCAGAATGGGAGCATCTTCTCTTTCTGGAGGAAGAACAGAGAGATCTCGAACGACAATGGACAGAATTCTTAGATATTTCATCTTCTTCACTTGAAAATAGCATCAAGGAGTTTAGAGATCAAAAGAAAGTCATGACCTACCAGTTAGAGGCAGAACGTTCTCAATTGCAAGGGAAAATGGATCGTCACTACGATAAACAAGTTGAAAAGCTTCAATCGGTGGTAACCCTGCTAAAGAATAATGTAGTATTCAAACACTCTGAGCTAGTAAATGGAGAGAAATGTACGGAGACATTCTACGAGCAAATGGAGAGGAAAGGAAAGATAGGGAACCTAGAGCGTGTTGGACTTAACAAGAGATTGTCCGATTACTTGGATAAGTACCAGAACTTCCAATGGGGATACCAGTTTTACCAAAGGTTTAAATTTAAAATTTAGTAGGATTGTGCCATGTAAATAGCAAGAGAAGATTTATGCTTATATATTTTACGGAACTGCTTTAAAATGCTTCTTGTTAGCTATTATCAGTTAAAGTTCGATATTTAGGAATATCTATTGTACCTTGTACTTTCTCTTTACTTAAAGTATGAAGAACTGAATCTCTCACACTCAACAGAATCTCCTTTGTTAAAGACTTTTGGTAGTTGTCAATCGATCTACATTCAAATAGCTTGTTCATTCATTCGTGATATCATAAACATTTACATAGTATACATCTCGTCTCCTCAAAGTACCACTGACCCACGTCATACAACATACCCTCCAAAGCTTTTGTCAGTGGTGACGTACCCATCTGTCTTCTCATTCTCATTCTCATCCTCCTCAACAATCTCTTCATCATGCGTTGGAGTTTCTCTTTCCACAATATCAAAGTCCTCGATCAATTTGACCAACTCCAGCGTATCACCACCGTTTGTGCCCACCGTAAGGCCGTTCATCATTGCTATGACTTCCGAAATACTCTTTCCTTGTTCCTTAAGTTCCCTATGACGTGTCAAAACCTCTTCTAAACAAGTAATTGAGTTTTCGTAGAAGTTCGGCTTTGTAGGGCAGAACGGTGCCACCATTAAGATATCCTTACGAGCAAATATGGCTTCACTTGAGAGTTGATTTCGATAAAATATAGATGCTTGGTAATGGTCTTTGCAACAGTATTGAGATAGGTAAGTGTTCGGCAAGATCATGGACGGTTTCCTATTATAAATTTGGAATCTGGATAGTTCTGAGGCCGAATTCGCCGACATAGATTTGACAGCAGCAGTAGCAGCAGCAGCAGCTATCACACTAACAGTGGACGAGTGTCTACGAACTTGCTGAGTGGGAGCCTTATCACAAATCAAGTATCCGCATTGATGTTCGATGTTGCGTTCCTCGATTATCTCGTCGTAGGCTTGTTGAGTCAAGAATCGACATAAAAATTTGAGGAGCTGGGGGCTGGCATAGTAGTCCACCATTAACTCTGCGATAGTCAATTGGAGTCGAGATGCCTCGCTTGGGGTGAGAACATCTCGGCCCGAAAGTGGTTCCAAGTGTAGGATAAATGCTTCTAGCGTTAGTAAGTCCATTGTAGTTATGCTTTCTTGGTACTCTAGTGCTAATGGTGGGCTGGAAGAGTGTTTTGGCTCGTTTTTTTTGGTGCTGATTTTGGATGCCACCATCAAATCATCCTCCTTCTGGAGACAATATGGGACGTCAAAGGATTAATAGCACCAACGCAAGCAATGGGTCTGTTGCTGGTGGCGGCGGTGCCAATGCATCTGGTAATTACAATTGCGGAAGTTTGTCGAGGCGAACGAACTCAATACTGGTCGACTCGAGATCACGATCACGATCGCAATCTAGATCAAGGTCCGAGAGAGATGGCAGGAGGACCCAAACAAATCCCAAAGGTGGGTCTGTTCTAAACCCGACCAACTACACTAGCACATCCCCAAAACAGAGGTTGCTTTCGCTTTACGAGATACTAAAGATTGAATTGAATCTAAGGGATGGGTCGAGAGGCTCTATTGCTAAAGAGGCCCCGAATATAGAGGCTGACATATCCTATCAGGAATTGATGAATATGACAAAGATACCGTACCACTTAGAACGCTTTATGGTTTTTGGCTTGCTTGTTTGCTTTAATTCATTCTTGACCATATTTACATTGGTCCCTTTAAAGATTATAGTCGTCAGCACTGGCTGTATCAAGCAAGTTTTCCAAGATCTCAAATCAAGTGGTGGAAAAGTTCACACAGATGATAAACAATCAGAAGATGATAAACTGACTTCAAACTTACTGTTGGTAAGAAACAGCTTCAGATCAATCCGTAGAGATGTTTTGACACTACTGCTAATTGCCATCTCCGTCGCCATATTGCTGTCTCTGAGATTAGATATTCTGCGAATGTACCACGACGTGCGTGGACAGACTCATATTAAGTTGTATGTGATGTTTGGAGTATTGGAAGTGGCTGATAAACTTTGCCTGTCTTTGGGACAAGACATTTTAAAGATATTTCACCGAGTATCTTCAGAAGCACAAACTACACGTCAAAGGCTCATCCTGGCACTCTTCTTCTGCTGCCTGTTGTTTTACCTATCTTTCCATGGTTACATCCTCATCTACCAAACAGTTTCGCTTAATGTTGCTGCTAATTCCTATTCAAACGCATTGATGGCACTCTTACTCTCGAACCAGTTCTCAGAGTTGAAAGGATCCGTATTTAAAAAGTTTGAGCGGGAGGGTTTATTTCAGCTTACTATGGCTGACTTAACAGAGCGTTTCCAGTTGTCTCTAATGCTTGGGATCATTGCTACAAGAAACTTGATCCAATTACATTCCAACCAGTTAGGACTTATACCTAATTCCTGGAAATCTTGGAATACATGGATTGGGGCTATCTTTGGCCCGGGAATAGTTGTTATCGGAAGTGAGATCTTTGTGGACTGGCTCAAACATTGCTACATCGCGAAGTTTAACAAGTTCAAGCCTAGAGTTTATCGCAACTTTTTACACGTACTCAGCTTGGACTTTTTACAGGTGTTCAAATCTAGCAGTGACGAAAACGTGCTGCATGAGTTAGTGGACTACATTGCTTTGACAAAGAGAATAGGTCTTCCATTGCTTGCAAATATAGTATGTTTTCTTCGAATGACTTTTGCTGATTTTGTACAAGTATTCACGCTTCCTCTGAATAACCTACTCGGCTTGCTAGGGAACTTTGCAATAATTTCAGCTATATTCTTAGTTTTGTTGTTTATTCGGTTGATAGTTGGATTGGGTATATTGAAATTGGCCAACAATGTCAAGGTACATCATAGAGTTATTGCTAAAGCAGTTCACATAACCCAATTACCTTCAAGATCTCCTGCGCACACATTTACTGTACCGAAGCCTGATCCACCGAAGCTCGAGTTGGGTAACTTAGTGCACTCTAGCATCTCAAATCCATCGTTGCTACACCCACCTCAGATTGTACCTTTTAGATCTGGTTCTCCAGTAAGGCGATACTCGGCCGAGCCAAGTGACAGGGAGCTGGAGAATATGGATAATGCTCCTGAACTGAAGATTGAAAATTCATTATTACGCCACAAATTTCTTAACAAACTGGATCAAAGTTTGCAATCCAAGTTGCATTTGGATACATCCTTAAATGACAGATTAAATATTGATAAGAATTTGGAAAATAAAGAGACTGACCAAAACTTGGAATACATGTTGGATAAAAAACCGGATCAACGAATTGACAGTATGTCCAATCCGGAGCAGATTCTCCAGCACAAATTAAAGCTCGAGAGGTTGGACAAACTTGAGAAGCTCAAGGCTGCCGTTGACCTTTCATTCCTCCCTGGTATTCCAAATTCGGAAGTATCTTCAATAAACCCCAGCACTCGATCATATATATATGATGTTGGCGAGGTTCTTCCACTTACGGCAGAGGAAAGAAGAAATAGCCAGTTGATTACGAAAGAAGAGAAGTTGGATGATGTTTTGGGAAGTGTTATGAGATATGAAATGTCAAGCAAGAGGATATGGTAGTGATGATAGTTAATGTATAGTGCGCTGCAATAATGGCAGATGCGGTAATGGTCTTTAATATAAATGATAATTGCATCCAATTTTACACATTAGATACTTGTTTAGCAGTAATATTCTATGTCCAAGGTATTTACAGGCACAACTCCTCATAGGGTCGCATATTTATATATTTACAAGGAAATCATTTCCTCAATAATTGATCTTTCATCCTCTTATTGATGTAGTTTACCATTGCTGGTCTGGGTCTTGCCAATCTCGAACTATAAGCAAGACAAGTTGTTAGCAATGCTAACGCACCTGCTTGATGAGCGGCAGCCAAAGGAATTGGCACCAAGTATAACAAAGTGAACACACCTAAAAGAACCTGGACCGAAACCATCATTGATACTCCGTGTATTGCTTTCAAAGCTCGTAATGGAACTATTGGTTTTCTCTTTGCAACGTACAAATGTCCAGCACATACGGCAAAGAATGTAGTGGTGGCAAATATACGATGTACCAATTGTACAGTGGTTGGATTCTCTAATAAGTTTCTCCACCATAAGTCTGATTGATCTTCCTTTCTGGCAAAAACAGGAGACATCAATTCATTAGAGCTTGGAACCCAATCGTCGCCCATATGTGGGAAAGTGTTATAAATCAAACCAGCATCTAAACCAGCTACCATTCCTCCAGACATTGCAGTTACAAAGGCGAGACTAAGAAGGCCCAAACCAAAACCACGAATACGTTTCAATGCAGGGCTATTCAACTGATTAAAGATGGCTGTCAATTTTTCTTTATTGGCTGGGTTGCTTGATTGCTTTAACCAATTGTTTTCATTAATGATTTGGAAACCAGTCCATAAAACACCCAAATACATTAAGAATGCAGCACCCAAATGAGTAGTCAACCTATATTGCGAGACGGTGGGCTTTGATCTTCTTTCAATCAAGGATTCTTCATCCAAGCCTGACTTGACCATCCACCATCCAATAACACCTTGTAATCCCAACAAAGCAGTCAAGCCAACCACTCTAATGGTTGTGTGCTTACTAAACTTTCCTGTTTTCCAGAAGTAAAGAGCTGGCAATATAAAGAACATACCAATGCACCTTCCTACTAACCTATGAGCCCACTCCATGCTGAAGATGAATTTGAACTCTTCCAAAGTGATATGCGAGTTCAATTGCTTGAATTCAGGAGAGTTCTTATATCTGCTGAATTCCGCTTCCCATTCCTCTTCGTTTAAAGGTGGGATAGAACCTGTGACTGGTTTCCATTCAGTGATTGATAAACCAGATTCGGTCAATCTTGTCAACCCACCCAAGACGACTATACCGAATATAAGACCAGACGTACCAAAGAGCCAGTAGCCAACAGACGTATTAGACACAACAGGGTATCCTCCTGAAGCCCTGGCAGTCTTAGTCGCAGCGTCAAAGAGCCCCATATTTGATGGGATTGTAGAGTATGCTCTTTCTTTCAACAAGTTCGAGGTGAAGGAGGTGTCTCTCAACACGTTGGACGTGAAGTTGAAGCTAGCATTGAGGTTTGGTCGAAGTTGGGAAAGTTTCAGTGCCGTTGAAAGGTTACCAACAGCCGTCCTTGTCGCTGATTTGAAGGTTCTTTCGAAGAAGCGGCTCTTTGAAAACATCCTTAATTTGCCACTACTTACCAGAACACGAAGATAACGAGCTATTTCGAGTGTCAAGTGCTCAAGAACCTATGCTGACTTGATGGGATGATTTTTCGGAAATTTGGGCGGTGCACTCCGCTGCTGACCGCATTGAGCGCGATTGGACGAAATGGCGCGGCAACGTTTTAGCAGCCATTATCAAACAGATTAAAAGTTATTCCATTAGAGTTGAATTGAAGATGGAGCCAGATACAAATGGAGCAGAGCAAGGCAAGAGGGTTGAAAGTGCTGAATGGGGGAGTCTGGACTTGTTTGTCCCTAATTTTGCCAGATCTGCGGTGAGATTGAACGAAAATACAGAATATTTCGGCTATCGAAAGGAGCCTGTGTTGATGAAGAGACAAGCACATGAGATTGAAGTTGCTGAGAATGAAGTTGCTGAGAATGAAGTTGCTGGGATTGAAGTTGCTGGGATTGAAGAGGATGAGGTAGAAGTTGCTGAAAATGAGATTGGGGTTGCTGAATTGGCTACTTGGGGCTCTAAGTTGATATTGGGAGTCGATACTTCGAACAATCACTTGGGTTTGGTTGATGGTGATGACTATTCCCAGGAAGACCTTTTGACCAATGCTTTCTATATGTTCTTGTTGTTGATGGTAGTGCTTACTCTTTTGAGCGGATCAGTGTTTGGGATGAGAGAATACCAATTATCGAGCGGTGGTTCATCAGAGGAAGATAAAAAGAGAATTGGGAGGTGGAACAGGACTGGAGTTGGAAAGGGTAGGGGGGTGGATGAAGTAGTTACAGCTGGCAGAGTTGGCAAATTTTATGATGGGCATGTGGGTAAAGAAGGTAGTCTGAAAGAGAAGGATGCTCAGGACATAGTTTTCACGGATAAATTTGCAACTGAATCCGAAGGTTTACCAAAAGAAGACTCTTTGAAGACGTTAAATCAGTCAAGTTCACTGCTGCCTATTTCACATACAATAGAACCCCCACATCCAGTCGAGCAACCAACATCAAAAAAAGTTATCAGACAATCTTATATCAACTCCGAATCAACTCCGAATCCATCCAGCTCCTCATCGTCCACTATCTTTGATCCAAAAAACGCTCGAGAAGGAGATTACTTCGAAGATGATCAAGATAATGAAACAACGTATTCTCCAGAACATGTTCTTGACAAATATGTCAAACATGAGCTCCTTAAAGAATGCTTCAAGTCGACTAAAAACCTAGAGAAGCTCGAGATCTTTTATGATGAGCTTGATTCAAGTGAATTTGCAACCGGAGGATCCATTTCCCGGTTCTTACATTCCCAATTCAATGGAGCAAATGCAAAATCCACCAAACTGAAAGTCATGCGGTACACTTTTAAAGAGCTCCATGAGTTAAAATGTACTACCTACGATGGGTTCCCATTCAACCAAGACATCTCCATGAAGAAAAAGATCAAGATTTCGAGTATCATGAGATATTCAAGTTGTATTCCAGTTACAACGTTTGAATCTGCATGGCAAGCGGACAAGACTATTACTGATGCACGATCAAATTTGATTTCCAGCTTGGACAATGTTAGTAAGTCTGTTATCATCATGTCAGTTTTGTCAACTGGCGCTAGTTATAAGTCAATGGACAACCCCAACCTCTACTTGCCAGCCTTCACGGATTTTGTTGAAGACATTATTGACTCTGGAATTATTTTCGATATTCTTGATGCAATAGAACCTGAAGCACAAAGGCTTTTGATTGAAATGATAGTGACACACTTCTGGAGTCATTGGAACTTCAAATCAAGAGATCCGATCGTTACATTGAAGATTCACAATCAGTTTGAATCTTGGAAACAATTCGAACCCACAGTCCATTCCCATCTGACAATTTTCAGACTAATGTGCAATCTCAAGTTGGGTATGGATGGAATAAACAAGATGGATACTAGAGTAAGGTTAATCTCTGAGTTCAAGATTCATGTTTTACTAAAGGAGACTTCCAAGTGTCTTCATTGCACAGATTATATAGGCATTGTTCCTATATTGACACAAGCAGTTGGACTTCAATCTGGAGAGAGAACAGAATACTTGTTTTACGAAGTTTTGAAACTAATTGTGGAAAAGCACTCGAAATGCTGTATGGTCGATTACCTTAAGGATCCAAAGATAGATTTGAAACCTCTCGTTCAACATGGTTTATGGCTTCAAAACGGGTCTAAGATTTGCATTAAGGCAAATGAAATTTATCTTATTTTGTTGGAGTCCAATAGCTTAATTCGATCATGGTGGGATGAAGTTGAAGGAGGAGTTATTTACGTTAAATCCGCCATCGTTGATACGGAAAGATCGAGTTTAGATTTATGTGAAGTTGTTGAAGGATTGAGAGCACGTAGAGGATCGGAAATGTACCAGAACCAGGAAGAAGGGAATAGTGCTAGTGTTAGGCCAACAACCCCAGGTGCCTTGGTGAATAGAGCACGCGGTATGTTAGAGAGAGAGAGAGAGAGAGAGAGAGAGAGAGATGGTTTGATTAGGAGTTTGAGTGGTATGAGATAAAGCAGAAGAAGGTATGTTCAAATAGTGTTTCTACAACACGGTTCAAGGAAGGTCAGAGAAGGCATGAGCAAAGAAGGCACCAAACGGTGCCCATTCAACCCTATTCATATACAGCAAGCAATCCCAGCAGATAATCCAATCTAGCCAA
This sequence comes from Kodamaea suecica, assembly GCA_030558315.1. NCBI lineage: Eukaryota > Fungi > Ascomycota > Pichiomycetes > Serinales > Debaryomycetaceae > Kodamaea > Kodamaea suecica. The sequence goes on along the minus strand of JAJMSH010000006.1, from coordinate 158,039 downwards.
GTCAATCTAAATAGTATATCCAGATAAGAAAATACACTAATGCCATACATCCAGTTGTCCTAGACTGCCAAACCAACTACCGTGGCCGTGCAAAAATGGTTGCACATACTGCCTATAAAGGGTAATCTCTCAAATGTCACAAGATTGCCGTCTCTGGGAACTTCACTATTCCTTGTGAACTACCACCACTTCGAGATAACAAGTTCCATGTGATTAAGCAAGGACGCACCTATGACCGAGAAGCTTGCACGTTTGTTGTGTTGGCATGCTCTTCCAACAAATCACCAACAAATCAGAAGCGTATCCAAGGGAGACTAAATCGTCCACTAAGAAACCTTCAAGTCACATACAGGGGTGCCACAAGCTCAAGCACAGCAAAGCTTCGACAGGACGGTGGTACCATGACTTACAGCACCACATGTCCGGCTGCACCCGCACACTGCTCCCATGGAGCACACCCTATTGGGGCTTCTCTATCTCATGCCTAAGCTGAGATGCGGAGACTGCACAATAATGGGACGGAAATCTATGTCGAATCTCTTGTGACTTTGGTTTTATTCAGTATTAAATAAATGGAGTGCCCCACTCCAGAGGTATCAAGTGGATGGAAGTATATTGATACTTGATCAATTCTTTCTGATTCTGCTATCCCAGATATCCGCCAAACACGAGAGCGAAATAGAATCAAAGAGACCCTTAGAACTCACCGTTAGAGCGTGTTGAATTTGAAGTCCCCCCCCCCCCCCTCATTTGAATCATACCACAAGAGATGTCTGGAATTGAACTATATGCTGCCGGTTTATTGGGCTCCCAATTGTTGGAATCCAAGTACCACATTACAGAAGACTTCTTCCTCACCCAAAAGGTCATTAGATCTATAGTACCTTACTTGTACAACGTCTACAGAGGAAGAGCCAGTTTCTGGTACAACTTTGAGAAAAGTGTTGCAAAATATCCAAATAATAGAGCTGTTGCCTTCACGAGACCAAAGAAGAACCCTCCTCCTTTGAAGTGCGATAGAGACGGCTTCAATATCTACGATGACCAGTTCACAATTGAAGAATTTACATACACTGAGTTGTACGATATCGTCTTGAGATTATCATACATCTTGAAGAATGAACATGGGGTCACTGCTGACCAAACCATTGCAATCGACTGCATGAACAAACCGTTGTTCATTTTCCTCTGGTTGGCACTTTGGAACATTGGGGCAATGCCTGCATTCTTAAACTTCAACACCAAAAACAAGGCATTGGTCCATTGTTTGAAGATTACGAATGTCTCTCAGGTCTTTATTGATCCAGATTGTGACCAGCCAATAAGAGATACTGAGGCTGATATACGTGCTGAATTGCCACATGTTAAGTTACATTACATGGATGAAGATGCTTTATATAAGACTCTTTTGAACAAGAATAGTCCGCAATACAGAGCTCCTGATTCTACTAGAAGACCAGAAGACACCGACTCTTCCTGTGCCTGTTTAATCTACACGTCTGGTACTACTGGTTTACCAAAGGCTGGTATTATGTCTTGGAGAAAAGCATTTATGGCAGCAACTTTCTTTGGATATATTATGAAGGTTAACAAGCATTCCACGGTCTTGACTGCAATGCCATTGTACCATTCAACAGCTGCCATGCTTGGGGTATGTCCATCACTTTTATCTGGTGCGTGTGTTTCGGTTTCCCAGAAGTTTTCTGCAACTTCGTTCTGGACACAAGCAAAATTGAGTAATGCCACCCATATCCAATATGTTGGAGAAGTTTGTCGTTACTTACTCAACTCCAAGCCACATACTGATCAGACTGCTCACAAGGTTACCATTGCATATGGAAATGGTTTGCGCCCTGATATCTGGATGAATTTCAAGCAAAGATTTGGAATCAAGGGTATCGGTGAATTCTATGCTTCTACTGAATCACCAATAGCTACAACTAATTTACAGTACGGAGAGTTTGGTGTTGGTGCATGTCGAAAACATGGATCTCTTATCAACTTCCTCCTTTCTTTGACTCAAGTTTTGGTTAAGATGGACCCAGATGATGAAGAATCCGTATGGAGGGATTCAAAGACTGGCTTTGGAGCTAAGGCTGAAGCAAATGAACCAGGTGAGTTATTAATGAGAATTGTGGATGCAAAGAACCCAGAAACCACATTCCAAGGTTATTACGGCAATAAGAATGCTACTTCTTCCAAGATCTTGCGTGATGTTTTCACACAAGGTGATGCATGGTTTAGAAGTGGTGATTTACTAAAAATGGACCGTGACGGTTTATTATACTTCGTTGATAGATTAGGAGATACTTTCCGTTGGAGATCCGAAAACGTTTCTGCTTCAGAGGTTGAAAATGAGTTGATGGGGTCAAAATCTATTAAGCAATCGGTAGTGGTTGGGGTGAAAGTGCCAAATCATGAAGGTAGAGCCGGATTTGCAGTTGTGGATCCACTTGAAAATTTGTCAGACTCTGAAGTGTTGCAAAAGATCTACAATCATGTGAATAATGCATTACCTAAATACGCTGTACCTCAGTTCATCAAGATAAGTTCTGAGATTGAAGCTTCACACAACCATAAGGTTCCCAAGAATCAATTCAAGAACCAACTCTTGCCAAAGGGAAAATCTGGGCAAGATCTTATTTACTGGCTCAATGGTTCAAAATACGAAGAGTTGACTGAAGAAACCTGGGCGAAGATATTGAATGGATCTGCCAAGTTGTAATCGTTGCTTTTTTTAGTTATTGAATCTTCTTTCATAGGAGAGGCATTGTCTAGTTCATCTTCTGATTGGAATGTTTAAATTTTGTAAAAGCGATTCTTGTAGGTTTGTTAGGTCGGGATAATTCATGTTGGGGATAATTTAAAGATCGTGGTTATAGTGTTCTATAAACGCACTTTTCATTTTCTAAAGCTCAATTTGTGTTAATGTTTGCATTTCTTGTTTATTTTATACATCGCTCTCCCTTATATAGTCAGTTTTGATTTATTTCTTGTCAGAGATAGCAGTCACACCTGGTAACTCTTTACCTTCCAACAATTCCAAAGAGGCACCACCACCAGTGGAGACATGTGACAATTTGTCGACGACACCATACTTCTTGGCCACAGTAGCAGTATCACCACCACCAATGATAACGGTGTTACCAGCTTCGGCAGACTTAACAGCTGCGTCTAACATAGACTTGGTACCATGAGCGAATTTGTCGAACTCGAAGACACCTGGTGGACCGTTCCAGACGATAGTCTTCGCCTTGGCGATGGTTGCAGAGAACAATTCTCTTGACTTTGGACCGCTATCCAAACCCATCCATTTTTCTGGAATACCGTTTTCTTGAGTGGCAACATCAGAGTTGGCATCCTTATTGAAATCATCAGCAATGACGAAATCAACAGGTAAAACGATTTCAACACCGTTCTTCTTTGCCTTTGCGACCAAGTTTTCGACATTCTTAGCACCTTCTTCATCGAAGAGGGAAGTACCGATTGGCATATTGTCCAAGACCTTCTTGAAGGTGAAGGACATACCACCACCAACAATCAAGATATCGACCTTGTCCAATAAGTTATCGATCAATTGGATCTTGTCAGAGACCTTAGCACCACCAAGGATGGCCAAGAAAGGTCTAACTGGGTTTTCCAAAGCTTTGGCGAAGTAAGTCAATTCCTTGGCCATAAGGAAACCGGCAGCTCTTTGAGGTAAGTCCAAACCAACCATTGAGGAGTGGGCTCTGTGGGCAGTACCGAAAGCATCATTTACGTAAACATCGGCCAAGGCAGTCAATTGACTTCTGAACTTGGTTACGGCTTCAGGCAGAGCCTTGATCTTTTGACCGTCTTTCTTTTGAGAACCTTCTTCTTCAATGTGGAATCTCAAGTTTTCCAAAAGGAAAACGGACCCAGCTTCAGCACCATTGATGGCAGCTTCAACCTCTTCACCAACACAATCGTGTAAGAAGATAACCTTTGAGCCCAATAATTTTTCTAATTCAGTAGCAATTGGGGCCAAGGAGTACTTGTCAACAACTTCACCATTTGGTCTACCTAAGTGAGATGCTAATATAACGGCCTTTGGCTTGTTTTCCAAGACGTACTTTATGGTTGGCAAAGCAGCCTCAATTCTTTGGTTGTTGGTGATAGTCTTTCCGTCCAATGGAACGTTGAAATCAACTCTGATAAAGACTCTCTTTCCAGTGACGTCTAAGTCTTTGACGGATAATTTGTTTGAAAGGGACATGCTTGTAAATAATTTAATTAGTCTTTTTGTTGGCATTCAATCCAGAAATCCAGTGGGGAAATCATAGTTTTATATACTTTTCAGATTGACCACCACCCCTAAATTTTGCTGAAAATCATTCGCTTCAACGGATTCCTAAGTCCCGGGGAAAGTCGAAAGTCGAAAGTCGAAAGCGTGATTTGTGATCTGTATCAAGCGTTTGGTGGAACGGTAGAAGAGCCATCAGGGTATCATTATAGAATGACATATATGCCATCATTTGAGTCGATTCGAAGCCCGTCATACCACGTTTGCCGTGCGCTGTTCGAGGGGCTCGAGGTTTTTGTTCGTAAGGTGATGTACAAGGCCCTTTGCATCAGTGGTGTCGTTAAATTATCACTGCTGTACAAGATACTGAGGCTACCACTGTTGAAGAAGAAGATTTAGGTTGGTTGGTTTTCTTGCAGCACTATTGGTATCAGGAGCGTCCATGTGCTGAATCAATTGAGTTCATGTGGGCTGTAGAAGGTGTTGCACGCCAAGGGCATGCACACTGTAAAAGAGAGAAGTGGAGCGGTTTGGTCCAGGACGAACGACATTTTCTTTGTGGTGCTTTGGTTGTGAGTTTTTTGCAGCCGTTGTGGGAACAGTTGAGGGAGCACTGACAGTGGTGGCAGTAGTAGAGCTAGGGGTCATGTAAAGAATAGAAGCGGAGCAGAGAAGGGACAAATACACGGTAGCTGGGTTTGTTCGTCGTTTGTGAAACATTCAGACTAAGCGTTATCTGGGACTCTTCTGTACACTATTACTGAGTCCATCAAGTGTGATGCTCAGTCTCCCTGAAGTATAGCTATCCCGGGTGAATTGCCAAGAACCAACATACCTAAAGCACCCTTGAGGCCATTGCCTACCCCAACCTCCGTAACTGGGTCTTTTGCCATAGTTTCTTATCCAGAAATACACCATATACCCCCAAGGTAGTCATCTGAATGAAGCACCTGCGGTGCATAGTCTGGGCACAACTTTGTAGGAACTTTTACTAATGCAAATAGCCACTCAATCTTGCTACTTTTCGACCATTTCACTTTCAAACCCAACAGTAACGAGTATTATAAACACCCTGGCTTACTCAGTTGATCCATATACTCGTCCGTGTTGTCTTTATCAAGGGGCCATACGTCATCTGCATATAATATAGTGAGATCGAAAGCCTGAATTTCTTCGTAGTTTCCAGCAGATGGTGCTGTATCCTGGGTCCCTATGCATTTACTGCTAACATAAGGGGAAATCACATTGAAGCAAAGTATACCTTAATTCAAAGAATCTTTACTTATTTCCATTGTCAGGAATGCAATCCAGCATTTACTCATGATCATAGAACACATGCTACCTACACTAACTCACAACATTTCTTCATCGTAACCACAAACCATATCAAAAATAAACTTCAATTAAAAAGCCAAATCAAAGCCAAAACAATCACAATAGGTATAAGGATACTTTTCGCCCCTCCCCCCCACTCCTATCCTTCTTCCATGCCCCCTTGGACACCTGTGACTCCGTCAACACCTTTTTGCAGCTAATCTAATTGAATGTCGCACCATCGATTTCCACCTAAATGTCGCATGTCCCAAATTTTAACCACACACTCTCGAATGTTCGACAGGCTCATCACTTGGATAACTTATAAGGAGCTCGATCCCATTGAGCCAGTAGAGGCAAAGCACCAAACAACAAGTGACACTTGACCTAACGCAATCCAACCAAAGTTACCATAATATTCTTTCACGAACAAGGTACTATTACTATCAAGGAACTAGAAAGGATAGAGCCAAAATTACGAAACCTTCAATAACCTCAAACAACGCTTTTCAAACAGAATGGATAAAGTATTGAAATGGTCAATTGCCCACCAATCAGGTGATAAGGAAGCAATTGAGAAGGTGGGCACTCCAGACCCTCGAATGCTCCTGCAGTTATTTGGTGGCCCAGATGAGCCAACTTTGATGAGAGAATCCATCGTGGTAGTAACCAATCCAAACGCAGACTTAGAATCAAAGGAAGTGGCATTCGATAACTTTGAAATGCTCATTGAGAATTTGGATAATGCCAATAATATCGAGAATATAAAGTTATGGCCCCCAATAATCTCTCAGTTAAAAGATGACGTCCCTTTACTGTTGAGAACATATGCTGCATCAATCATTGGGATCGCAGTACAGAACAATCCAAACTCCCAAGAAGCATTCCTTAAACACGAAGAAGGATTAAGTGAATTGGTTCGAATCAGTACTGCAGACTCCAAATCAACCCCAACCTCCTTATTATTGAAGGCCCTTTTCGCCATTTCCAGTCTCATTAGAAACTTCGATGAAGGTTATGCTAGATTCGATGCTCTTGGAGGCTGGAATATCCTCAACTTGTCTCCAGCTGCGAAAATGGACCATAAAGTCAATTTGAGAATTCTTTCGGTGATATCCGCTGTCTTGTCAACGGGTATAGATGAGAAAAAGCAGCAGGAGATTCACAGAATTAACTTAGTAAAGTACTTGGTTTCCATATTGCAACATGATGCCCATGTTGGATGTGTGGAAAAGGTATTCAATATCATTTCCCAATTGAAAAGTCATGGGTTCAGCTTTAGTGCTGTTGAAATTGCTCAATTATCACAAGGACTTGATAATGTTGAAAGTTTAAAGGAGAGCTTGAGTATGGACGACTATCATGAGGCCAAGAGGGCCCTTAATTAATATATATTGGTAATGAATAATTAAGAAATTGTAAATGGAGTATACATTCTGCAGAAGCCAACACGTAGATCAATTACTACTTCACAGGAATATCACTTCGTTGGGGTCACTCGAAAGAAAAGCCCTCTTCATGGCTGAATCAGTGGTTGGAGGAAGCACATTCTTTCCTGCTGTGTCTTTTCCTAATGTACCCAGTCTCTCGTATTCCTTGTATATCCCATACATTGACTGAAATTGCTGGTGCACTCGTTCTGCCCTTGGTTCAGTCATCAATTTGAACTGGCGTAATGACTGAATCATGGTACCCCGTACATCACTACCTGACTTTACCGAACCCAAGTTGGCCAACAGCTCGTTTCTCTCATACTTGTCATATAACGCATTCGCAATAGTGTATGTAAATGTATACAACCAGTCAACACACTCATCCTGCGATCTAACGGGGAAGATATTGATACTCATTTGTAATTGCGTCTTGTTCAATAAATATTCAATCTCCTTGTAGGTAACCGTTATATCGTCATACTTGCTCTTACGCTTCTTCTTTCTGGGGGAGGAGGATTCGGTATCTGTCATCAGAGTCAAAACCTGGTTTCTGTACTTTTGATTCTCTGCTGTCTTCAACATCAGAATATACTGATCATAACCATTTAGTATTACTATGATAGGTATGTTTGCCAGGTCCAAACCAAAGGTTCGTAGAACGTCAACTGATCTAGTTAACTCTTCCCGAAGCTTTCCCCGCATAACTAAGGTAAAGAATGCTTCTGCTTGGTATAGCAAAACCAAGTTCTTTTCTATGGTATTATGTGGTTTGCAAGGGATGAAAGTGTCAGATAGTGGATCATACGTCGCTTTGACGCGTCTTTGCCAATATATGATTGGCATATCAGATATGAACAAGGTAGTATTTGCTTCAAACACTTTCTCCAAGTATTCTCTATCTAAATCCAAGCAGCTTGCAACTGTGAGTATCATTTCACTCTGTAATTCTTCTCTTTTACGAGAGACTCTATTAGCATCTTTTAATTCTTTTGGCGTAAATCTATAATCCAGCAAAGGGTGGGTTAACAATTCTGCTTGTTTTGTATTCAACTTCCTTTTAGAAGCCTTTATGGGCGAAGACTTGACATCATTAAGGAATGTAAATGTTAAGTCATTCTGAGGTTCGTCCAACTCACTTGAAAGCCAATTGGAGATATCCAAAACTGACTTAGGCTTCTGCCTGCTAAATGAAAAAGAAGAATCTGCAACGGGATCAGAACCAGCTGGAGACAATGCTGGATGTAAGCTACTTGAAGGGAAGCATAAAGGCGGCGAAGATCTCAGAGGAAGAGAGTTTTCAGATGGAGATTGTAATGGTGATGGAGACTCTGGTGGGAGGGATATTTGTGGTGGATTCAGCTGAGCCAGTAGAAACTCAAGCAGATTGGAGTTGTATTCCATTACCAGTTGCGATTGCAGCTCAGTACAATGAAAGCTCTTGTGATGATAGTTTTCAGGCGATTCGACTTCGCTGGCCTGCGATATCACGTCTTGAGCTGCAATTGATTTCATCTCATCATGATCAAGATCTCTCGCTGCCTTCAGAAGGTGCACCACAGGACTTGAGGAGCCGTCTAAGAGTACAATACTATTCTTCTCTTCCAATTGAACGGTATCTTCGCTTGTATCATTCAAGATCATGTTGGTTTCAGCGAGATCATTCGATTTATTGATAGGCTCTTTGGAACCAGATGTAATTCTAAACAGTTAGTCAACAGGATCAACTCGTTCGCTTATTAACTTGATACACACATTTCAATCACTTCATCATGCACCAGATCAAAGCTGCTATCTGATAAGTATATGATCTCCTTTCCATGCCCTATATTCCCATTCATGGTTCATTTGGTGGTTGCTGTAAATAGTTTGAATTTTTGAATTGAGATTCAAAATATATCTTTAAACAGAGGTCTTTCTTAAGAGGTGATTGAAGTTGACTTATCTACAGGTAGCGTGGTGGGCATACTTGTGAAGTGTGAGCTTTTAAAGTGATGCTCCATGCTGTCCATTGACTTGACTAGCTAATACGCTCGTACTCCACTTGAAGAATGAGCAGGCAAGAGACACTTAGAAGACACCACACTACGAAGATGCCAACAAAGGACTATTCAACGTCTGGATTGTTTCAGCTCAGTCTGCTAATAATAATCTGTTTGAACACCGCTGATATCATGGTTCAGACAACTGTGTCGGAGCTCTGTTCTCGAGTCACAGTTGGCACACCCTTTGATGCAACCATGAAGACACTGCTTTAGGAACAGACGAGGCAGCCTCATTGACTGACTACAACGTCGCACAGTCCATTGAATCCAAACTGCACTGAAATCTACTTCATTCACCTTCGACATTGATTTCTCTATGGTTACTTATTCGTCCTTTCTCTACTCAACTCTTATGTGGGTCTCCACTGACTCCACTCTCCACTGACTCCACTCTCCACTCTCTAATATCTAATATCTACTCTCTACTCTCCACTCTCCACTCTCCACTCTCACTCCACTCCACCTCCGGAACCTCTATAGAGCATTGAATTTGGTTCCGCCTACCTCCCTCTAAGACATCCCCAGTTTTTTCTCACCTTCATCCTTCTACCGTAACATCCATGTCAACTATCTCCACACTAAATCCTCTCGATCAGCACCAGCTCAAAATACGACACTGAAAAATATGAACTCAAAAAATGTAAACGCACACCTACAACATAGCCAAACTAGCGTCAATGCCGAACAGGAGACGTTCAATGAACGGGTACGGTACGTCCGGATCCGCAAAGATTGATCAATCAATCCTTGATCTCAAATCTGTGCATAATACCATCCAGTACGAATGGCCAGACTTCCTTGAAAATCAAGCCAATCCAATCGAAACAGCAGTTGGGTTGTTGGATGATACGTCTGTTGGCATTGCTCATAGATACCCTGCCTTCACACTCGTTAAGCAGTCGACCGAGGATGCCTTGCGCGTTGTTGTCAATGAACATCACGAGCTTTTCAATAATAGCATTGGTTCTTATCATCAACTATTAGCATCTCTCAAGGACTCACAGGAAGATTCACATGATATCAAGGAAATGCTAGAGGCTACTACAAAAGACATCCAAGATAGATCAGATATCTTAAACGAGTTGAGTCAAACATCCACTCGTTACTCGGAAATGATCGAAATATTGGATGCCATTACTGAAATCACAAGTATTCAAGACAAGATCGACCTGTTGGTAGCTGATAAAAAGATTCATCAAGTATACGACGTCATATCAAATGGATATGTAATTGCAGAGAAGTATAACTTATGGTCATTGCCCGCAATGGGTTCGATTCAATCCTATTTGGAAATCCAATCTAATAACTTGTTTGATATGATAATCGACGAATTGCAAAATGAAATTTACTTGAAGAATCAAAACCCTACTGCTTCCACCACTCACTTCATCTCATGGCAATCGCTCATCAATTCCAATAATCCAAAGCTTTCCTCATTTAAATCCTTGGTTAATGAACTGAACAACTTAGAGCAATACATATACAATTCATCCAATTTAGATTTGCTGGAGATTCTGAAAGTGTTTACTTCTGCTACAGAGAACTTCTTGTCTACTCTGTTGCCGAGGTTACATGAGCATTATTCAAAGAATACTGGAGAGATAGACTATTCGATTCTATTGGAAACTTCACAGAACATAGCACTGGAATCATTTCACTACATATACATGCTTCTATTCACGGCATCAAAACTTAACCGTCTTCATCAGATTGTTGAAATCCTTTCAGGTAATAATCAACTGGAACTACATGGTCTCATCAATAGAACGATAGAAGAAGTTAAACTGAAAAATTTGATTGCCCTAAGCAAGCTCTCAAAACTACAAAACTTCGATCATTCGAACTCAGACATTATAGGAAACAATAACTTCAGTGATGCTGCCATTGTGATACTACAGGATTTGTTTGGTGGAGTTTTCATCAAGAGTTTGGCAGTTTTACAAAGACATAAGATTGTCAGCGAGATAGTACATACGATCGAATCGGGATCTCGCTTGCAAAATGGTATTGCCACAGCAAAGACATACGATATAGACGGGATATGGAAAACCATAACAAAAGAATTGCAGTCTCTTATGATAAATTATATTTATGACTCCCAAGTGGTTCCAGTAAATGGAACTGAGACTTTGGCTAATCTCGATAAAAATAGACTCTATGAAGTTTTGCAGAAGAAGGATATTTTCCGGTTTGAAGACGTCACATATAATCGTTCTTCTAAAAGTCCTGAAGACCTACAAATCGTGTTACAGGAGATGTTCCCCGGGTTTGTATTATCTGATGCGTTTAAGGAGAAGAATATTAATGAAACTACATCAACCTCACCATACATCAAGAACGAACAATTTAATGCACTGGTAGAAGTGTTGGTTCCTAAGAACTTGTTCAACATGCGTATTATCTTGGATTTCTTCCTAGTATTCATAGCTGGTTCTCAACGTGTGTTCTCCAACTCCTCACAAACTGACCAGCGTGCGTTGGTTTACTTTGACAACTTCATGAAATCATATTTCCTTTCTCATGTTAAGGAGAGCTTAGATGTATCTTTTAGAGAGTTTGTTGGAGGTAACACCCACCGTAATTACAGTAAGAAGATCTCAGGATTGAAACTTGATCTAATCTCATTGGATTACACCCAGAATGATACTGAAATGGTAGGGTATAGTCTGTCAAAATTTACAGTGATTTATCAAAATGGGTTGGACTTCAAAAGGCTCTTCCTTAACGTATGCTCGGTCTTGAATACCTCGATTTCGTACAGACAAGAGATTAGTTCAACTGCTTTGGACTTTTTGCAGAACTTCTCGAACGCCTACATAAACTTTTACAAAGAATTATTATCAACAATAGAATACGATGATGGTCCTGCTACTGGAAAGCCAATTCCTCAAATCAGTAAATGGATGAGTGTTGCAGATTTGGTAGAGGTAAGTGGGATAATATTGCAGAGCAAAGACGCCTCCGTGACTGCAGTCAATTCGTTAAAAGATCCTATTCATACAGAAAACAAGATCATGTTGTTTGATCAAGGAGTGCCAAGATTGAATCTTAATAAAGATGACTTGTTAGACAATGAGTCTTTCAACCAGGTATGCTACTTGCTCTTGACAACGTCTTGGATATTAAAATGGTTACCCTTGCTCAAGAAAGAATCAAACTTTAGAGCAACATCTGCTAATGACGAGCCTGTCTCTACTGTGGATAAGCTTAGGGAGGACTGGTCATTTTTGGAAAACGGCCGTTCAGTTATCACAGTTAGCACAGGGAATACTGATATTGGCCAACAAAACATATACTTGGCACTTAACACAGAAAAGATTGCCGTCTTCAATGAAATTGTACAGAAGTTTGAGCTCATCAAAGAAAAGACATTATTGGCATTACGTTACGACTTAAGATGCAAATCGATATATTACATTGGTAAGTCTTTCTCTCAGACAGACTGGATGCCCTATAATGAACCGGGAGATGCTGACCATTACATTGCTTTGTTGAACAAAGAAGTGTTTTCAATAGACAATAAGTTGATAAAGTTTTTGAGCGATACCGATAGAGAATTGATATTCATTGGGTTATCTGAATTCTTGAACGATTTGATGGTTCATGGGTCGAGGTTAGTGGAGAGAATAAACAATAATGGGATCAAAAGAATCTTGTTGAATATCTTCACTTTACAACAAATGCTAAGGAATGTATTGAAGAACCCCGAGACGGTCAATTTTACCAGGGCCTCCGTTTACTTTGGCTTATTCCCATTGAATGAGTTCAATTTCCTCAACGCAGTCAAGGAAAACCAGCTTGGGCTTTCTAGGTATGATTTTATTAACATGGCCAGGATGGTTTACAGTGAGAAGTTGGCTGATGGTGCTGGGACTCAATTCAATAAAACAAAGTATGCTGAGTTGAACAAAAAAATTGATATTGCATTGCAGTAAGCAGCTTGAATGAATTTGGTTCTAGCTTTGTCCATAAAGTTGAAATGTCTACATATTCTTTCTATATTACTTTATTAATAAATTATCATAAAAGAAACCAAATGGTTTAAATTATGTGTGAAGAGTGTTAAAAGCAATATTCAATATTGACTCTCTAGTGGGATAGTTCCAAGTAATTCAACTTGAGGGTGCCAAAGAAGGCACTAGCAGTGCTTCCCAAAGACACTTCCAGCGTTGATCTTATGGTTTCTTGCCATGCGTTCGAAAACAAACCTACCAACAGATGAACCAAGAACGACAGCAAAGAAATATGCCAAGGTGTATGTCATGGCAACTAACATCAATGCATACCCAAACATATCTGGTAAGAAACATAAAACCATGCTTATACTATCTCTGAACACGGAAGTTGCCAAAGAGGCACCTCTCTTCTGGGCAGGTTCGTCCTTCATATTGTCAGCAAAGTGATTTGAGTCAAATCCATCGAGACTACTAGCACAATTGTCACCTGTGGATGTAATTGTGTTTGCTTTTTCGTCAATCAACCTTCTGGTTTGGGGTTGATCCAATTCACCATCTTCTTTCCAAACGACCGTTTCCAAGTACAACTTCAAGTACTCGAAGCCTCTTGCCATGAAAGCCATCACGAAAAGGAATACAAAGATCCCGAAAGCTTGAGCTTTGGTGGAAGCACTGAATCCTTGGAATAACACCGGGTAGTTCTTGAAGTCTCTTGTAAGGAACATGTGCATTGAAGTGTCCATATCCATGTCCATGGTTGAGGAAGATGTAGCAGAGGCCATTCCACTCATGGCAACAGTAGCAGAAGCCATGCCAGACATTGTGCTAGAGGAACCCATGGCCATTGCCATCTTTTGCACAATTGTTCCAGTTGATTCAGCGATGGACATATTTATATAATGAGTTCAGTTGGACTTCAGTTGAATTGGATCTTCGACAATCCAGTAGCAAAGAATAATGGACTCTTCATTATCTTTATACAAGCCGGTGAAGGTCTTTGGCTAGCCAACAGGTCCTCATTTAGGGATTTTATTTGCTCGTTGTGCGCAAGTTAAAATTCTTCACTGGGAGCGTAGTCACAAATAGGATGCAACGAGAGGTATTTGAGGACAGAGCAGAGGGAGGGTGTAGTGGCCAGGGGGAGTTTGATTGACGAATCGCTTTAGATGACTATTATATGCACAAGGGGATGTGTGGTATCGCTGAAGCTGAGTCATTTAATCGAGTCAATGAGTATAGTGAAAGCGAAAAATTGGCAATAGAGCACACGAACGGTTGCAAACATCACCGTAGTACACGAGCTAATTGATCAGGATGAATTGGGTAAGTTTACTCGTGAAAGATTGTAGTTTATTTGGTGCCATAAGAATGTGGTAGTATAGTATCACTCGGTGGTGTGTAGTGAGGGAGGTTAGTGAAGAGTGTTAATGAATGCAGATACTGAAGTCTCGTACTCCAACATTACACTACAGCACACTAAGCCTTCAGTACTTACTACGTTCTGAGTACTGACTACAACAGTTCATTCTATCGAAGCTAATTCCGTTTGTTTTTTGTTCTGACAAGATCAACTTCCCCTTCTCTCCTCCTTCTCTCCTCCAAACAGCATAATAATTCCTTCTTCTCAGTTAAGTACGCTTCTCTTCATTGGTGGATCTCGTATCGAACCACACGCGGAAATTAAAGATCTGAACATGCTCGATTACGTAAACTCGATTGCAAAATGCTCCAATAGGGTCCACTCTGATTTATGGGTGAAATTGACGTCGTGGAACCTCTGTAGTTAGGAGATGTTAGGAGATGTTGGTAGATGTAAGACGCTCGCGAAAACACGAAGGATACCTTTCGATTGTAAATAGTATTCGTAACCCAAACGAGTTAGGGATCAAGGCAGAAACAATCAAGATTCAACAACGAGCGCAAGATCTCGAGGATTTTGTCTGAATTTAGCTTCTGCAGACGGACATCGCCAGAGTCCTAAATAACAGACACAATGACATCACCAACTTTTACATAACAGTCAGAAGGACATCACCAACTTCTGCATAACAGACAGAAACAACCTGAAAACAACCGAAATATACATTGGCATTGGTCTGTATAATTTCGAAATTCTTCACTGTAAATCTGCTATTTCTCCAACGGGCCACCATGACCTTTGAGTTATCAATTCATGCAATAGCTTCAAACCAAACTCTTCTCATAGGTATAACCCCGTTTTTGCACTCTTCAACGATCATCCTCATCAACTCAAACAGGAAGGCAACGTAGGAACAGCAACTGGCAAATTAGCCTAAAATACCGGTGACTGTATATCGTAGATAGAACATGCTACAACATGATATCCCACAAAACTCCTTTGAACTATCTACGCGAGAGCACTGGTGGTTGTCTTTGCATGGATAATATTTCAACATACACAGAACCAGACGCAAATGCTTCTCTCAAACCCATCACAAAAATGCATGCTCATCCTTCAATTGTTCGCTCAACTCATCACAGAACAAGATGCATACGGTTTGCAGTGCAATTCAGAAAAGGATGCACTTGTATTCCAGTTCAATCACAGCCAAAATACTCAAGTCGACTCCACCTTGTACGTAATGCAAATGTTTCTCTCAAACTTCAAGAGATTACAATGCTACTTGTTTCTCCGAAGCTCTAATGAAAATTCAATGTGGATGCTTCTCTTAAACCAGGCGAGAGCAGAATGCAGACGCTTTCGAACCCATCTTAGAATGGCTTAGCACACGGCCGTAGTAAATTTCATCTCAACACAAGAGATGAGGATCCTCGCTGCAACAGTCGCAGGTACTCCACTCAATCGAGACGACAATTGCGTCCGAATAAGAATCCATGTGATTCAAAACTCATCGCTTTAATTTCATCATCCACCCCAATTTATCAACAGTCCTTGAATATTTTTCACCTCGACGACTAAGCTTAATATCTTCAAATATGACGTGAAACCGTCAAGATAGTTTCGCGTCCAGTGGACGAACAGCCCGTCTGGTTAAAGAGAGCTGAAGATCCAATTAGCTCGAAAATATATGCACCTTAATACAGTTTGTGCTATTAATGCTCTCAGGCATGGGAAACATATGGGAATCAGGCAACCACTATTATTTGGAAACCACCAGGAATGGGTGTGAGATTCTAACTTTTGGGTACTCTGAGCATTGGACAATGGTGTGACATCTATGAAATACCTTGCATTAGTTCGTGAATGCCTTGTGGGAACCTCATTTTCACATAATAAGAATATAATGGAAGTGTAGTTAAAATATTATGGCTTCATAAGTAAAAAGACTCCATGCATAGAGCATATTGTCGAGCCGGTACTTCACCACCCACCATTTTCAGAGGTCTGCACATTTCTGAGAATACTAACAGGATCAACGCTGCAATCTAGGTGGATGGGGTTCACGCTTAAAAATACTCTATAATGGCTAGAAGCTCATGCGCTTCTCATTCTGTTTTGTTCCTGGTTGTAGAAGTTGATGCTGTGCGCTTTCTACCTCTTCATTCTTGATTTTCAGCTTCTTCCTCAGAATATTGATTACACGCTTCAACATCTATTAATCGTTCAATAGCACTATTGTTCTATCTCATTTTCTACCTTGATCTAGCATATCACTATTCAATCATCCAGGCATAGACAAATCCTTATCCTGCTTAGTGACAAATGTACATCTCCCTGGGAAGTCTTTTGTTAATACATGACCATTTAACCAGTCATTGGCACTACACCTAAAGCCACAAGCGATACATGTGCCCCACAAAGGAAGTTTGTCAGTCAAGGTATTCGCTGTCTTTCCTTTTGGATCGTCAAACTTGAAGTGGATATGCAATAGGTGCTTCTTATAGTCATACGGCCTGTTAAAATTCTGAGTCTTATGGTTGCACATGAACTTGGGGTATACACACTGGAAACGACCAACCTGGTCATGTATACGCATGTGTCGAGATATATCTCTACTTATAAATTTGTCACATATGGTGCAAACAGCACCCTTTTGCTTCTTCTTTGGTCTCTTGGTAGACTTTCTATCGCCCTCATCACCTCCGTGTAATGATGGTTCTGGAGTTTCCGAGTCACTTTCACTAGACAGGGAGTTGTCGTTTTCATTAGTGGAGTTGTTCAAATCATTCTCTTCTTGCTTTAAGTTTCCTAAGCGATATTTTTCAACGAACTGGTTAGAATTATCTTTGAGGCTGCTGTTGTCTGACTGATCATTCAAATATTCCTTGTTTCTGAATTGCTCATATACTGATTCGAGCATATTTCCAACAGATGTATCTTTAACTATATTTGGAAAATTGTATGAGTCCAAATCCTGAAGGCTATCATGGTTCGTTACACTAGTTGACGTATTGGTGTCACTAATATTTGTTTGAATGCTATTGACATTTGATACGTTGTTAGTTGTACTACTCTTCATGGGCACGTTGGTATTGCTGGTGTTGGAAATAGGTCCAGCTATTTCAAAAAACAGATCCAAGGTGTCATATCCTTGGGAAGAGATATCAGGGGTCAAGTAATTCCCACTGTTCAATCTCTTATGAACATTTGGGATGCTAGAGTTGGCCAAACCCCCTAATTCAAAGTATCCCTGATCATTTGAACCTGGCGGTTTCATCAAAGGAGTAATGTTTGAATACTGAAAAGAAGTCTCTTCAAAGAGATTGAGGTCAGCGTCATTGATTTGCATTTCTTTTCTATAGCACTCGTCATGCAATTGTAGTTCGTAATCTTCATGTTCGTTGAATTTAATTGGATTGAATTGACTGGAAGGAATTAGGCCAGGAGTAGAGCTAATTCTGCTTGTTGAGGTTGGAGTTGTCCTACTACCTGGGGTCAACCTAGGTGAAATAACATTCAAATTCAAGTTATCACTGCTTAAATTATTCAAATTAATGAATAATGGACGCTTCTTGGGAGGTTGACCTCTAGAAGAACGTTGAGTAGGAGCAACCAAGGATTTGATAAATTCGGCAGTTCCCGAAGTAGATCCTTCCGATTCAACGGATTTGGTGGATGTATCAAAGAAATCAGAAGGGGCTTTTGATACGTGTGTAGTGGAACCACTTGTGAGAGAACCGGAATGCTTCTTGGATACGCCGGAAATCAGACGAAGGTGTTTAGGCCTTGCTTGTTTCTGTCTAAGTTTAAGTTGCGGTTGTGGAAGTTGTTGTCCCAGGATGGACTGATTTAAAGTCTGCGGATACTGGTTGTGAAGATGTAGATGTATGCTATCCTCGGGATTGACATAAATTTGATTTATCTCGTGAATTGAATTCGTCAAGTGATTTTGATGGTATTGATGGTCTATCCTCGAGGATGGTAATGACTTACTCGAATAACTAAAATAATCAAAGTTATCTCCAGTAACGGTAATCGGGATATCCGGTGTGAAGCCCGCGGGCGACACGGAGGAATTAAAGTGATAACTGGATGTAAACAGTGGTTGGTTCAACTCCGGAGTAATTTCGTTATTGTCATGGATCGCCTGGTTATATTGGTTGTAGTTGTATTGGTTGTTGTGTGAGTTATTAGGGTTATGATGGACATTGTCGAGTTGTTGTACATTCAGGTAAGCCTTCTGAAGTGGCTGCTCTTTCATTATGATATTATTGGTATTTGCGATTGGCAATTGGCTGTATGCCTTATTATTGTGAATGTTCAGATGACTCAATGTGGGATTATTCTGGATGTAATGGTCCAGTTGGGAATTGACATTTTGGGGATTGTTATTCTGGGCATTAGTGTGATGCTGGTGGGTTGGTTGCAGGTTGGAAAACAGGTCGAACTGGTTGTAATCGGTTATCTGGCCGTTTACTTCTTGGACTTGGCTTGAAAGTGCATTCAACTGATTGCGGTTATTAGCAGTCTTCCCAAGGTCATGATTGTCTATCAATAGGTTGTCGGCGTAGTTTGACATAGTCGCAAGGGTCTATGCTCCACGATAGGACTAGTTAACAATGGATACTTGCCTATGGACGAAGTGTTTGTATTCTATGTGTTTGTATTCTATAGACAAATAAAAAATTGGTATTCGAAATGCAGAACCCTTTGGATCGTAGGTAGTGAGAAAGCCACCAGAAAAAAAAGGAGGATCGGAGGAGATAAGGTTGATTAGGGTGAAGAGCTGAGGTATTTAGTGTAAGGTTTAGTTTAAGGATCAGTGGTGGGAGTGGGAGGGGTTATGGAGATGGCAGTAGTGATGGAGGTGGTTTTTGAGATGGTGGTAGATGTAGGTGGAATATGGTGCGGACAGTACCAGCTAGCAGAGATCTTAAGTGAGGAGGCGGTGGAAAGAAGAGGAGACAGGACAGGCTCAGTAACTTGAACATGCTTAGCCACTCAAACAAGTTCCACTTGAACAACTGGTCAGGTTCAATAGTTGCGCAATTCGACAGGAATGCTAGTGGAACGTAAATCATTGAATGTAGATCAATACCCTTGTCGTAGCTGTTCGCCTACAGGTAGTCAAGATTAGTGGTACCGTAAGAAGTGCAATTAAACAACCAATAATGATTAAAAACTTAAATAAAAGCCTAGAGCAGGCCGATTGAAAAGGTTAACGGCAAGTAGGGTTATGACAAGACTTAAACAAGATATTAAGATATAGAGGGCAGTGGTTGATGTTGTCAACAGCCTGTGGTAAAAGAAGTACCCTTGAATAGGCTAAGAGTCAAATTTCAGTGAACCAAGTGTCCACTATTGGTAAGCAATAGACATGATAGCAAAACTGGACTCGATAAAGCACCAATGAAGGTGCAAAAGAAGGTGCCCGATAACGAGCCAAAGAAGGTGCCCAAGAGCATACCAAGGAACTGACAACTAACTAAGAAACAAGCAAGACAATTGAAATCTCCTCAAAGAATCATCCCATCCCAGCATACATCCCAGTAAACACCTCCAGCATACATCCCCCCCAACTCCATTCCACCATAAAACTGGCCTGTATCAAACATTCCCAGCTCTCAACCTTATCACTCCACCAAACTCTATTTCGCCTTACTTTTCAATCTCCATTAGTCTTTTTAATGTCAATCGCTTGCCTTCGCTTGTGCTGGTAAATATGCAACGTTGCGAGAGATCTTATACTCATTTCATCACTTGTATCTTACTACTTGACTGTGCATGAGTGTACATCAGCATGAAATTATGATGCAAAAGACCTATTTGAGGTGCATTTTAGCTTTTGGTTTTGCAGCTGGATTTACACATTCGCTAATTGTCTTTGCGGTGTCGGAGAGTGTTTGACTCTGCTAACCATCGAATGGGCATTGATTAGTTTGTGGATTACGGGTTTATGGTGATTTACAACGGGTCGAG
Organism: Kodamaea suecica; assembly: GCA_030558315.1. NCBI lineage: Eukaryota > Fungi > Ascomycota > Pichiomycetes > Serinales > Debaryomycetaceae > Kodamaea > Kodamaea suecica. The sequence goes on along the minus strand of JAJMSH010000006.1, from coordinate 137,688 downwards.
GTTTTGAAGGGATGGAATTACCTTGACGAAGCAGCCCTTTAAACGTATCGTGGTGCAAAGGTCGTATTTTGCATGTAGAAGGGACGTGAAGAACTCGCCGAGCATGGCTGAGTACGTTTGGGATGAAGAATGTGGAGAAGGGAGAGCTATGAAAGGTTTGCAAGTTTTGGAAGACGGCATCTCTTGGGTCTGGCGACTGGTTGGGGGCATTTAGGTTCAGACAGTGTATTTTTAGCTGATTGGCCTTGCTGGAAGGTGTAGTCCTCTCGAGACCTTGATCTGAACTGTGCAATCGAGTAATTTAGAATACAAGTGTAAGCGAACACCATGCAAACTGTATTCGCAACACTAAACCTTACACCTACACTCTAAACTAAAAACTAATAGCTATTCTAAATATAATGCAATCCATACTCTGGAGTGCTCTTTCACTCAGGTCTTTCACTCAGGATGAGTCTCTCCGGTTACGAGACGCGAATAATTGCACCTTGACATGATTCCAACACCGGTGCTTGCACTCTCAAGTCAGGGACCCAACCCCGGGAGAATAGTCTTCATAGACGATCTAACAGAGACAAGGAAGGCAAACTAAGCTAACTGTGAACAAAATAATCTGGAACTACCAAGTAATTTAGCATGGCTCTCTAAAACTAACCTCTCGAGGTGCTGCTCACCAATCACTCCTCATCATCCATCGAAAACTTCGCCTGACATGAAAGTCGCCTAAAGTGCCTCCTGCTGAGAATAGTACCGGCTCTGGTTATGAATCTCTCTGGATGGTTCCCCCATACTTCATGATTGTGTCTTGAAGGTACGTTGGGGAGTTCTGATGTTCCCAGTATGAAGAGAAGAGCAGCACAAGAGATGAAGAGCTATGCGCCCACGGAATGTGAAGGGTCAAGAGGAAGGTCTTGGAGCTCATGTTGATGATCTCCAATGAGCTCTATGTGGTCTCTTAGTGATATTTTCGTGATATGCAAATCGTTACAAGATAGGGGAATGTTCAATTCAATAAGCTACTTGATAATAATAGAGTAGTTCCTGTGATTCGGATATAATCTTGCCAAAGACAAGGCTCATGATACCCTGGCTTAACCCTAATAACGAACCCGCATGAACGAGAGACTCCCCGAGACTCACAAATAAGGGATAATTAGGGCCGTCAATGAGTCATAGAAGCACAAGTAGGCTTGAGGTACAGAAGCAAGAGCGAAATACGGTACAGAAGGGAGGCGAAGTGCGGACAGTAGGAAGAGCTGGAGCAGAAATGGAGGAGCAGGAATAGAGGAGCAGAAATAGAGGAGCAGAAATAGAGGAGCAGACATGGAGCAGACAAGACAGACCTTAGGTGACACAGCTGATACTGAGGAAACAAGAAACCAATCTCTCTACCAATCTCTCTACGAACTGTGCAAATCATTCTAACAGAGAAACGCAACACCAGTATCCTGGTCTAATCCAAATAAGAAGCCCTCGTCGAATGAAACCTCTAGCCAAAGACCCGACACCACCAAGTCCATCATTGTCAACAGATCCTCCAAATAATATCGACACACTGAACACACCTCCATCTACCACATCGTTATCTATATTGCTGCATCATTGCCTTCTGTATTTCAGGTAACTTTGCCCTGGGCAAGTTTACAGACAGACACAGACACAACCGATATTTCAGACAGCACCAAGCCAATCTCCACCACCTTAGATTCAATGTCGGAATGTTCCCCGTGGAAGACACCAGGCTCATGTCACCACACACTCCTAGAGCACAGTTGCAACTTCGTTTATGCATGGATGTTAGTTTGTACTTAGAATATTTTGTAGCTGTCGGGCCTCCTATTAAACTTCGCTTGGAACTCAGGAAGGAATAGGCGAGACATTTGAGTCTGGCTCTTGAGAGCCAAATGACTTATTCTTCTTCTGCTTGTCAATATAGCCATTTTTTTGCTTGAAGGCCTTTCTTTTGTTCTGATGACTGCATCGCACAACACTTCGTTTATGCTTCCGATAGCCACTTATGCCCTGGAAAATAATCGATGGCCAAGAATGATGATGAACAGTTCCAAATGTGAACAATAGAATAAGGATAGAGGCCACTAGCAATACAATAGAAACTGAAAACAGGCACCCAAAATATCCAGTCAAGCAGTTGGTTGAAGCAAATATACGAGAGGCACAGACACAGGAATGTTCTGGGTGGAGGAAGGACGGTGCAGGGTAGTTGTTAAGTGTTATTGGAGGTGACACTGGTGAAGAGAGCAGGGCATATTTTGTGAATAATATTGTCGAACAAGGAATGTCAAAGCTGAAGAATGGGTAGTTGGAGATGTTTGGGAGGGCGGTGTGAGGATGGGGTTGAAGAATTGATGGATTCTTCGTGAGAGACGTACAGAAGTATGTGAGATATGTGTGAGTTTTGGGAGGTGTCTATTAGTATTGCAGCAGTGTCCAAGGGGCTTGTTTTGGGTGGTAGGTTGGAGTTATGCCGTTACCGTGTTGCAAGGTGAGTAAAAAAGTATTGTATTAGAAGGTTTTGTCGGGGGCCCGTTTGTGGAGGGACCTTAGGCCAAATATGGGCTATTGATAGAGCATCTATTGGACTGTCTGCGAACCTACAGATTGGCTACTTTTATTGGGCATGTTAAACGAGAATCATGCATCCAATATTATACCCTTAAAGTAAGCCTCATCAACCAAGTCGGCCAAACCAATTGCCGAATACTTGAGCAATAATTAACTGATCATTAAGTAGCTCAGCTTAGTTCCATGGTGGTTGCAAAATTCTCTCGGCTTAACTTACTATACATAAAGGATGATGTTGGATGGAATAGCAACCATCACACAGCCAAGTGCAAGTGACACCGGCGAGAAGGAATAGGTTGGTGAATAGGTTGGTAACGCAAACGTCAACTTCCATCTTCTCGTCAATCGATTACACCCTCCCCCATCCACCACGTCAACTCGATGGCTGCGAAAAATCTCCACTACAAAACTCTTAATCTGATGCTTGCAGTCCTTGCAGTAGGAATCTTGCAGTGCAATGGCGTTGCAATTGCTTCTACATGCAAATGCACAGCTACATGGCTCATCGTGGAAGAAACCTTGACACTGTCGGGGTGAATTCAAAAATATGGTGATATAAAATACCAGTTTTTGCAGAACAAGATATACTATATCATCAGACTGCCCTAGTCAAACACTCCGCCTTCCTCTGTAGGGGTAAGAGAGGATATTATGGAAGCATAGCTTTAGTTCACGCAAGTCAACGCCTGTCACTTGGATCCTGTTTTCATAGATGTTGTTCTAGCCGTCAAGAATGGTAGGGTTATGCTGGAGTGGAGCCAGAGCTTAATATTGTGTTTAGGCTGTTAATTAGTCAGTTGGCTAGTCTGGCAGATCTGCGTCAGTCAGTACTTCTGTGATCATACTCGGCCAGTCAGTTCCTCTCCCCTGGACCTCCACCCTCTCTAACCATCATCCCACTGCATACGGAAACAATCTCTTGCCATCACATAATGCGGTTCCTGTTCGTCTATCAAACTTTAAACTGCACTCAAAATATCCAGCAGTCCTCAGATATTATCTGTTCACTTGATGCCGCCTGAGAACAACTCTGGAAGACATGCATGCGCATCAGAATCTCTCTATTCTCCGTAATCATCATCCAATATTATCAAGAAAAGTGTTTGGCCATCCAATCGAAGGCCAGTTTCTACTGTGTATTTCAGTTTACTAATATTCCATGAATTTCATGGGTTATTTTGTATGACTTCCGTACTGCAAAGTCATCATCCCAGAATTTTGTGATATTGCCAGTTGACTCTGTTCGCATTATTTTGTCTCATATATGGGTGTTAAGACATCGAACAATACTTCAAACCATTCGTAACCATTATACGTCTTTTTCGATTGCATCCATCTTCTATTCCTGGTGTTTAGCCATCATCACATATCTTTTTCCAAAAAAATAGCAATCGAATCTACAGTTTTTTGGACTTGGTTTCTATACGCTTTGAACGGCGGGCTCTTTGGTTACTTGTCCGATTTGATTGGATGCTTTTCCCTTGGAAAGAAACACACAAGGTCTAACTTCAGTCCCTACGCTGCCACTTTCTACCCTCCCTCTGCTTGTCCTCTCTTCTAATTTAGTTGTTTTTCCGTTGCCCAATCATCAAGACCTTTTTGCAGTTCCTTTTGAGTCCTTATTTCACCATGTTTCATTACTTCGTTCAAGAAATTAGTTTGGTGTTTTTTTCTTATCAGCAGCCAGTTCTCCACCTCGTATGCTCTTTAAGTTATCCCTTGACGTACGGGGTACGTGAAGTTCAATCGCTCTTGACCCAGCCACCATCTCCATCTCTCATGATCTCTCCCTGCTGCCTCTATCGAACAACAAAAACCTTACAGCTTCATCTCATCGCATCACATCACATCACATCACATCATCTCGTTGAGCTTCCACTAACTACCACTAACTCACCTCGCTAGCTCATCTAAGCCATCTCACCCACGCACTATCCCGTCTAAATCGTTCCACCATTGGGCTTCGCACCCTCTAACCGTCTCACAAAGCCATCCTAACGCTGGCCAAGTAGACACATGTACTGGAAGTCTACAGAACAATGCCAAAGACTCCCACTGAAATTCCATCCACATTCCACCAAATAATAACCAAGAATTCCACTGCATCAATTGATGGACATGGCTTTGTGACACTATTGCATGCAACAGAACCACCATGATTTACTTCAAGTCTGGTTCAGAAGCTGGACAACCCCAGAAAGAAGCTCTCTTGGCTTGGTCTATTTCATTTGAAGCACTCCCCTCACCAAGGTTGAATCTTCTATTCACCGCCCTTTCAGAATGCATGTACACCTGTTCATCTTCAATCATATGAACGTGTAATTCCACACCCTTCCTTGAGGATTTCCAAACCATCGCAATTATCAAGCATGTGGTGCGCCCCATACCCACAACAGATTGTGTTTGGAATACGAAATGCCTTCGTCATATCAATGCATGGCCTCTTAAAATGCCACGCTCAACCAATACATATTGCTTGCGGGTACTCAGGTATTCGGATGACACTAAAGCCATTAGTGATAATACTCTCGAGCTGTTGGCCCTGCTAATAGCAAGGTAGAAATCGCAAAAGTTCACCTTGCTTCATTTCTTGTTGTGCTGCTTGAGCTGGTGCTCGCAGAGTTGCGTGGAAATACTTCTCAGTAGGGACCAAACAAGCAGGTATGCCTTCTCGTAATTCTGGAGGTGCTGCTGATACGCGCGGACACCTTACCGAGATGAACGCAATGCCTAATGGGTTTCAACTTGTATCTGGTGTTTCCTAGAGTAACTTTCATCGAGCTAATGCTAGCAAATAATATACCAGGAAGCAAATGATATTGCTAGGAACAATCCCGCTGCAGCCTAAATCATACAGTTACCTAGAGGGAGAGTTAGAGGCTTAAGGCTTGGGCAGGGCGACCATTGGTCAAGTTCAAGCATCACAAACTAACGTTTGAGTGGTTAAAGTTTGTGACATGGAGCTGACAAAAGCAGAAGAGGCTTCTAGGTTAACCTTCGACGCTACATATACGCAGAGGCTATTGGGAGTACGCTGGGTGAGCTTACGGAAGAATGGTCTGCTGAGGTGAATCAGGTTTGGCACGGGCTTTGAACAGACATTGTGGAGACGATAGACTTGCAAGTCATTGAGATCGACCCCACTGTATGCCGTTAGGCTTCAAACTAACGTACTCCATCACGCTACATTTGCTACCATTCAACCACCTTCAAATGATGCCACCTCACCAACTGACGCACCCACTATCACTGTTATGCAAGACAAAAGTACGAGGTAACAATACATTCCTGCTACGTAAACCACTCGAGTTAGCGAAACCTAATCTCCCCGGCAAGCATGAGCAAGAACAGGAGAACCAGTACAAAAGTCTGCGCCGCAAGACATCCAAGCCATGCAAGACACCCAAGCCAGCACATGCAAATGATCAACTGCATTAGCATACAGACGGTTGCAAAGAGGATCAAATTATACTTTCAAAGCACATGTGAACTCTTAGAGTGAGCCAATTGTATGGGAGGTGTAAGCAGATTTTCGTGGAGGGTTATTCTTTGGGAAGACCTGGATATGATTACATTGGACGATGTACAATGGGGTCTCAAGAATGTTCTTAGCACACCCTGGGTGGACTCCCAAGTGGCTCGTCAAACCCAGAGACTACAAGCAACAGATTGGAATATTGAACATTCGGGCACTGGTTTAAGGGAAGTATCTTGGGGGAGTAAACTACTCAAAAGTGGAAAGTTTACTCTAGACCCTGTCCTCCACCGGTCAACTCTTCCATTCACCTCTCCCACTCTTAATTTAAAAAAGGACCCACTCTTGCACCCCTTTCTTTGGTTGTTGTTCGAAGCTCTGCCCTTGTTGCTTGTGTTACCACCTCTACAATTCTGGAGCACAATCTCTCTTCAACGGCCCCCACCCCCCTCTCCACTGCACAGCATCTTCGTCATCGTCACCCTCATCGTCGAGGCAAAACCATCACAAAACTAAGACTAGACTAAGATAAACGTTGAAATCACCGGTTGCAAACCAGAAGCATGAAGGGATATAGTAATCGGTAATGATTGGGTAGCACTCCAAGTCGTTTAGCTGGATGTTAGGGTCACCATGCTCTTTCCAACGCCCAAAGACTAGTCATGTTGCCAATTGAGCTCGCTTCCTTCCAATATACTTGTGCCAGCACATGCCAAGTCCCAAAATTGTCTTTCTTATCTTTAAAAGGCTAGAAAAGGGTTTGATCTGTCATCCATCCCGTTGCATTAAACATACTCCTTGTTCGTCTTGAATGTTATTTTGTGCTGGTGTATCTGCTATCAAGACAACTATTATCGGAGAGGTGCTAACCAGAGTAATTTAGTACCTTCGTTCAATTTCTTGAGCTTTTCAAATCTTTCACTGGTTGCACTCCATTCTTGCTACTCTATGCATCTTCTCTCTCTTCCCATTCTCTCTCTTCCCATTCTCTCTCTTCCCATTCTCTCTCTATACCCTCACATTCACTTCCCACTGCTCTACTGGCACTGTTAGGGCAATCCGCACTGAAAAATCGCAACCAAAAATGATCCAGAAATAGGAACCACGTACCACAGCATGAACGCATTTATCTTAGGTTCTACGGGGCTTGTGGGCAGCCATATCCTTGCGGCAGCCGACGAGTCAGCACATTTTGAGTCGATAACAACAGTTGGCCGTCGTCAGCCGGTCGTCTCGGGCGATAAAATCAGGTCCTTGGTCGACGGGCAAACAGACAATTGGCCCCAGGTGATTACCCAGGAAGCCCAACCAAAGGGTGTTTTCTTCAGTGCATTCGGCACAACTCGTTCTTCTGCTGGTTCGGCAGAGAGGTTCGTGGCGGTTGATTACGGTGTCAACTATGCCGCTGCAAAGGCTGCTAAAGAGGCGGGCATCAATACCTTTGTTCTCATTTCATCAATAGGCTCCAATGCAAACTCCTATAGTCTTTACTTCAAGACCAAAGGCCGGTTGGAAAACGACGTGATAGCACTTGAATTCCCCCAGACAATCATCTTAAGGCCTGGTGTATTGTTGGGCGAGAGGGAAGCCTCATTGGGTTTGGTGAACTACGTTGCTGAAAAGGTGTCTTTATTCCTTCAATACACCCCGTTAGCATGCCTTGTCCATCCTGTTTACGGCTCCAAAGTAGGCAAGCTTGCTGTCAAATTGGCTCAAGTGGAACAATCTGACAATACAAAGCCCATAGTTCGTTTCGTTCAGGCAAGCGAAGTTAGACTGTTGTCGGTCAGCCTTTAGAGCTCTACACTGCTCATATAAAGAAATTTAATATTAACAAAAGTCCCAAGTCTATAGAAGTAAAAGTAAAGTCGAAATAAAGAAGAAAAACAGGCTAAAGGTGATGGAGTTGAAGAAAGCATCAACCAACAATAGAACTCCCCAACGGTATCCACTCCTAAGGTGGCTTACCCGTTCTATTAATTTCTTTGCTGGGGTTTGTCAGTTGCAAAATGTTCGTCGCTAAAGTTGATTCAAAGAGCCTTCTATTCAATGCTTCGACACTTATTAGACTCATCTTCGGTTAAGATGTGCTTGTCCAACCAGTCTTTACCGATGTGCCTCACTCCACAAGGACAAGTACCCCAGTGGTACAACTTGTCGCTCAAGTTGTGCAAACGCTTGATATAAGGATCGTCGAACTTGAAATGTCTATTGAGCAAGTGCTTTTTGTAGTCGTAAGGTCTATTGAACTTACCCAGTTTGTGACGACATTGAGTCTTTGGGAATTTACATGAGAACCTGGATTCGGTTTGGTGTGTTCTCATGTGTCTTGACATGTCTCTAGTGATTCTTTTACCACAGATGGTGCAAGATTTGTGGTCGACGAACTGGTTTTCGACTTGTGGTAGCAAGATACTCGAATTGGAGTTGAGTAACGTAGTCATGTCTGGATACTTATTTATGTCGATATTCAGAGGTATTTGAATTGTTGAAACAGCAACGGTCGATTGTAATGGGGCCTGGATTATATCGAAGTGTTGTTGGTGGTGTTGGAGCTGTTGCAATTGCATCTGCACCTGCATCTGTTGTTGAATCTGGACCTGTTGCTTATCGTATGCTTGAGGGTAGCTATTAGCTCTGAATTTTGATTCTTCGTACACTTCGCCAAACTGATTTCTTTCAGGTTGGCTCTTGCTGCGGTTGCCTTCTTTAGTATAATGTTGCATTGGGCTGTTCTGGTTTGGGTTGTTCATCAAGTATTGGTTTTGGTTTTGGTTTTGGTTTGGGTTCTGGGGATTCAACGCAGTAAAGTTGAATGGAGAGTTGACTGGAGAGTAGTTATCAACGGAGTTTGTCTCTGTTGTGTTTCCTAACATATAGCTGTACGATTCCTTGTAGTCGTAATCAGCAGAAGCAGGAGCGGTGGTTGTTGCAAAAGCAGAAGCAGCACCAGAAGAAGCAGAAGCAGCAGAAGCAGCAGCAGCAGAAACAATGGCACCCCCACCGATACCGGTATTAGCGAAATCCGATTCCGATTGATAATGGTACAATTGACTCAGGATTAACTGGTTAGAGGTCTGATGGTTGGATTGTTGTTCCATTGGGTTTGGGCTGGAGTCACCAAAGTACAAACCGTTTGCAGTCGCAGCAGCAGAGTCGAACGCGGAGGATCCACTGTGGTACGAGGAGTGGCTCGCGTGATTGTCCAAGCCGGTTCTGAAGTAAGTGTTGTTGGTAGTGTTAGAAGAAATCAATTTCATAACCTGAGTATCGAATTCGGGTTGATGTGGAAAGTTAGTGCTTTGAGTAGGATTAAGTATCATTTATCGAGAAGTGGTAAGCAGTAACAAACAAGTTTTAAAACTAAGTAGACAATATTTCAAAACTGGTTTTTAGGAAATGCAAATAACGAAATCAACTGCAAATATGCTCTCCTTTAATATCTTTCTCCAAAAAACATCAAAGGCTTTCTCTTATATTTATATGTCTCGACTTCTGCCAGTTCGAAGATATTCAAAAATCGAAATCGAAAAAAAAAAATTGGTAAGGGCTACCGGTTAGTAACCTCCATGCATGGAGCACTCATGCACATCGGTATGTTCTTTCACAAAATATCTTGCAGGTTGGACTGTTCCAAAAAACTTGAGTAATAATTCAGAACAAGCAAAAGCAATTATCGTGAAAAATAATATTGTAAACTCTGCAGACAATGTTTTGGAGGTGCGTTTTGTAATAGTATGCTTAGGGAGCGTTGGTTGGGAGGGTAAACCCTTCGAAGCGAGAGGGAAGGTTGGAGAGGGAAGGTTGTAGATGGAAGACGGTGGCAGATGGCGGATGGAATGTGGAGGGTTGGTGGAATGTGAAGGCCGGTGTAGCGGGTGTAGTAGGTGAAGGAAGTGTTGGTTGGATGGGTTGGACAAAGAGAACAGGCAATAGATGGCAAAGCAATGAAGCTTGAAGAAGCAAGGAAAAAGAGAAGCAGCGAACGAAAGAACCAGAGTACGAGCTAAAACGAAGGATGCGAAAGAAGGCCAATATGACGCAGACTCAAAGGAGCCAGTGGACACGAAGTGAGATTATGAAAGTGTTTGTCCTACAATCCTCTCGCTCCGCTTTCCAATAGATTTGCATCCATTTCCAATTTCTTGTCTTCACCACTTGCTCACCTCTTTAACCACACCCACCTCCAACCTACAGTCCCTCTCCTCTTCATTAAGGCGGCAGTATCGAAGTTTTACATGAACCACCAACGCACACGTTACGTTTCATTGTCGCTTTTACTTGCGCTCGAATTAGGCGTTAGACAACGAGGTGAATCCTTACGCGGATAATATGGAAGGATTTATTTCAATGAGGTTCTGTTGCATTTATCCACCGTCTCCTTATTTCAGGTGGAGGGAGGTGGTGGCTCTTGAAATGGAAGTGTGAAGATAGGACTGCAAGGCTTGAAGTCGTTTTTGACGTCGCGTTTCTGAGGTGGTCTACTTTGTCCATTTTGTCCATTTTGTCCATTTTGTCCATTTTATGTCCAGTAAGATAGTGGTAGAGTAGTAATGGTAGTGGGATGATGATGGTGACCCTAACTTCAATGGTTGTCATAGCAGTTCACTAATGATAGCATAATTGCCCTACTACTCATCCTCCTCCCTAACTACCTTCCTCTCGTCAAAGCACCCACTACAAAATCTCCAAGGTCATACAAAACAGCGCACCTAAAGGGGCTCCACATGCACCTTCTCTCGCCCGTAGTTCCTTCTTTCATGTTCTAATGCCTCGCCTATACAAGCATTGCAGCCCACTTGCTTCAAGCAAGACCTGAACGATACCCGAAGAAAAGAAACAGAACAGAACCACAGAGTTGGCTGCACGATAAATGAAATTCACAGCAACTATTGTGTTGGAGTGTACCTCCACGTAAGTCGTAGGCGGGGGACGATGATAAGGCGATGACTTATCAGAGGATCTGAATTTCACACCAAATAGTTTGTGCTTTGACTATCGACCTTCGATTGCAGTTCCAGAGTGCGTTTGTTCAACAATACGCGTTTCATCTACTGCTTCGGGAAGCGGGCCCCAAAGCCGGTGAGCGAGGATATCCGTGTGCAAGTGGACCTTAAGAGGAGGTCAATGCTTCCAAAACTTTACAAGGAGTTGGTAGGAGCTGCCACATATGACAATTGAAGTTGCGTTTGGTTAAATTTCTTCAACTATATGCCAACGGTATAAGGTTTGACGTTGAACGTTAGATGTAAGACGTTTGATGTAATTGGGTGTACGAAGCTGGTGCGCAGCTGGTGCTAGTGGATTCGCAACCCACTTGATATTCCATTGACGTAAGTGGACGCAAGTTGTTGGAAGTAATATGTTTGACTTAGGTGGTATCTCTTTACTGGACTTCATATGTTCTTTAACCTACACCGCTTAGTCTCTTATTCTTCGACCTTCGCCGTTAAATTAAGCATGCTTTGTTATATTATTAAGCATGTCTCGCCACGCTTCGTTAGCCCTCATTTTAGGCCTTACTTACTTCTCTAACGTACTATATCCATGTTGATGGGCCTATTTCTGTTATTGTTCAAGACTACTTGGCACTGGGTCACCATTCAACTTTTGACTATTACGGTGGTTTTTGCAGTCAACTAAAAGACACTTACTCTCCAGCCTTCTCCAGTATATATCCTGCCACCTTCAAACCAACCACCTTCAAACCACCTTCAAACCACCTTCAAACCAATGCTCTTCTTGGAAGTCTCTTAAAATCGGCTAAACTGCCTCCGTCTATCAAGTCTCCCTTCATCACCTTCCACCATAGTATCGACTCTAATTCATAAACTATTGTTCGACAACAATAGCGTACTGCGCTAATACGAGCCATTTACTCACAATCCTGTCAACGGTCTTATAACTGTACCTCAGCAACCACCTCCTTTTTTAGACAATAGTCCATGTGGACTAGCTTAAAGTTGAATTTACGATTGTTGTCTCGAGGAGTAGGCAGCCCAACTGTCTGTCGTATTTCTTGCCCCGATATCGAGTATGTCGTGTGTTGTTTCCGAAAGTCGATTTCAAATTTCAAATTCGTCTGTCTGTGTCTGTCCGAACTATTTCCGGCCCAGTAATGTACTGCGCGTAATTTGTTGTATTCTACAAATGGACACAACGGGGTTGCAACTCACACGTAATGTCAAGCTAAAAAGGTTGGGGAGTAGTGGACAGCGGTGCAGCGAGTGGGTGGACAGAAAGAGGTGGTTGCAAATTATGCACTACTGTGATGAGACAGAGGTTGGGGCTTCAGCTCTTGAGAGAGGTTCATGCAAGTATATGTAATACTATGTGACATGGTCCACCAAGTACTATATGGCTGTTTACTGTGGTACCACACACTCCACTTGCAGGTCTACTTTGACTTAACACTTCGCTTTCCTGCTCATATTTTGATATGCCTTTTAGTTTCACTTGCTGTCAACACTTGCTGGTTTGGCCTTAGCCCTGTTCTCCTGACTACAAGCTTCACCGCTACTCTTGGTGTCTGTCATTTTTTCAATCGGAGTAGTGGGTTAGACTTTGAGAGGTTTTCCTCAACTTGAGACAACAACCGGAGCCTGCAATTCTTCGACGTCTCGAATATATAAGCTCGTCAATTAAGGTTCGCTCAAGAATGCTGTTTGAGCTCACAACATGAAAGCCCTCTCATCATTTCCCCTTACGCCTCCGCGTTTTCTTGCTTGGAATACTTGCATTACTGTGAAATCTTGATCAATTTCTTCGATTCACAAGGTCCATAGTACTGCTGTCTTTGACGATTTCTTGGACCTAGTGGTAGGTATTAACGCATCACCAGTACTGAGTCCACCCATGCTTCTTCCATGTCTGCTCCTGCCACTTCTGCTTCGTCAGGTTATCCACATTCCCACGCTCCTTCTCTTTGCTCTTTCAGCTATTTCCTTCCTTTATTACCGACCACGGAGTTCATCGATTCAATCTCATCGCCTGTCACTCTCTCGCCCTCCAGTCTCGAGGTGTTCCTAAGCCCTCCCATCCCTTTTACTCCAATGCTATAGCTCCCAGTTCATAGTATACTCTAATAATTCAAAAACCCAAAACTCAAAGTGGACCTGCTGCTGACGTGGTACGCCCGCTTGTGTCACATACCTACATCTGCTCATCTTAGCTTCTATATGTATATCGCCTTTCTTTTCACATTCTTCCCTTCAGTAGGTATTCACCGTGTAGTACTGTAATTTTAACTCTAAGCGTTTAAACGAAGCACAGCAACAAACAGGGGATAAGTTTTGCTAAATAATATAGACTCTCTCAGCCTTCAGTGACATGTTGCTTAAATTTTCACTCAGTTCACATCCAGTTTGTCCTATACATTACCTAGTTGCATGGTATACTTTGTTAACAGTCTGCATCTCAGAACCATTTCTAACTACTCTTTCTATCAGAGTGCTGTTTCACTTCGTTCCAGCTGTTCTCTCCCAATTGGCATCCTAACAAGCTTATGGAGTTGTATCCCATAAGGGTCTTTTGTAGCCCCAGAGGCCATTTGAATTTTGTAACAAGAAGTTGCAAAAATCAATTAAGAATGAAGTAATTGTGGAGTAAATTCTTCGCCCATGTACTTTGTCCAGGTTGAAATCAACATAAAGAAGCAGGTCAACATCTTGCTTTTCATTTGATTTTTGCATCCATTTCGTAAAGAGAACTCGCTCAACCTCTCAACAAAATAGTTTCCAAAATCACACGATGTAGCGAAACGAATAAAAGAGTGTAAATTGTAATGAGCATCATTCTTTACAAAATACCATGCTCTAGAAGCATATCTTTGGTGTCCTGCTATACTAGGTCAAAATTTGCTGCAATAAAATGTCTATTTGTGGGTTGCTGTAAATACTCGTAATCCAAAGGGAAGCAAGAACATTTTCTAATTAAAGGATTAATGCCACTAAAAGTTAATACCTAAGGCGTTTTGAATGCCCCCCTTGCTTCGTGCCTGTTTATTAGTTCTCTTACTTTTCCTTAGTGTCTTGTTCTCCTATTCAACGTCCATGCCCAGGGAAGACCTTGGTAGAAATATCACCTTTACGAGAAAAGTTTAATAGTGCATTAATATTGAAGGACAAAATCTAGATCGGCGCTGTGTCCCGTTTCCACAGTGAATGTTTGAATTACTATTAAGTATGAACTACACGATTTGCACGATGTGAAACTAGGGCAGGAAACCTTAATCTGCTAACTGAGTAAAACTTTAAATCTTCCGATATTTTACTTTCTTCTCTTGCTTTAAGAGACAGATGAAAGTACATTGCTACAAACTTTGAGCTGAAAGTACACTTTCTGGGTTCGTATGGGTGAGGTGCTCTATTTATAGAATGAAGCAAGGGAAATCTTGTGAGGAATCCAATGAGTTTAAGGATAATACCAGCTGGTGAATGAAAATTAGCGATTCTCAACAGAATTTCACATTGATCTTTAACATCACGACAAGAACATCATTAGTTCTTCCCCCACTTCAGCATACTATTCTATTCATGACACTTTGCAGCTATGCATTGCACCTCTTAATCTAACTTTTTGCAGCAATGCAAATGCATGGTGACCATAACACGCACGTGCTTCTGTCAAGAAATACGCGAAGGATTAGCGACAAAAGCCTAAATTCTTCCCGAAGCGTCAAGCTTTGGCGTTCATGCATCTACGAGCTAGCACGAACAATTGAAGTTAGGGTCACCATGCTCATAATCTCAGTATATTGGCGAGTATGCCCTCCATCCTGCGTTCTGATATGCGCATATGATTTTCATTCCTTGCTTGAACCTTTTAGCTTCAGATTAAGGTTCACATTGGATTGCTTAGCATCATTTACCAGTGCTCCCATCGGTTTGGCCAGTTCGGTAGCTTAAAACACCTGGAATTGATACTTATGTCAACCAAAGTCCATTTTGTGCGGACAGATGAAAGAATCCAAGCAATCTTACTGGCAGAAGCTGAAAAATCTTCTATTGGAACAAAAGGTGGCCATTACGAAATCTGGAGAGATTTTCCACACGTTTCAGTGCTATTTGTTGGTTGTTTTCAAGAATTTCAATGTGTTTTCCACTCTCCATGCTCTTATTCGTTTTCGCAGCATCTTTATGAAACGTCATTCTCAAACATTGGCACCACCCAAAAGGACTTTCGATGCCAACATAACCTTTAGCTGTATTTTTTTTCAGTGAAATATCTCATCTCATCAAGGCTGAATACAAGCTTTTAGGTTTTCTTCATACCTTGCCACTCTTTCTTCCTACTGTTTCAATGTACCTTACCTCTCGGGCAGAAAGCTTAAGTACTTCAATATGTAATTCTTTTGAATTCTTCAGGCGTCCTTCACAAAGCTTATTCATGTACAAAGTACAAAGGAATAGCCAGAAGTGCCCTTCAGCTTTCAAGGGGAACGTGTTTGTTGCCAGTAATTTTGCTCCTCGTGTTTACCAGTTCAAGAATTGCAGTCCTTGTGCATCAGGCATTTGTATGCATGAGAAGAACCCACCAAACTGAACATTTATGGGCATAGAGATTCTCGAGGAGAAAATAAAAGATACCTTGATGATACAGAGGGAAGAATATCAGAACAACAAAGAGGAGGTACCCATACTACGTTGTTCCCATTTGTAATACAACTTCTGGAGTTTTGTTTGTCTTTTGGTGGTTACAATTAGTGGTTCTTTATTTTTGCAGCAACTGGTAATCAAGGCTAATTAGACCCTTATTTTCTTCTATTGAATTGCTTCTTAGAAACCAATTTTTGCAGGTAGTACATTCCATATGTCCCTGAAACAACGACAATAACATGGTCGTAAGACAAATACAAGCTGGTAATTCCCAAGTGTAATGTTCCAAAGGGTTTTTTTGAGCCAAATATTTCAATAGCTTAGGTTTACCTTTTAAGCTTTTCGTCTTTTCTAATCTCTGGGACTACACAGCAGCCCCGTATTGTAGAGTATTATCTAGCTGGTGATGATTTCAGTATTCATGGTCGTGGTATTATTCGAAATAATAGCACCTACTGTGGGAGCAAGGACAAAGGATGAACAGCAACGCACCTCAAGAAGATTAATATCAATGCAGACAACGTCTGATAATAAAGTTTAAACATTTAAGCTTTTTATGCAATCCCAACATTCAATAGTTCAGCATAACATACCAACCTTTATACTTTAAAGCTTATTTGAATACCGTCTGAAAATCCATCTTCCAATCGCCTACCACAATCCGGGCCTCGACTTTAATGGAAATAACTGCAGACATACCTTTCCTACAATAGTTTCACTAGTATCTCGCTACTTTAGAAGTGTTCATACTTCTTGCCCTCTTTCAGCGAATTGATCAAGGTTTGGCTATGTTACTGTAATAAGGGCGAGCTGAAAGCTTTCGGTATCCTGATTGCCTTACCTCTTCCAAAAGTGGAAATCCTAAGGTCAAAATCTCATATTTTATTAAGTTTTGACTGATGGGGTGATAGTGACTTTGTAAGAGAGGTGCTGAAGTTTTTTGGATGTAACAAAAGATTTGTGCCATTGTAGGACACTTTCATGAAGGAGAACAAGAATGAAGAAATGTCCAATAAGAACTATAACATGGAAAGTGTCCAGCAAATCCACGAAATGCACTAAATCCTCGACTCTATAGACACATTCTGACACAATTGACACTCTTCTCCAATACCAATAATAGCATCCCCTGAACGCACAATGATATCCCCTGAATGGCAATGCGCCTATCCATGAGGTTTATGGGGACATCATGGAAGATATAGCCGACCCATGAGTATGGGACAGACGAAATACAATCAACTACAGAGCCCGGTTGAAAAGGACACGACGAATTCAGGTAATTCAGGTAATTCAGTGTCCACGCATGCTGCTTGGTGGATCTGACATCTTCGCCTTCACGCCCATTGGTGTGGTTACACCCCTGGTTTGATTACGTCTGACACTTTCGATGCCTTTGACACCTTCGTCATTTTGGAGCTTATTGTCTGAAGGTGGTTGCAAAAATGTCGTGTCTCTGTTAAAAGCACTAGCACTTGGTTTCGATAATTTGGTTTGTACGTGGACTTGGAAGATATGAATATATCTTGAAGAGGGTTAAGTTCTTTAACGATGATCAATGCTCGCTACCTACATGCTCTCTGTGGTGATTGAAGCTTTTGAGCTGAATAATTCTTGCAGTAACAGATTAGGGTGTATTTGGCTTACTAAGGTCGAGAATGCTCTATGGCTTGCAACCCTCACTATTCATTGGACTGTTCTTCGATTCATACCTGCTATCACACTTTATCTCCACACTATGGGGTTGCGGCCATATCCAGTAGAATGCAGGGTTTCCCGCAAGAACTGTAGATATTCTACTGAGAGAGAGAGAGAGACTGAGTAGTAGTAGGAGACCTCGTGTTGCAATCTTCTTGCTGTTCATGCGCTCCAACAGGCAACGCGTGTCTTGTCACTTAAGTGCGTTACAAGGACAGCCATGAGAATTATGACAAGAACAAATGCCAACCGTATAGAGAACCATTAACTTAGTGACTTTCGAAATCAGCAGTAGATACGACTAATTGGCTCCCTCTAGTGCTTGTGGTCTTCTCGAACGTCATCAATCACCTTTCTGTAACGCATTTTCCTTGCAACTTTCCTTTTCTGGCTTGACATGGCTGGCTTATGGCTCAGTTCAATTTTTTGAAAGCCATCAAACGCAACGAGTTTTGACGGCAGTCACCGCTAGAGCCATCGATTTCTATATAATGAAGACTAATTCCTTGACGATTTGATTGAATTCAATTTTCAACTAAACTAACAACAAACCACTACTCACTTTCTTTTACTTCCCTAGGGTGATCATAAAATTAGATCTCATTCCAAAATTCACGGTATGTATTCTTTGATTTCGAAAATGGTGATGAAGTATGAGTAGAGAAGATTATTCAAAACACATTGGATAAACATATAGAGATGGTGGGAAGTTGATCGCATGTGGATAATGTTTGATGAGAGAATTTGTAATGATGGAAAGTTGAAATGCAGAAAGTTGAAGTAAAGTTGAAGTAAAGTTGAAGCAAAGTTGAAATAAAGGTGAATGTATGTTGTACATTGATCTTAAGGGATGTACAGACCTAAGGGAGCATCATGTACAGATCTCGAGGGATCATCATTGTACAGATCTCGAGGGAGTATCATGTATCCATGTGAATTTCATTTACTAGAGATCTCGCACACGATAGAGATATACAAAGGACAAGCAACTCCATAGGTTAATGATACCCTCCTTTCCAAGTACGCGCACTTTGTTACAAGATTAGATGCCAGTACATGTGGGTGCATTGTCTCACCTTCATTCAAGTCATGCTGGTTGGAACCTCCTAATCGATAGAGGCTCCCCAGCGATGGCTGGGGCTGGGAAGACCCAAACTTCAATACAATAGACACAAATGAGAAATATCTGTATTTTGTGAACATGGCATAGGCTTAACCAACAGAAGGTGTTGTCACTTGGCTGCTTCGTTGCCGAGGCAAAGCATACGACTGATAGACTCATGCGTCTTTAGGGGTAGATTTTCGTTGTCACATTCATGCTGAACTGGAGCGTTCAGGCAAACAGAGTATAAGATTTCACTAAAAGATTGCAGTTGAATGAGCAAGGTTGATACATGAAATCTTGGCTAGTGAAGTATTGGTTTACTGCTGAACTTGCCAAGTACACTGATTGCACAGGCTGCCCTGCACAGGCTGCGCCTACTTGCACTGGCCTTCACTGTTTTCAACTCCTCGAACCTCTCTGGAGGCTTATTCAACTACTTCAATTTCAGATATTACCACAAACACGAATTTTCAATACTGCCAATTGCGCGTCAATAAAACAAATCTTGACGACAATGTAAGGGGGTCCTGGACCCATTGATACCCCGTACAATGTGACAAGACTCTGTTGACGAGTGAGGAGGTTGACGAGTGAAGAGGTTGACGTTGAGCACTGACAGGGAAACTCGAAATGGGAAGTATCTGGAGTTATCACATTGTCTCAGCACTCATGACCAACATACTGCTTCATACAGATCCTTTACATTTGAAACTGAAATGAAAACAGAAAACACCCCGAAAAGCCCCTAAACGCACAAAATTAAATTCATAAAGCCTCCTACCCCGTACCTTTCAAAAACATCAAAATATCTTTATAAACAGTTCCAATCGCTCCAACTCCAGCTTCATTCTCACCACCTTTCTTTACTGGCAAATAACTAACTTTTAGTCGTTCCTTTAGCTTGAATCCAAAATATATCAGTCAACATTCGTCATTCGCTTACAGAATCAGAACCATGAAATTTGCAACCGTTTTGATCTCAACCTTTGCTGCCCTTGTAGCTGCAGAGACCTCGTCGAGCTGTGACCAGACTCGAGTGCATGCTCATCATAAACACAAGCGTCAGGTCGTATATGATTATGCTTATGTCACCGTGACGGTTGACAGTAACGGTCTGCCTGTGAACGAGGTAACCTCAGATGCCACTTCTACTGCTACCGTTGGCACTGGGAGCACAACTGAAAGTACTGCAACCACTACAACCGTAAGTGAAAGCACATACACGGCTCCTGTAAGCTCAAGCACTTCCACTGCAGTTGTTGCTATATCGTCTACTGTTCCTGTATCTTCTACTGCTTCTGCTGCTTCCAGCAGTGCTGCCGCAGCAACCTCAAGTGCTTCTTCTTTCAGTGGAAGCACTCCACCTCAAGGTGATTTATCTGCTTTTAGTAATCCAACTGAAGAATTCACAGATGGTGTGATCGCTTGTTCTAGTTTCCCTTCAGGTCAAGGTGTAATTGCATTGGATTATCTTGGCTTTGGAGGCTGGTCTGGGATCGAGAATTCAGATGGTTCCACTGGTGGTGATTGTAAAGAAGGCTCTTATTGTTCATACGCCTGTCAATCAGGTATGTCAAAGACTCAATGGCCATTGTCTCAGCCATCAAATGGTGTCTCTATTGGTGGTCTTTTATGCAAAGGTGGTTTCTTGTACAAGTCAAGTAGTAACAATTACTTGTGTGAATGGGGTGTTCAAATGGCTAACGTTGACAACCAACTATCACAAGAAGTTGCTATTTGTAGAACAGATTACCCAGGTACAGAGAATATGGTTATCCCAACCGTTGTTGGTGCTGGTTCAAAAAGTCCTATCACTGTTGTAGATCAATCCTCATACTATCAATGGCAGGGAAATCCAACTTCCGCCCAATATTATGTTAACAATGCCGGTGTTTCATGGCAAGATGGTTGTATCTGGGGTACTGCTGGCTCGGGTGTAGGTAACTGGGCCCCATTGAACTTTGGTGCCGGATACGCTAGCGGAGTGGCATATTTGTCTTTGATACCTAATCCTAACAACTATGATGCTTTGAACTTCAACGTTGAAATCATTGCAGATGGGTCGGCCACCATCAGTGGTAAATGTGCATATTCTAATGGAAAATATAACGGCAACGGTGCCGATGGGTGTACTGTTGGTGTCACTGTTGGTGTTGCTAAGTTCCGTTTGTATAATTAGTAACTTTAAAATTCTCAATGGAGCAATGAATATATACCTTTTCTTAACACATTGGGAGGAGGGAGAGGAACAGATCAAGCTACAGATTGTGGTTTCAAAATCTACGTAGTAATCTAAGCATTAAAGTAAAATTAAGAATGTGAATGGTAAATTAAGTTAAGATGTGAATAAGAATAAAAGTTAAGAAAGCAACAGAAGAAATGAATGATGATTTAATGAAGAAAGGTAGGGAGAAACTTTGTTTGAGCAATGCTTATGACATCCAATCCCAGAACTTCTCCCAAATGGTTGTTGGAACAAAATCATTTTCCCATTGATCGTCTTCAATTTCTCTAACACCAGTGTCTATATCACACTCATCAAGAGGAACAAGAAGTCTCTTGTAGTCCCATGCTTTCTTTCCAAATCCATTGAAGTAGAAGTGGAATCCGATATATGTTACAGCAAATAAGATGACGGAAATGTAGTTGACGAAGAAGTCAGAAACGTTAAAGTCAAAGAAAACGCCGTAACCTTGGATGAAAACCAAGATGAAGATGGTGATGGTTGCGTAGTAAGCATTGTAAGGCATAAACTTTGCCTTGAATGGCAAGGATTCTCTGCTGATGTTTCTCAGCTTCAACACTTTCATGAACTTAAGATGCGTGAAGGAAATCCATCCCCAAGCAATCAAACCAGAGGTGGCAGTGATGTTCAATAACCAGTTGAAAGCGTTGTTACCTTGGGCAGAGCAAGCTAAGTATCCAAGGGCACCAAATGCAGATGTGAAAAGCACTGCAACGTATGGAACACCATGCTTTGTGGAAAGTTTGAAAAATTTTGGAGCAACACCAGCCTGAGCCAAACCATACAAGATACGCGAACCACAGTAGATATTGGAGTTACCAGCAGAAATAATGGTGACAAGGATAATAGCGTTAAAGATATCTGGCAAGATCTTAGTACCCGAGTTTTGCATAGCAATGATGAATGGAGAAGAAGCTGGACCACCGGTTCCCAATCTTGGATCATTGAATGGAACTAATAAACCAATGAATAACATGCAAAGCACGTAAAAGATCAAAATTCTGAACAAAACCTTACGGATGGCAGATGGAACGTTCTTCGAAGGGTTTCTAGATTCACCAGCGGAAATACCAACTAATTCACAACCTTGGAAAGTGAAGGCAGCGGAAATCAAAGAAGACAACCAGCCGAGGAATCTTGCGGTGTTGACATTTTCGACGTATCGACCTGGACCCCAAGGACCTGGGTTTCTCCAGTATCTGAAACCAACAGGACCAGTTTGACCTGCACCACATACCATGATGAAAGCATACAAGATCCAACCAGTCACGGCAATGACCTTGACCATAGAAATCCAGAACTCGATTTCCCCATAGAACTTAACCGGGAACATATTAACGGCAGTTAATATAACAAAGAAAATTGTGATCCACGCTGCAAGAGGGACAGCAAAGGTCCAGTATTCAATAATTTGACCGGTGACGGACAATTCTAAGGCGAAGGTTATAGCCCAGGAGAACCAATAGTTCCATCCGTTGGCAGCGCCCAAAGCAGGGGAACACCATCTTGTGACGAACTGAGCGAAGGAACCAGTGACTGGGATCAAGGTGGCCATTTCACCTAAGGATTGAGTGACGGAAAACACCAAGGAAGTCATGAACAAGAAAGAGATAAGGGCCGACACTGGGCCAGCATAAGACAAGGTGTTACCAGTGGATATGAACAAGCCAGTACCAATGGTACCACCGATGGCGATCATCGATATGTGTCTAGCCTTCAAGGCTCTTTGGACCTCGTATTGAAGTTCTTCTTCCGCCGAGGAGCCCGCCGCCTTGTAAGAGTCACCATCGTTGACATCGATGTAGTCCACTCGCTTGTCTGGGTTAAGAGGGTCTTTCGAAGGAGAACCAAAGGTGCCCGAGAGCTTTTCCAAGTCAGACATAATAATTAGTTTGAATTTGAGTAGGAGTTGAAATTATCAGAACTAGAAGAGTCAGAAGAAGGGAAGTACCATTCATTTTATAATGAATCTTCAATCAGCATTGTTGCTAGTATTAGGCTTTGATAGGAAGGCCCAGTTCGAGCTTGTGCATAGAAAATTTTCAATCCAGGCATTTTGTGCGTTAGGAACTTTATTAGAGACAAATTACGATAACGTGAATTAGGTCTGATAAGTACAAGGTAGATGGAGGGTGAGGTGACTGAGAACGAGATTGAAAGACGATAGTGGAGACAAATGCCGGGGGGTTCTTGAAGTGGTAATTGGGGATTGGAGAAGTAAGCGCTATCAAGCGACTCGGTGTTCTCTCTCACCTTCTATGTTGGAGGGATTGTTAGGGCATTTAGGTTCTTGCGATGGGCTGTAGGGGCAGCAAGAGTAGAAAGAGAAGGAGAAAAGGAAGGAGAAAAAGAAATAGGGATAGTGTTACAAAGAGGCAGAATGATACAAAGAAGGGACAAGAGAATGTACTGAAATGAGCAGTGGAGTAAGCTAGAACTGGATGGAGAACGCGAGACTGGGTGGTGTACATAGCATGTATGGCACGGAGAGGTTGGTATAGGCAGACATGGAGACACCCCAGCAATCCAGAACCCTCCGTTTCCACGCGATGACATGGTACAGCGAAAACATGACACTGTTTCGTTGCAACTTAAGCAATTTTGCAGCATTAAAACGCCGCAGCCGTGATTGAATTGACATAGACATCTCCAGAGATGGCGTCGAGCACACAAAGGGTGCAGCTGAAAAGAAAGGTGGGATATGCCTTGGATATCCGATCGAGAGGATCTGAGATGGTGCGGAGCGGTGCTGAGCGGTGCTGAGCGTCGAGTGGAGGGACCAGAGTGAGCTGGGAGGGAAATGGCCGCACAGGTCGACAAACCATGAACAATGCAGAGATGACTGTAATCAAACGATGACATCACACAATGGTCTTCAGCCGTGGGGGAACCACTCTCCAACCACCCATCCCTATATCGTAATTCAACAACGCTTCTGGTCTAATGCAACAATCTTCGGGCTCACTTCCACTTGAACCTACTTGAACCCACCTGAGTCCATCTAAATCCATCTGAAAGCATCGAACGAATCTCATAACTGGCATTCACACTGCATATCTTTCTAGGCTTAGGCCGAATGCCTCATGGAAAATCTCTGATGTTTGTGTGCTCAAGTGAAACATCTGTCAACGTCGAGCCTGTGGTCCCCTCAGGATGTTGCGACGCTTTCACTTGCAGTAACCGTTAGTGCTTCGCTTGTTGGTCCTTTTGTCCCTTTTTGCCACCATCCACGAGTGGGTTCATTGGAGACATTGGACCCATTGCCATGTAAGCCCATTAGAGTATCCCGCTAGAGGACTCGAACTGCATGCTAAGGCACCCTTACGAGGATTCCGCTAGAGGATTCGAGCTCCATGCTATGGAGCCCTTACGAGAATTCCTTTGCGACCTATGATGCACAATCACCCATCTCTTGGACTGGCGTTTCTCTCAGGAACTGACCGGACTGTAATTTAGGCGATTCTAATTTAGTCGACTGTAATTTAGCTCTTGCTCAACGATAGAAATGCCTCTTCAATTTCTCCGAAAGAGTTAGAATCCCGCTTCTGTGCTTCTTATGGATTCCATGCTCCATATGCTCACCTCCGGTCACCATGCTATCTCGGAATGCCGTTCTCTGTGGTAAGCAACTGGTACCTCTTAGTTCATTTTAGAGGTGTGTATAGTATAGAGACTGCTTATTTTCATCTATACCAATGGCTCCTACTTGGGCAGCTCCGTCCCCTCCAGATCTTCCAGTACCCCACAGACCATTACAAGCCCCACGACCATTGCAAGCCCCAAGACCATTGCAAGCCCCAAGACCATTCCAAGCAACCAAAGACCATTCCAAGCCCCAAGACCACTACCAAAGCATGGTGACCCTATAAATCTTGGAATGCCGTTTGTCCACGCTCATCATCTACACCGAAAACTCCATTTCCTTTTCGATCAGACTGCCGCAGTCGCTACCTGGAAGTGATCACTATGTACTAATATGGTTTTACCCCAAGAGTGTTACAGCAGGTCCTAAAGAATACCTAGAAAGTATGGCTTTATCACCATATTTCTTTGCATTTGGACTTTGCTTCCAAGAACACATTTCAATCCCGATTTGCCCAACAATTGGAATTAACTTCTACAAGGGCCTCTACTTTGGTTTGGGTGTGGTTTGACGTTGAATATTGAAAATTGCAAGGTTTTCTACGGTATGCATGTGTGAACTAGTAGTCTTCTATCTCATTTGTCTGGTGATTGTTTTGATGGCATTCCTCGTCAATATTAGTTCCCGATTCGCCATTCCCTTGTGTAATGGCTGCAACATACGTAATGGCTGCAACATATACCGTCTGCGTGCACTTGTTATGATTTGTTGGTTTATTGGTGTTTTTCAATATACGATGGTATTCATTGTGAAATCGGCAATGCCTACTAGCGAAGAACAACGACCAGTTCTGCGCTACTGAGCAGTGTAAAGAAGAAAGCGTTGCAATGAAGTATGTGCAAGAAACATGAGGGTGCAATACTCAACGGCGCATGGAGTAGAATATACCTGCTGCTACGCTTCTTAGTTTCGGCAAATGACAAGTGATCTTGCTTTAAATTTCCTAGCAGTTTAGAGACATGCGTTCCAATTTACAGCTTCGATCCATTTTAAGTACATTGCAACGATTTGTTATTATATTTTTGCAGCCATTTTCGCAACACAAACTGTTGAAAGTGTGTTGAGAGAGTGTCTAGTTAGACCAGATGAAATTGGACACAACAGCTTTGGAAATAATGGACCAGGAGGAGCTGACATAGGTAGAGGACCCAATTTTCGAGGACCCAAGAACGAATTTATTCATTTCACCTAAAACACACGAATCGAACCCCAACCGCATGCCTCCAAGCATTGATCAATTATTTACTAATGAAAGATATAGTGTGGTATCTTCAACCATATTTGCAATCGACTTTTTGAAAAGAAGTGCAAACTATTATGAAGCCATTTCACGGTGAATCAAGTCGAAGATAAATCAAGACTATGATAGACGGTATAAGCACTGAGACATGGTGCTACAAGAGGGATTTAACAAGACCTTAAAAATGTGAAAATAATGTATATGGAATGCTACAGAATAAAGATGTTAATCGAAGCAGGACAGAGTGTCATTGGTGAATAGTGTACTTAGTATACTTTGCGGAGATTGAGATTGTTTCAGGTCATCCGAGTGTAGTTTAAGGACAACAATGTTACCAGGAACCTCAGAGGACTAGAGGACTAGAGGACTACAGAATGATATAAAACTACATTGCCTGATACCAGCATAACAAGTTGCACCCAACAATAATGAATGTTACAAAGCCTCCTTTGGAACATCTCCAACGACTCCATTGTTGGATCTAGTTACAAACACATCCTTTGCAGCCCAACATGATTCCAGAGTCTAAATGCAAGGAAGTCCGATAAACACTCCAATATGACTAAAGTTCAAGCACCATCATTGCACGACCAACACTGATATGCCACCGACCCACAAATTATAACTTCCAGCAAAACCCACCACAACTACACTTGTCACCTTGAAATTTCTTAAATAAACAAACACCCCCCTCACAATGAACCTCTTCAGACACCACACTCGCACCCTCAACCTGTTAAAATACCACCCAGTGCCATAAATAAGCTCTCTGCCTCCTTCCATAGGTGTGCTGGTTGTCATTTAGAGCATCTCCACTTTTGCAGTTTACAAGCGCACTTCTCGTTTTTGCATGTTAACTTCATGCCAATTTGCTTTTCTTGTTCCAGCACCAACTTCAAATTTTTCTTCGTGTTGTTTATTTCAAACTACTTTAAACCACTTGAAATAGAGCTCTACTGAATCGATTGTGTTGCTGTTTACTCTTTTAGGTTGTAATAATACGATTTCAATATTCAAACCGTCATTCCTCCTGTTCGAAAGAAGTTTCTCGGCGCGTTAACTCGACTATATTCCACACATTTAATTGATACAGGACTATCATCTGTTGGCACAACATTACCCAGTAATAGAAGATCGACCATTGATATTAAACTATCAATTCTTATTGCTCAGAAATACACCCCACTAAATACTTTTCGTCATATTGATCCAAGTATGACCCTTTCTGATGATGAAATGCCTCTCGCGCATGTAACCAAACAACCCAAGAAGCGGAAGCTCAAGACTGACGAAGCCACCAAAACAAAGAAATTGAAAGTCGAAAACGAAAATGACGATGAAGTGCCTTTTGCAGATATCAAGAAACCAAAGAAGAATAAAGATAAGTCCAAAAAGGACGATAAAGTGAAGAAAAGCTCTTCGAACCCCAAAAAATCTTCGAAACCAAAGAAGACATCTGAAAAGACGGAGACAACAAATGAAACCATCAAGAAAGAGGCATCTCCTTCTCCTGAAAAAGGGCCCTCTGATGAAGATGATTCTTATAAGTGGTGGGAAGTAGAAGACGTAGATGGTGAAATAAAATGGAATACCATGGAGCACAACGGTGTAATTTTCCCTCCAGATTATGAACCATTACCTTCATTTGTGAAGCTTTATTACGATGCCAAACCTATTGAGCTGTTGCCTTTGGCAGCAGAAGAAGTTGCCGGTTTTTACGGTGCCATGTTGGAAACAGAACATGCCAAAAACCCCGTTTTCCAAAAAAACTTCTTTGAAGATTTCTTGCAAGTATTGAAAGAGTGCAAGGATGCTGGTGAATATGTCAGTGCTGAAATCACTGATTTCGAGAAGTGTGACTTCACGAAGATGCATGCCTATTTCGAACAGGTACGTGATGAGAAGAAATTACTTAGTAAAGACGACAAGAAGAGACTCAAGGATGAAAAAGAGGCAATAGAGGAACCGTACAAAACATGTTTGCTCAATGGTCACAAAGAAACCGTTGGTAACTTCAGAATTGAACCACCTGGTTTATTCAGAGGAAGAGGTGCGCATCCAAAAACTGGTAAATTCAAGAGAAGAGTTTATCCTGAAGATATAACTTTAAATTTGGGCGCCACTGCAACTGTGCCTACGCCGCCAGCTGGACACCAATGGGGTGAAGTCAAGCATGACAATACCGTGGCTTGGTTGGCAATGTGGAAAGAAAATATCGCTGATTCTGTCAAATACGTTCGTTTTGCTGCAAATTCCTCTATTAAGGGGCTCTCTGATTTCAAAAAGTTCGAGACCGCTCGTAAACTAAAACATCACATCGAAGAGATAAGAAAAGACTACACGAAAATGCTCAAGAGTGAAATGATGCAGAATAGACAAATGGCAACGGCCACCTATTTAATTGATAAATTTGCCTTGAGAGCTGGTGGTGAAAAGGGAGACGATGAAGCGGATACTGTGGGTTGTTGTTCGTTACGTTTTGAGCATATTAGTTTGAAGCCACCTAATGTTGTCATCTTTGATTTCCTAGGAAAGGACTCGATTAGGTTCTATCAGCAAGTCGAAGTGGAGAAGCAAGTTTTCAAAAACTTGCGTATATTTAAGAAAGCACCGAAGCAACCTGGTGACGATTTGTTTGACAGAATCACTCCAGCTACTTTGAACAAACACTTCCAGAACTATATGAAGGGATTAACTGCAAAGGTTTTCCGTACGTATAATGCGTCCAAGACCATGCAAGATCAATTAGATTTGATCGAAAATTCAGGCACAATTGCTGAGAAGGTGGTCAAATTCAATGCTGCCAATAGAACGGTTGCAATTTTATGTAATCACCAGCGTGCCGTGAGTAAAAATCATGGTAGTTCTGTTTCGAAGATCCAAGAGAAGATCAGAGAGTTCTTATGGCAAAAAATCAGGATAAAGCGAATGATATTGGAGTTAGACCCTAAGCTTCTCAAGAAAGATAATCATTACTTTGCCGAATTGGAAGATTTAAGTAAGGAGGATGAACAACATGTGCATAGGATTTTGATTGAAAGACAGCTTGAGCAATTAAACAAGAAGATTTTGCGTGACAATGAAAAGCTTAAATTGGAAGGCAAACCACCATTGGCCAAGGGAGTTATTGCTGAGCGTTACGATAAAATCAACGAGTTGAAGTTGGAGTATGCCAAAGAGCTTAAAAATGGGAAACCTGAAGTAAAGGCAGGCACTTCCATCGATAAACTCAAACAGCAGATTGAAGCGATAGAAAATAGGATCGTCAACACGACTTTACAATTGAAGGATAAGGAAGACAATTCCGAGGTCTCTTTGGGTACTTCGAAGATCAATTATATTGATCCTAGATTGACGGTGATGTTTTCGAAGAAGTTTAATGTTCCAATAGAGAAGTTGTTTACAAAGACATTAAGAGACAAGTTCAAGTGGGCGATTGAGCTGGTGGATGTGGATTGGAGATTTTAGGGAGCAGAGCATAGTGATTGTTTGATGTAATATAATGTCTGGACGATGACAATGGATATTTACCTTTGGACGTGAAGAGTATTTAGGGTTAGTGTAAGATATGATTAGAATATACGAATTTTTTTGATTGAGAGGATGCAGTTGGAGAGGAGGAGGAAGAAGAGGATAATTGGGTGCTGTTGGGGGGGTGTTTGAAAAGGTTTTCAGTAGTATACTGCGGGAAGGTAAGTGGAACCGCTAATTGAAGTGGCAAGCAATTGGGGTACCGTGGTTCACAAAGTCATCCTAGCAGGGGAAGTGAATAACTGGATACACACCCCCAGCATCTTCTACACCAGACAAAGACTTTAGTGATCATCTTGAATGACACTAACTAGCCATCAACCTTTTACCAAGTATGCATATCACTAGTATCCACCACCACTCCACCACTTCCACCACTTCCACCACCTCCACCATTTCCCCCACTTCCCCCACTTCCCCCATCTTTTTACCAAGTGTCCACCACCTGCTCCACCAAACAAGTGCAATCGTTGTAAAGGCCCTGTATATAATGTAGTGAACAACGGAACGAATGCAGAACGAGTTGAAGATTACCATGGCCAATTGGCCTCTAATTCGATAGCTTTTCGCCATGCTGCAATCTCAATGCCTTCAGCTGGGTATTAAGACTTCAGAAGAGCCCCAAGGCCCACAATACCTCCGAAACCTTATCTTCCTTCTTCGTTCTATTGGTGGTAATAAGAAGCGCTGTATACAGGTCAGTGCCTGACACGAATTCGACAAAATCTGGAACGAAATGAACGTTAGCACACGGTGTTCGTCCGTTCTATTGATAGATTAGGTGCTCAATTCAACCAATATAGGATATCAATTACAATGCTTGCAACTAGAATGAGAATCGCCACTGGCATGACCAGAATGGCAAGAAGAAACTTCGGTTCTTCGTTGACTTTATTGGCAAAGGGAGACAACTCGACCATAGACTCGTTCAAGTTACCATCGCAAACCTCCATCAATGAATGGGAATTCAAGTACGACTTCGTTCCCAAGATGGCTGAGCCAAAGGTGCCTCCAATCACAGCCGAGGCTGTCAAACAAGACATTGCTCATGAAAAGGCAAAGCAAGTTGAAAGCGAAATCTTTGTGAAGGAGAGTAACTCTTCGGTAAAGGTCGAGGCTAACTCTGCTACTGTTGTTCACGGTGGTGAATCAGTTAGCTCAGAGCATGAACTCTTACAAGATCGTGGATCCGTTCCCGTTGATTCAGTTTCGGCAAGTGGTTCTACTCAAACTAAGAAGCCAGCTAATAGAGATAAATATATTCAAACCTCTATCAACCCTGATATCAACCAAAGCCATGCTATTAACTTAGGTGAAAACGAGTTGGACCATAAAGTTGCTGATGTTGCCAAGCAAACTCAAGTTGTGGAAGATCATGAACACGATGACTTGCACCATGCTGGCCAAGAACAGAAGGGCAAACAGGAGCAAGAGGAACAAAATGCTGGTGCTAGCATCGGTGTACCATTGGCTGTTGTAGGATTGGGTGGTGCCGGTTACTACTACTACACCTCGAAGTAAGTTTCTTTCTGTTATTATAACGGTTAGCTGGCATAGCTTGGAGTTCATGACGATCAATGCAAAATTCTTTGCATATCATGATGGAGTCTTGATGACCCCAATAGTCTGTTCCATTGCAATGAGACAATTATTTTAAATATATATTAGAGTGTACTGGGTGTAGATCTTTGAAGTAAATTAAGTAGGAAATGGTCATTTGAAAACTTACCTACTTGGATGCTCTATGGCCTAGACAAACAGTGAAAAGGACAAAAAGGCCGATCAAGAGGTGTATTCAATCGAAATACAGCCACTAGTAGTTTATCTGCATCTTCTATTGGCGAAGAGCATGGTGACCCTACTTCGTACCAATGAAAGTGCCCTTCCACTACACACATTCACAATCTACATTATTTCAATATACTTTATATTTACATGAATAAATAGGTTTAAAAATATTACTTCAGCTGAAGGAAAACGAACAGGCCGAACCCATGTGAATACTAACGATCTTGCGTAATACCAAATACGAGCGAACTCCATTCCTAATTTTAATGATTAGTGTACTCTACGAACAGTGCTCTTAGTGACTGAAGCAACATCTAATATTGACGGGAGGCTTCTTGACATGCTCTTAATTGTTGCAAGTAGAAGTCACAGATTTGCATGTTACCACTGTTGTCTTCTAAACATCTAGTGAAACTTCTGGCATCGGCATCACACTGTGCTCTACCTTCTTGTTGAGAGGTTTGTTGGGATGCAACAACTTGTTGTTCAGGAGCTGGGGCAGCTGAGCTTCCTCCAAACATGGAAGTGATACCAGCACCCAAGGTGTGACCAATGGTGGAACCAACGGCAACACCAGCGGCGGTGGTTGCCATTTGGGCAAACATACCTGGTTGACGTGGGGCAGCAGCTTGGGCAGGATGAGCAGATGGGTAAGCGGCAGATGGAGCTGGGGCAGCAGCACTGTGCGCTGATCTGGTTTGTGTTCTCGAAGGAGCTGGAGCGGATCTTCTCTGTCTAGCCATGGTGTATTATAGATTAATGTATTTAGATTTAGTGGGACTTTGGCGATTGTGAAGTATGGGGGGACTCGATGATTTATATATGAAATTTTTCCAGGCACGTTGAGTGGCAAAAAAAAAAAATGAACGAAATGGGGTTCTTATATCCGTAGAGCATGAAGAGAGGTGGCAGAAGAAGGAGGCATAGGAGAGACGTAGGGTGACTCGAGTGGGAGGATGACTTAGTTCGTGCTTGTTGTATTTCGTTTCTTGGGGATCAGGTAATGACTGGTGCTAGCGGTGGAAGATTCTGGTCGAGTAATAGTGCGTTTACCATGCACTGATTGGACGGAGGTATTTTCATACGACTTTGTGGGTGGTGGATAGCAGTGGGCGGTGGTGTTTGGCAGCTGTGAGTAGTTGTCATTAGTCAGTTGATAGTACTAAGTAGTCAGTACATATTACGTACTATTCTAGTGCCTGAAACTTGCCTTTCTACAATATCACGAAGAACGATGTCACCTCCCACAACCTCCCACAACCTCCCACAACCTCCCACAACCTCCGACTTCCACGCTTAGGCTGCAAATTGTTTGGTATACCTGTATATAATATAGTGAACTTCTTCAAATCCCTCTGAACTTTTTACTCTTCGACACCTCCACCTCCACCTCCACAAGAACCCATGGATCCTCAATACTCCACCAAAACCCATGAGATGCAGCTACCTCTGTTTTCCAATTCATCTTTTGGCTATAACAACACCCCTCATTTCCCTCTCGCCCTCATCTATCCAATCATGTTTTCGCAAATATAATCAACATGGCTTCAGCATTGATACCTGCATTATTATGGACAACACCACTCGCCCTTATCTGGCCCCCAGCACTAAAACCTTCCAACTTTGCAGTCCCCAATGCTCCAAAACTATCTGGTCCTCTCCAACATTATCTCTCTTCACTCTCTTGGCCCACGCTCTCCCGTATCCCCCCACCCCATTGCCCTTCCCACCCTCTCCACCTTCTCGTTATCTTTGATGTCGCAAATCGCACCCTGCACACGAACGAGCAACTAATAAAGCGCATAAACGGTGAACGTAAATCAATCATCAGTTGTCATGAATCAACACCCATTTGCCGTCAACGTCAGTAAACCATGGACTTTGAAGAGCAGCTAGAACACGCAGAGCAATTAACGGAACCAACCTTGGTTGGTTCTTCGATTAGATCCGCAGACGACTCCGCCCACAACAACTATATCCACCCTGAAAAGTACAAGTCCTCTAAGGACAAAAAGAAGAAGAAGAAGTCCACCATAAGTAAGAGCAGTGCTGCCATGTACAGCCTGTCAATTACCACCTCCTTGGACGACTTGATCAACGAAGGCGCTTTGTTGGGCTCTGAAGAGAATTTCGATAACTTCTTGGATGCTGAAGGTAACGTCAAAGACGATGTCAAGTACTCACGTAAGGTCTCTTCGTCCAAGAAGAAGCTGAAGAAGACCTACGAAAATGCCGATGAAGAAGTCGAAGAGCCAGAGGAAGATGCCAATGACACTAGAGAATCGCTCCAGGACTTCTTGAAGAATGCTAAGAAATCCCCTCAAGCGGATATCCCCGTCAACAAGGAAACGCTCAAGTATTTCTTGAAAAGTGACGAATTGGACTTATTTGTACCTGACATCAAGTCCAAGGACGACTTGGATACCTCCGATGCCATTACTCCTGATTCTTCCGAAGTTTCGGAAAGTAAATCAAATGAATTGGAATCAAAAGCTGAGTCCGAAACTAAAGCAAATGAAACATTAGACGAGGAAATCAATGCTTTGGCGCCGGCTGCTATAGCTTCTTCTTCAGATGCCGCTCCAACTTCAACTTCTTCCGGGTTTTACCAACAAGAAGATTACTCCACTCCTAACTTGTCTGAGTACCAATTGGAAAATCAAATCACTTCTCATCAAGATTTATTATCCAACATTAAATCCCATGATCCCCAGCGTTTGCCTAAATCAACTGGTGACAAAGATTCAAGAGGAGTGAGTTACTCTGGAACTAGGTCTGGTACTATTGATAAGAGCAACAAAACTGCCTCGTTCTCGACTCCTGCTAAAGAAATTGAAGGGTTTGAACTCCCTGTAGCTGGTTCTGATGATTCTATTCATACCCCTTACTTCCACACTGAAAGAGACAGATCCAGATCAAGGACTGGAATGTCTAACGTCAGATCAAATGAAAGATCCTTGTCAAGAACACCTGTCAAACCTCATTTAGCTAGGGGTGATTCGTACAAGAACACTCACGTGGAAGATCCATCAACTTATGAATTACCTTCACTCTTGGGAGGTGGAGGTACTTCTGAAGATTTGAAAGATGTAGCTGAAGAAGCTGAAGAAGTTGAGGATAGAAGATCAAGACAATCTAGACCAACCATGAGTGAGCTGATCGCTAAGGCCGAAGCCGAAGCTGATGCCGCTTATTATTCTGCTTCTGCGACAATTCAGGAAGAAGAACCTAAGTTTACTGCTGAAAAACTCTCCAAAGACCCTTCATTAGTCACTACAGGGGATTATACCAACTTTAATGTGGACAATCCAACTAGTGAGTTACCATTGTCGTCCAGATTGTATGGCACACGTTCTGAATCAAGTACCAACTATCTCAGATCAATCTCAAGATCAAAATCCAGAGCTCCTAGAAGTGTTGAGCATCACGACGAGAAGAGCGATGCCAACCCTGAAGAATTGGTTAGAGAAGGTGCTTTAGTAAATGATGATCCATACACCACAGTGTATCATTTGGATGAAATGGTTGAGCTGGTATTAAAGGGTAAGGACACCAAACCTTCGCCGAGGCACCGTCTAGCCGAAACAACTGATGAAATCGAAGGGGAAGATGAATCTGAAAGAAATCTTTCTGCGCAATTGGAGGGGTTAGCCATAAAGAAGGCTGATAAACCTTTGGAACTGAATGCAACCGCTGAAGAGAATAGTGCCTCTGTAGAAACCGAGGAGGAAGACAATGTTGATGAAACGATAAAGGCCGATTCTTCTGCTCCAGACATTGAAGCCGAAAGCACAGAGAAGACCACCAAACCTGAAGGTGAAACTAACTTGAATGTTGATGAATCTGTTAAGGAAAAAGAGGAGCACACAGCTCTTAAAGATTCCGATGTAAATGAATCTGGAGCGGCAGAAATACAAGCAGAGTCAAAACAAATCAAGTCCGAGAACACCGAAGAAGCTAAAGAAGATCAAATTGACCCATCTTCTGAGGTATTTCGTCTGGACTCAATTGCCAATGAAACTGAATCCAAGCCCAAGGTACTTGGTGATTTAGAATCGACCACCAAAGGATCTGAATTAGCTGAGCCAATTTCAAAGAAGGTCGAATCTGAAGAAGTCGAACCAGAGACTGAACCTGATTCCGAATCTAAAGAGGTAAAAGCACTCTCCGAAGTTGATGACATAGAACCAGCTTCCAAGAAAGGGGTTGAAGAGGAAGCTGAGGAACTCAAAGAGGAAAAATCTGTGACCACCGAAGCTGTTGAAAAAGATCATACGGTTACGGAACCACCGATCAACGAAAGTGGAGAATCTAAGGATGATGTGGTCTCCACTGAAATCGAAGCCGTTTCGAAGGACGATGAAGCTGAGGAAGCATCTGCTGAGGGCACCTTTAAAGAGGTTGATTCAGAAGAAGCAGAAGAAAGTTCCAACCAAGAAACCGCAACAGAGGCAGCGCCTGCTCCTAATGGAATCTTCGGAGCCATTGCTGGTGTTGCAGCTGCGGCTGGCGCCGCTGTTTCTGCTGTCACTAGCGGTAGCACAACTAATACCTTGGAAACCAAAGCTAAAGTTGCAAATGATGAAGACTTAGATTTCGACATCTCCCCAGCTGAGATCCGTAAGCACTTGGAATCGCAGCCTATTTACCTTTTCACGTCTCTTGCTGGTGGCATGCAAATCATGCCAAGAACTAACAGATTGGCCACTATTCTTACTGCAAACGGAATCAAGTTCACTTACCGTGATCTCGGCACTGACGAAGAAGCCAAAAAGATCTGGAGAAGACTGTCTGGTGGTAAAGCATTACCTGGTGTTGTTAGAGGAGATGATTTCATTGGCAATTTTGCTGAGATAGATGAAGCTAACGAGCAGTACAGATTGCAAGAGATACTTTATGAAACTTTATAGTTAGATTTATAGGCAAACCTTGACGACGATTTGGATGTAGATGCTGTGTAGCAACAGAGCAATAGCCCTTACATTCAGGTTACTGAATTGCAAAATGAAGTCCCCAAAGCAGTCAAATGAAGTCACTCACCACACAGCGGCCCTCCAATACTTATCGCTATAATGCCGTTACCTACTTGGGTTCCTTTTCACTACGTTCAGAATTTTGCAGTCTACGGCCTAAACAACGCCTCCTAATAAAATTTGTATGCGCAGATCTATTTTTCTCGCCTTTACCACAATTAAATACATCTGCCACCAGTCGATAAGAAGATACAGCAAAGAAGATGTCCTTAGTCAATACAGGAGGAAATGCGAGACTGGTGCGATATCTTCTTCCTCCGTCTGTTAAATTGGTGTACCCTATACCTTGCGCAATGCTGTTGGCAGGACCAATCAGGCAGCCGCAAGTGATCAAGCCAACCATAAAACTGAATCCATGGAATGCAAGTACAAGGGTTACAACTACCCAAATTCTAAAGTTCAGCAGTCCTGTGAACGATAACAATAACAAAGATCTTGATAAGAAAGAACAAAGCCGAAGAGCCAATCTTGGCTCAATGGTTGAACAATTGAAGACATTAATACCCAACTTGCTTTCACAATCAATACCAAAACAGTTGGTATCTTCACAAGTTATGCTAAGGATGTGTCCTACTCGGTTGCATCAACTCAATTCATACTTCCCGACAACCGTAAAGGGCCAAGTGTCGTATTATACCACCTTCAAGGCAATTCAATTGATAATGACTTCTGTCGTGTTAAGTGATAAGGTCAGATTACATATTCAATCGATCCGTGTTGTTACTGAAGATGACGCTCAAACCGTCAATCCAAATTCAACTAAGATCAGAGTAAGGTGGATTACTTGCATTCCTGAGTGCTACCATTTAACCTTGGACCTGACGGGTGGAACTAATCCTACAAACACTAATTTTCATTCTACATCTGCTGCTAAACTAGGCTCACATAGCTTAGAAAAGATTAACTTCTTAAAGAATAAAGGCGATATTAACGATCAAACGGTATTGTCGCTACCATCTATAACATCTGCAATTTCCCAACTATCTAGTGTCTTGCTAAATAAAGATAAAGATCCAAAGATAGAAAGAGTAATTTCTGGAATATTCATCTTTGAACTTAGTCCTGACAATGATAAGATTACTGTTCATACAGTGGAAGATATCGACTTGGTAGAAAAGACTGAGACTGAGGATGTGGGGGGATTAAGAGTGTGCTAATGGCTGTATATACGTTCCTGTAAATAATCAATTCAATATTTAATGTTTGAAATGCAAATGGAGGGAGAATGGTACGTCGTTGGTCTACAAGAACGTGGCACCATATAATACACTGCTTCTTAAAGGATTTCTGCATAGCTTTCGCAGAATTGAAAATGGGATATTGTGGGTCTGTGATAATCTTAACCTAGTCTCTCATCCATCATTCTGTGCAAGTGTTCTTCTCTGCCATTGTCTGGAGAAGTTGTATCAATTGCTCGTTTATAATCAATTGGGTCTTCGACAATTCGTTAGTTTCCTTTATCACTCTGAACATGCGTAATTGTAATATAAGTAGCAACACCAAGAATGAGAGAATCAAATAGCAAACCGTCACTATATTATGACGCATGAAGTCATTCGCTGAGAAGTTTTCAATAAAGAGTGCTGGCTCTGGCTTCAATTCTTCCAACTTCTTTTTGCTTTCTTCTTTGGCTTCTTCCATCACCTTTTCCGGGGTGCTAACCAGCTTGGTTATAGATGGTCCGTCGGTATAGTATGTTGAAGCAGCAATCTCATCCTTCAAAAGCTTGATCATGTCAGCCGTGGCACTTTTCTGTCCCGACAACGACTGCTTTTCGATTATTGCCTTAATCCATGACTTTCCCGTCCATTTGATGTAGTATGAAATGACCAACTGAGTCTTATTGTCCTCAGCCCAAGTAAATACATATTTTGTTTTCACTGAGAAGACATTACCCAGAGGGACATCTGGCGTAGTGGTAGTGGTAACAACCTGGATATAATCTGAGAAGTTCAAATGCTCAATAACTTCACTCAATTCGCACCTAGTGGATTTGGGCCCAATTGAGTATCCAAGTGCTTTCCTATATGAAATCTTACGTTCGAAACTAGAAGGATCTTCTTCTATAGGATGAAACTCTTCGTATTCCGATAGCTCTGAACCACTTTGGGATTCAACATATCTCTTGTGGAACGATGTGTCGTTCATACCGAATATGATTTCATAAACAATACCCAATGGTGCATCAATAATTTCCTTACATAGATCAATTTCATTGGGCTCATTTGGAACTTTGTCCAAAGAATCAACAGTAGAAGTATGCATTTCAGGACCCAAATTACGATACGTAGAGCCTTCCTTGAACTTGAGTATCTTCACAGTCTCCTCCGTATCTGAATCTTCATCACTGTTATTTTCAAAATCATCTTCGTCTTCATCATCGTCATCGCCATCACCGTCTAAGGACATAATATACTTTTGAATTTTTGGAGTATCAGTAACTGAAGGCTTGTTCCTTAGATGGGAAATTTGTGTCGGCAGCTTTGGTTTCAAGGGCAAATTTAGTTCAGTAGTTGGGTTCAAATTGTCGATCGGTTCTTTGTCTGTCTCATTTATGCCATTTGGACTTTCCTTTTCTTCTTTTATAGTCTCCACACCTCCACCTTCTTCCCAAACTGATTTCATGAAATCGAAAGTAGCGTCTCTCGAAATTAAACTTGCAAATGTATACTTTGCATCCTTAGTTTCAATAAGAATACCATTGGGGAAGAGTCCAGCAGTGAACTTCTTTTCAAATCTGACTATTTCTCGAATTTGAATTATGATATTTGTGACCCAACCAAGTAAACTTGAATTGAAGCATATGTAGTTTTCACTTATATATATGCGACCTTGGAGGAGGATTTCCCTACTGAGGGCACATGAAAAGTCGTCTAATAAGCGGTCTGTCAAGTCCACCGACCTGAACAACTGATGGAAGTCAGTATTTCTCTTCATTATGGCGAATCTGTATGGGGTATCCTTGAACTTTTCATCGATATACAAGCTTGTGTCGTATTTTGGAGCATTCGCGGAAGAGTTAGATGGAGATAACGCATTGAAATCAACGCCCTCACTCACAGACCGCTTCGACTTTCTATAAGCAATGATTTTTGGTGAAGAGACGGTGCTTGGAGTAGATATTGGTCTTGATTCGTTCGCCTTTTGATCTGTTTCAGTGGACTCTTCCTGGGCGGAATAAACCTTCATAGAATTAAAAAAGCTATTTCGATTGGTCATGCTAGCAGAATGGCTGTGCATTAGAGAGTCTTCCAATGCATTTGAATAGGCTTCATTTGATATTGTAGAACTTGCGTCCTCTTTCGTAGTATGGGGGTTGGCAGGAGATGATTTTACAACAAACGGTGATTGAAGTGATGTTGAAGAATGGGATGATGAACGGGAAGCATGACTTAAAGAAATATTTATAGTTGATAACTTGTCTCTGATCAAACCATTAGTTGAAGATGATATTGATATTTGGGATTGGGAATCGTCATTTGCTTCTTCTCTAACAGTGATCAATTCAGGATTGTCGGAGGGTGTCACAGAAACGATGCTATTACCATTGTTGGTGTTTCCATTAATATCTATACCATTGCCATTGGTACCATAATATCTGTTTCCAGCAGCCGCATTGCCATTGATATTAGTGATATTGTGCTGATATTCGTTTGCCCTCTTGCTTTGAGTTGTTAGAAGATTTGGCAGCTTCTCCGCTTTCTTCCCTGTTAAGGGCAACGATTCAGAAGAAGGTGGAAATGAGTAGGACCATGCATCGTCGTCATCGTCAATGTCATTGACATCAGCTATATTCAATGGATCTCTTTGCATGCTCATCTTGGGGTTGTCTTTAAGTGTTGAAGTATATTAAATTAGTACTCCAGATTTACGTTTCTACCAGGCGAAGGAAACTCTGACTCTTAACCTGTGATTTCAGGCTAAACGAAGGAACGAACAAACGTCATCGTGGTGGGTGGGTTGTACACGAGATGTGAGATGGAAGATTAGAAGTGCGAAGACCGGCCAAGTGATGGCATGTGGGCTAATGATTTGTGGTCTGACTTGGTAATGACGAAATGAAGAGATTTGATAGCATTATTGAATACGTGCGGACGCCCTACGGAGCTCTACCATATACTCGTGTGAGATCAGTTGTAGCTGCTGAAATGATATCCTCTCTAGCCCTCGTCCACTCTTGTCAACAGCCTCCATTCCGAGTTACATCCACTCCAATACACATAACACATATCATTAATATACAATCTATTCTTTCATTACCTAAAAACTAGAAAAAATACTCAAAGATGAAGATACAATAACTCTGTATTTAAACTTGTTCCAAAACAACATCCTTGAAGGCGGTGGAGATCTTCTTACCTTGGTCGTTGGTGACAGCTTCACCATGTAAAGCCAATAAAGAACCCAAGTCGAACTTTGGTTGCTTCAATACCTTGACCTTTCTAATGTGAATGTTTTGTAATGGTAAAACAGCTTGAGTAGACTTCTCAATCTCACGGCTGATGACATCTGGAATCAACTTAGAAGTTAATTGGGCTAAAGTACAGTTGGAAACTTCTTTTTGCATGATTTCAATCATCTTTCTTCTGACTTCTCTCAATTTAGAGGATTGAGCGTAGGTAGTCTTCTTGACTTGGTTGGCTTGTCTCTTGGTGAAGGCAATGGAGAAGACTCTCAAGACGTAGTCATCGGCGGTCTTAACAGTGACATTGGCTTCAACCAAAGATTGCCACTTTCTAACCAAAGATCTAATCTTGTCAGTGGTGAAATCCAATCCATGGAAGTTGGTCAACAAGTTCTTACCTTGGACTTCATCAACTCTCAATTTAATCTTCTTGTGAGAGTGGTCTTCAGATCCTTGCAAATCAGCAAGACACACTTCCACAACACGTCCCTTTAATCCATCAGCAGCATTCTTTAAACCAGTGGATCTGTTGATAATGGTCTTACCAACATTGGTGTTTTCGAAGGTGGTTGGGGCCTTGATGTCAAACCATTCCTTTCTGGTGAATGGGTCAACGACCTTCTTCTTCAATCCCTTCTTTCCCTTGGACAATCTCTTGTTCTTACCTACAGCCATGATTACTATGAGTTGTCGTTGAATGTGCTATTCGTTAGACGTACTTAATCTTTAGAAGTATCGTCTGAAAAATTTTCGAACTCTCGTCCCAGCCCGCATACAAGTTTGTGCGATTCCTCGTTAGTGCTGAAGGTAGGATGTTATTTTATTGTACTGAAGTGTGGTGTTTTTAATTAAAATTTGGCACGTGATATAGGGCTCAGCCCTGATGATATTTTACACCATGAAGCAATGGCTGCAAAGGTATTGATTGTCAACTATGTTTATCAAGAGGTGTGAAGAGCCATTTCTTCAGGTCAGAGTCTGTTTAGAAGTATGCTAGTTCTCGAGCCATGAAAATTTGCATGGTTCTTGAAAACAACTGATCTACGCATTTGTACGTAGGTACACCTGTGGGGAGATACTCAAATAGGGAGAGACGTCTATAGAGAGACCCACTGAAGATTACTCTTATATGGAGACACTATAGAAGAAGTAAGAACCTATTTTTACAGGAATACTCCAGTTATAATTGTTGGTATTTCCCTATGCAATTCATGACAACGTGAGCCAAAATACTTCGTAGATATCGAGAAAAGCGGTCCCTCTCTAGTATGCAACTATTAAAGGAGCTTACCAACAGTAACACAGAACTGTGCCACATAAAGCAGCCCTCGTACTTCAGGCTTCCATCACATTTTGTGACTTGCAAATCAACTTCTATACGTCTCACCATCCTACAATTGAATCCTTAGAGGCTACATCAAATATTAATAGAACGTGTTTATTCAACAAACAAAGTTCTTATGCAAATTATGTATATACAATGTGGAACCACATCAAGCAAACAAAGATAAAATACAGCAATGAGTAAACTCAGAGAACCCCAGCGATGAGCAAGTGAAGTAAAATTCATTGTGCTTATCCAGTCCTTCGGACCATTATGGAAAAGCACTTATTAGATTCGATCTAACAACTTTAGTTGTTCTCTGGTCTCAACTTTCTAACTTCCTTACCAACTCTCCAGATTTCCATATTTCTGATGGTGACCAATTCTTCTTCCAACTTTTCACGGTAGTCTGGTTGAGAGTTGAAGTCCAAGGATCTTTGGGTTTCGGCACCAGTCTTGACAGAGTGGTATAAGTCTTCAAAGACAGGCTTCAAGGCATCCTTGAATCTTGGGTACCAATCCAAGGCACCTCTTCTGGCGGTAGTTGAACAAGCATCGTACATGTAATCCATACCGTACTTACCAATCAATGGGTACAAAGATTGGGTAGCTTCTTCAACAGTTTCGTTGAAAGCTTCAGATGGAGTGTGGCCGTTTTCTCTCAAAACTTCGTATTGAGCTAAGAACATACCGTGGATACCACCCATAAGACAACCACGTTCTCCGTACAAGTCAGAGTTGACTTCTCTTTCGAAGGTGGTTTGGTAAACGTAACCGGAACCGATGGCAACAGCAAGAGCGATAGCCTTTTCTTCGGCCTTACCGGTAACATCGTTCCAGACAGCGTAAGAAGAGTTGATACCTCTACCTTCCTTGAACAAGGATCTCACGGTTCTACCGGAACCCTTTGGAGCAGCCAAGATAACATCAACATTAGATGGTGGGACAACGTGGGTCAAGTCCTTGAAAACTGGGGAGAAACCGTGGGAGAAGTATAAGGTCTTGCCTTCGGTGATCAAAGGCTTAAGGGCAGGCCATGTCTCGGATTGAGCAGCATCAGATAACAAGTTCATGATGTAAGTACCCTTGTTGATGGCTTCTTCGACAGAGAACAAGTTTTCACCGGCAACCCAACCATCTTCAAGAGCAGCCTTCCAAGAAGCACCGTTCTTTCTAACACCAATGATAACGTTAAGACCGTTGTCTCTCAAGTTCAAACCTTGACCGTACCCTTGGGAACCGTAACCGATTAAGGCT
Source organism: Kodamaea suecica (assembly GCA_030558315.1). Taxonomy (NCBI): domain Eukaryota; kingdom Fungi; phylum Ascomycota; class Pichiomycetes; order Serinales; family Debaryomycetaceae; genus Kodamaea; species Kodamaea suecica. Next base: position 94,765 of record JAJMSH010000006.1, on the reverse strand, counting down.
AAGGTGTCATCCTTGAAGTATTCAAGTAATCTTTCTTGAGGCCAGTCGGATCTTTCGTGGACGATTTCTTCGGTACCGGCAAAGTTGATGGTCTTGACACCACGGACGGAGGCAGAAGCCATTGACTTGGAGACAGTGGTTCTGGCAGCGGCGGAGGCCAAGGCAGTTAAGGTTCTCTTGGAAGCAATTTGCTTGGAAGCATTGGCAGCAGCTGTTCTAGCTACGCGGAGAGAAGCGTTTCTGAAAGACATTGTTGAATATATTTCTTTGTTGATAATAAGAAAAGAGAAGAATAATTTTTATTGAGAATTTTCAACTGTATTTATACTAATTTAAGCGTCGACAATTTTAACCACCAACTGGCTTACGTTGATTGTTCATTGAGATGAATTTTTCACTTTTCACTATGGTCCTGGCGTGAGTAATAGTGAGATGTGTGCAGGAGGCTAAGGTCGGAAGTGGGCGCAAGGAACTTTTTCGCTCCTGTTTGCGGGCCTGTTTAGGAGGGCTGGAATGATGGGGACGATAGGGATTGGAAGTTGTGTTGGTTGGAGGTTGCAGTGATTGGAGGTAGCGGTGCCTGGTGGTTGAAGTGATTTGGGGGTAGCGGTGATTTGGAGCTAGCGGTGCCTGGTGGATGTGTTGGCCGGTTGTTTAGGGCTTGTTGAGTCACCGCCAGAATGGTAGAAAGTGGAGCAGTGACCCTAGGAGGGTTTAGATGTCCAGTGCTGACGTGGGTATGGTGGTGTGAAGAGATAGAATGTATTTTCCACGTATTCACACACGTTGTAGACATACGAGAGAGCACGGTTAGTTGGGGTTATATGGTAGAGTGTTTATACGCTAACACACCTCTTCTTAGTTAATTTCATAGGAATTTGGCCGAAATTCTCTAAATAACACACTGTAAAATTATATCATCACATTCAATACCAACTCTTAACCTATACGGTGCCAGTCAACTCCTTGGTAATTACAGTTAGTAGTACTCCCATAGCACCATCACTACAAGTACTGATAAGTATTGCCTTTGATGGTCGATTCAGAACGGCTGCAAACCCCCAAGTACATTTTCAACTCAATTTACGAGCCCCATGTTGAAAATCACAACAACAACAAGGAAAGCACTTCACCAGATGACAGCACTTCACTAGATGACAGCACTTCACTAGATGACAGCACTTCACCAGATGACAACATTTCACCTAACAGCACATCCCACCAGTTCGTATCAAACACTTATTCCCCCGTTCTTCTCCACCCCCATTTTCCGCCGGTCGAGACCGTACTATCAATCTCCTGCAACCTTCGCTTCCATCATTGCGGAGTGGGCGATTTTCTTCCTCATCGGCCCTGATTGTAATTGAGGACAAACGTCAACACTTTATTGTGTACACTTTGTGTCATAGCAAGCTGATCGACGTCGATGTACGGCACATAAAGCGAAAAGACGACAGCCCTTCGCCTGTTGCGCAACAGGCTTGGATTTGGTTATTGACAGGAATGCTTCAGCCAAGCAATCCCCCGCTATTCACCCTGATGCCTGTGATCATAGGCTGCGAAAACGGGATGCCGGGCGATGATGGTTCATACTTGATAGCTGGCGATCCCCACCGAGTTTTAGTCTACGATGCATGTATTGCTCTGTATTGGTTGACTCACATACTGCTCGTTGTATCCACTTTAGGACAAGACAGGCCTCTAATCTTTACAGTACTATAGACTATTAGAGTAGAGCACCAGAATGTTTAAAGTATCTCCACTTAAACTGCCCCCTTTATTTATCCCTTTTTCTTGATCCCCTTTTCTTGATCCCCTTTTCTTGATCCCCTTACAAGACCCTGATTCGTATCGTTGATAATTAGGCATCTAGAAGCTGAAGATATATCGACTCCTATTGAAACCAACAGCAACAAAAGTAATACCCATGACCCCAGGTTCTTCTCTAATACCTTCACCTCACACTTCGCTCTACAGTCTTTTACCTTTAACATTCATTATCTACACATTAAAGAGTAAAACGTTATTTAAAAAAAAAAATCAAAAATGGACTCAGTCAAACCAGTTGATAACCCTATTCTCAGCAAATGTGATTTCATTGTTCAGTTCATTGGCTTGCTTCGTGTTGCTTCTAACGGACAATTTATCCATGTTGGAAACCATTTGTTGTTGCCATTCATCTTCGTCATCCATATCTAACCAAGACATGTGGGAACCAACGGAAGATTCAAAGGTTGATTCAACAAGCGAAGGCATCGACATGGAAGGAGTAGAATTACTGGCATCCTCAGCCTCAACGGTTGGAATCCTTTCTACACCTGGTAAATCATCATGATCCATGTCAAACATATCGAGTTGCTGTTCATAATCCTCTTCGTAATCATCGATATAAAAGCCATATTCCCAATTCTCATTGAATTCAGAAATGAAGGTATCAATGTTGCGTTCCGATAACTTTCTGGTAAAAGTGGAAGCATCATCATCTGAAGAACCACACTTGAGCAAATACATAATCATGTTGAACAAGTTGGAATTCATCAGAGGATAAATATCGTATAAGATGGAGTAGTGATTTGTTTGAACAAACTTCTTGAAGTTGGAATCGTCCATGATAGAAGGAACCGACTTGAAAGGACTAGTACCGAAGATACAAGTCAACAAGGTGATACCAAAGGACCAGTAATCGGCCAATTTGGAATCAACTGTTTCATTTGGACTGATGCGATCTATTAACTCAGGGGCGATGTACTTTTCAGTACCAATATTGAAATCCTGATTCAATTGTTTGTCAGTAGCGAGACCCCAATCACATAACTTGAAGTTACCCAAGTTGTCGATTAAGATATTCTCTGGTTTCACATCACGATGGTAAACTCCCTTCGAATGAGAATACATAAGAGCATTGTACAATTGGGTGCACAACTGATAAATCTCGTGGTTGGAAAGTGCCCGTTTATGAATCAAATCATACAAATCACCGTTGGAACAATACTCTAAAACAAGGATGATATGAGATTCGACTTCGAAGGATTCTAATAATTTGCAAACATTGGAGGAGTCGTCAGCGGTGCTAAGTTTCTTCAAGATGGCGATTTCATTTCTTGCGCTATCGATTGAGTTCTCTTCTTCATTAGTCTTTGAAATAGCTTTGATACTTACCAAGGAATCGGTATTGATATCTTTAGCCAAAGAGACTGTACCGAAGGAGCCAGCTTGGATGTTCTTGATGAACTTGTATTTGCCGTTCAAAAGGGATGAGTCTGGGGAGGATGATTCGTAGGAGGAGTAGGATGAGGATGTGGATGTGGATGAGGATGTGGATGTGGATGAGGATGTGGATGTGGATGAGGATGTGGATGAGGATGAGGATGTGGATGAGGATGAGGATGTGGATGAGGATGTGGATGAGGATGGTGTGGCGGATGCAGTGGAGGATGCAGGGGAGGATGAAGTGATTGCAGCGAATGTAGCGGCGATTGCAGGAGCAGCAGTCATTGTAAAATGTAAGTAGTTATATTAATATTATGTTGTAGTAGTTGTTGGCCAAAATAAACCCGTAATGTAATCGTGTAAGTAGTTATCAATAAAAATCGTTAGTGTATAAAAATCGTTTCTCGTAAGGGATTCGTGATGCCTCCAAAGGATCGTGAAAGTGTATGAAAGATAAAAAGATAAAAAGACGTTGAACAGGCTAAGGAGATGTTATAAATGGATCTAAATGTCAACAGTTCATAAATCGGTTGGGGATGGATGGTAGTGGTTGGGTCGTGGTTGGGTCGTGGTTGGCTCGTGTGATGGAAGAAATAGAGTGGTGTGGAATTCGAAGGAATTTGGTGGAAATATATACTGTATAGCGAGCGCCATAGATTGTGACCGCATGGAATGGGGCCGTATTTGGAAGTCACAATACGTGTGAAGTTGTCCAATGGAATGTTTGAGGAGGTGCGGTGGTGTGCAGTGCACAAAGGGCACAAAGGGGTGGATGGTGTGATAGGGAGTCATAGGGGAGGTGAGTATGTGCGTCATAGGGGAGAGGGCAGTACGATAGAGGGAGCGATAGGAACGATAGAGGGAGCGATAGGAACTATAAGCGAGGTTGAGGTGCTGGGAATTCTTGGGCACAATAGGGGTATGATAAGATAAGGTTGGTATTGGGTATTGGGTATTGGGTATTGGGTAGTGGGTAGTGGGTGGTTGGTATTGGGTATTGGGTAGTGAGTAGTGGGTGGTTGGTATTGGGTATTGGGTATTGGGTAGTGGTTTCAGTACTCGCACTACCATCGAAACTAACTGCCACCACCACACCACCACTTCCACCAAATACAACAGAAGAAGTGGGAAGTTGCTGCCACCTACTCGTGCTCACCTCAACTGCTCGAACTGCAAATTGTTGAGAGCGTTGATCTCCTCAAACTAGCAGTCTTAGCCTTATTGGCGGACAAAGTTGGGTGATTCGTTGTCTACAGATTATTAAACATAGTTGGGACGATTGGCCGTTCAGGCAGTTCCTACGTTCAAGTGATTGGCTCCCGGACTGACGCTCCCTTACCATTTTGGGAGTTCCATCTCGTTGTTTCTTAGCCAACTCTGGGCAACTCTCTTCTCTTTTCGTGCCATCACGACTCGTTGACTTCATTGCTTCCCCTATCTCTTGGGCACCCTCCTCCTCCCTTAATACCAAGCATCTTCCCTCAGTTCCATCACCTCCATTTCCATTTCCATCCGCACCCTTCTCGATCACATCTCTAACCACCGCATCCTCTAACTTCTAACCACCGCATCCTTTAACTTCTAACCACCGCATCCTCTAACTTCTAACCACCGCATTCCCTGACCACCGATCCACTAACCATCCTTACCAACCACCTCCCCTCCCCCATAACCATCCCTACCGACCACCTGATTCACATTCAATCTACTTGCTAATTACTCCATCCTGTTCCCTTTGTCCACATGCGTTTACATGCAGATGGCCAATTGAAATGTGGAGAAAATTCCTTATGAAATGAAACTGGCATGAAGAAAGAAGGCACAACGGACGTATGGGTGGATGATACAAGTGATTTGAGTTCTGGTCATCCATTGGAAACACAATGTGCTCACGTACTACGTTCACCGTATAACATCAAGGATCTGGTGGGTTATGCTTCCTTAGCATGGACTTCTTGGCTGCAAAATTGCATTCGAGACTCGGATTATGTATTTGAGGAGAAGGGAAACCCACTACCTACGCTCCGCTAGTAGGTCATTTACTCCAATTACATTCATTTTTAGGGTTCTTTGATACTTTAAACCTTCTTTAGCCCTGCTACTGGCTGTGTTCAAAATTCGCAGCCATTATGGCAATAGAACAGTGCTTGTACAATGACAAGATGACAGAAATTGATTGTAAGATGGTGCGAGAGCAAGATGTGAAGATAAAGACGAGGAGACAAGATGCTGGAGCATGCGTTCTTGAAATAGAGACAATTGTATGAGAAAATAGGACAAGCGTGGTGGTGCGATATTCCATTACTATCCTCACCACAGCTATTCGAACCAACCTCAATTGCCTGCAATCAAACTATTTAAACACAGGAAACTCAAACTTTACTATCAAGAAGAGAAGAGACCAGTGGTAAACCTCTTGAGTCCGCTTCGTTAATTATACCTTTCTTCCTAGTTACTCCCTTTTCTTCCTAGTTACTCCCTTTTCTTCTTAATCACACCCTTTTCTTCTTAATTATATGGCCTCTAAATTACATATATCTCTTCTCTCAATTACACCCTTTCATCCTTAGTTACTCCCGATTTCTTTCTTCCCTACATTATCCCATTAAATATTTATTTCGTGCTACTCACATACCTTCAACGAACCAATTACTTCTTGCTCAACAACTCGTCGATCTTGGAAGAGATTGAACTTGGTTTGGTCAAAGAACTGTATCTCTCAACAACGTTACCATTTTGGTCAACTAAAAACTTCTCAAAGTTCCACTTGATTCTGTTCAATCCCAACAATCCAGACTTCTTGGACTTCAAGAACTTGTAAACTGGATCTTCGCCAGCTCCGTTGACATCAATCTTCTTCAAAACTGGGAAAGTCACTCCGAAGTTCACTTGACAGAAGGTGGCGATTTCTTCAGAAGAACCAGGTTCTTGGTGGCCAAATTGGTTACATGGGAACCCGATGATTTGCACATTCTTTTCTGCGTATTTCTTATTCAATTCTTCCAATTCAGCATATTGAGGTGTGAATCCACACTTGGAAGCAACGTTAACAATAACGACAACCTTACCCTTCAATTCAGAGAAAGGATACGCAACACCCTTGGCATCCAATGGGGCTAATTCATGGAAAGTGGTCATTATGGCTTGTTTTAATATTCTGCTTGCAAACGTCTTGAGGATTGAATAACTATCTGTTCTTGTTCAGCTGAAGACTACAGGCTGGTAATCCTTTTATATTTATATTTCCTTGTGGAGTCATTTTTTCGCTATTCGAAATCGGTTCTAGACTCGATTTGTCATCTGATGAGCTAGCAGGCAGAGGGCTGTTCAGTTAGTAGGTGAGTTGATGGTTGAACTTGCTTAGTTGCTTTTATTGCCGTACTTGGTTGGATGGAGGTACACAAAGTCGGCTCGTTAAAACCTGACCAAAGAGCTTGTGTTAATGCGTTGCTTTGGCCAGGTCATTGGTTGCTCTAGGTTGAGTTTGTCTAGGGTGGGTAATTTGGCATGTTCGTTGAAGCAGCTCCACATATATTGAGTATCAACGGAGCTTGGGCTGTGGTTGTATTTTTCTGAGATTGTTCAGGACTGTGTGCTGGGAGAAATCTTCTCGTCAAGATTTCACTTGCTTGCTTTAACGTTGCCTCTTCTCTCGACCTTGATGTCCTTCTATCGCCGCACAACCAACGCATGCTTGCACAAGCTGTTTTGGACTAGGCCGCTGCTGGCGATACGCTGTGTGATCACTAAACCCATATACTGGTAAGCAGAAAGCTTCTATATATAGCTAGGTCGACTCCATTGATACCTTTGTCAGCATAGTTATCCACAAAGGGCCCTTTGACCATTCTAGATTTTCGAATTTTGCAGCCATTCTTACTAAGCCTTACGATGAGGCCATTAGATGTCCAGGTCCCACGACGTCCAAAGTTGCCTCGTCTGTTTATAGTATCGAACCCTGGATCGATATGCCTTGTTCTATGGGATTGGATGAAAATTTGTGTAACTATACAATCGTGTTCAAGTCAACTTGAACCATTCTCCCCTTTACATGTTCTATATTTCATATTTACAAGTCTTTTCACCTCCTATGTATCTAACTATTAGCGTGCACAACATAATACTGCTGTTTACCTACCCTTACCAACATCAACTTATTCTCAATCAAATGGTTTTGCTTATCGAAAAGAACTACGTCCTCAGGATCTTCGAATTGAGTTCTATCGAGACCTAAGTAAATTCCACCACTTTGAATCAAATTCTTGGTCTCTCTCTTTGATTTATTAATAACTGTGGCAAGTACCGTGCTCATCTTCAAGTCGTCCAGCGAGTTGGCAAAATCAGATAAGTTCAACAGTTGCAATATGCCCGATTTACCCAACACTGAGATCAACTTATCTGCAGAGACTTCATCATTGAACGGTTGATCTGGGGTAGGAAATAAGAATCCAGTCACATAAGCCATTTCCTGTCCGTATCCATTTCCGTGGAGCAAATCCACAACCTCTCTTGCCAAAACTCTCTGTGCTATACGCAAACCTGGGTCAGCAGTGTGTTGGGCCATCACATCATTTTCAATAACCAGTGTTGGCAACAAAGTAAATGTTTTGAGTAACTTAGAAACTATTTCATCAGGCACATTAATGAAGTATTGGTAAAGTTGGAATGGAGAAGTGAGGCTTTTATCGATAAAGACTGCATTACCTGCGGATTTACCAAACTTTTCACCAGTTGGTGTAGTCAAAAGAGGTACTGTGATACCAAATGCTCCAGAATTCTCCTCTTTCTTCTTAGATTGATCATCCTTCTTGGTCTTCTGCAATCTTGAAATCAAGTCAATTCCAGCAGTTATATTGCCCCATTGGTCATTTCCTCCAATCTGCAAGTTGACCCCATTCTTGCTGAACAAATGCCAGAAGTCATACGCTTGCAAGATCTGGTAAGTGAATTCATTAAAACCCAAGCCACTCTGTGATTCAAGTCTTGACAGAACTGATTCACGAGCTAACATTGAAGAAACACGAATGTGTCTACCGAAAGTAGCCAAAAAGTCCAACATCTTAATGCTCTCCCACCAAGATGCGTTATTAACAACCGAAATTTGGCCTTCTTCCAGTACTGGATAGTTTCTAGATCTGGCATACTCCACACCATTGACAAGAAACTGTTCGATCTGACCCTTAATGCGATCAACATTGTTTTCTCTTACTGAATCTTCTATCGCATCTCTCTCAGTCAGTCTACCACTTGGGTCTCCTACAGCTCCAGTTGCGCCACCGACGAGGCCAAAGATATCGTGTCCTCTCAATCTGAAGTGGAGCAAGACCAAGAGTGGCAACAAGTTACCAAGATGGAGCGAAGGAGCGCTTGGATCAGCCCCACAGTATAATTTAAACTTCTTTTGATTTGGTTTCGTTAACTCAAAAATTTCATCATTGCTAATTGACTCAACAAGGTGGCGGGATTGAAGATGTCCAATTAACGACAGCTGAGTGTCAATCAACTGTTCACTTGCGGGACAAAGGTTTTGAACAGGTGGGATTATAGTGACAGCATTAGGGATGATCTTTTCCTTGGTTACTTCGGGGGTTGTTTCTTTGGTCTCTTGTTTGAGTGGTGGTTCTTCTATTTTTATGTCTATTGGTTCCTTGGATGAATATTTCGATATTTCAACCGCTTCAATTGGTTCCTTGGATGAATCAGCAGTCACTTTAGGGGCTCCATTGGAGTTGCCAACAGATGAATTGAACCTGAATGCACCATTTCTGGAGACCCTCAGGCGCAAGCTAACAGAAGGTTTGACTAATCTCGAAAACATCAGCGATTGTACGTGTATCTGTGTAATCCAGTGACCTTTCGTGAAGGTTCGTATTCGTCGATATTTCATCTGACAGAGAATTTCGCATCCAGAGCGACATTTTCCTCATCACCAAATTTTTATTTCTAGCACTTTTCACAGCCAAAGACGATTCACAAGGTGTGATAAGAACAGAGGCCAGTCACTTATAAAAGATGTCCAACAACACTGCTGATTTGGCAGCCATAGCTGTTGATTCAAGCAAAAAGAGAAAGAGAAAAAGAACCAATAAGAAGGCACAACCCGAGCTCGAACTGGTGAAGACCGATAGGATAGTTCCTCAGATACAGAAGCAAGCAGATGATTTCAAGATAAAAAGATCTAACAAGAAGTTGAAGTTTGGTGAGGAAGATGAGCTGATAGCGCCCAAGCATAAGGATACCCAAGCCACGCTCAATAAAGTGAAAGAAGTAATGGTGACGAAGGAAGAAAAGGCTAATTCTACGGAAGAGAAGGTCAAGACCAAGGAAGTCAATGTGAAAGTCCCAGCAAAGGACGCAAACCAAGGGGAAGCTTCTGATGATGAAGACTCAGATGAGACCCAACTTGAAATAAAGAAGAAAGATCCAAAGAAGCGTGAAGCGAAAAGATCAACCTTTTATGAAAGCGATGACGAAGAAGAAGACTCTAAATCCTTTACAAAATCAAAGCGTCTATCAGACAATGAACTTTACGAACGGTCACAGATATTATTAGAGACTCGTAAACAATTGCCAATTTACCAACATCAAGATAAAATAATAGACTACGTCACCCGCAACCAAGTCACCGTAATTATCGGGGAGACTGGTTCTGGTAAATCTACTCAGATCCCACAGTTCTTGATGCCATTGAACAAGAAACAAATTGCTGTCACCCAACCTCGTAGAGTTGCTGCAGCATCTTTGGCGGCAAGAGTAAGTGAAGAACATGGATGCGTATTGGGTCATGAAGTTGGTTATCAAGTTCGTTTTGCCAATGTCACACACCTGCAAAAGACACAGCTTAAATACCTCACCGATGGTATGCTCTTGCGTGAAATAATGTTGGATAATAAATTGATGAAATATTCTACTATCATCCTAGACGAAGCTCACGAGAGAACCGTCTTGACTGATTTGATTATGGGCTTCTTGAAACAGTTAATTATCACAAAGCAAAGAACCGACTTGAAGGTGATTATTATGTCCGCCACTTTAAATGCTGAGTTATTCAGCAAGTTCTTCAATCATTGCCCAATTTTGTTCATTGAGGGTAAAACGTATCCTGTTTTCCAGTACTATCTTTCCGATAACTCAGAGGACTTGGTAGACACTATGATTAGAGCCGTAATACAAATCAACAGATCGGAACAAGAAGGAGATGTACTTTGCTTCCTTCCCGGCCAAGAAGAAATTGATAACTGTGTGACTGCTTTGGCAACTATAGGACCTCAATTGCCAAAGGACTCCCCATTAATTGTTCCTGTTCCATTATATGCTGCCTTATCACCTGGTAATCAGGCCAAAATATTCGAGAAATTGGGCAAGCGTAAACGTAAGATCATTTTAGCTACAAATATTGCTGAAACTTCCATCACAGTTAGTGGAGTTAAGTATGTAATTGATTCTGGATTACGAAAGGTTAAAGTATGGAAGCATCAATTGGGTCTCTCAACCTTGTTAACAACACCTATTTCACAAGCTTCTGCGAAGCAGAGAGCAGGTAGAGCAGGTAGAGAAAGTGAAGGTAAGGTCTTTAGACTTTATCTGGAAAAGACTTTTATCAACAAATTACCAAAACAACAGGAATCAGAAATCTTGAGGAACGATATTATATTGCCTATCTTAACATTGAAGAAGATTGGGGTTGAAGATTTACTCAATTGGACTTGGTTAGAACACCCAGGTCAAGAATCTATTTTGAGTGCATTGAACCTGCTTTATGCACTTGGAGCATTGAATGATGCTGGAAAGATTACTCCTCTCGGTATCAAGATGTCTGTGTTACCATTACCACCTCAATTATCTGCTGTCTTAATTACTGCAATGGAGTTCAAAGTTTTGAATGAGGTGATTGACATTGTATCTTGCCTTTCAGTTGATAATTTGATCTTAAACATTGGTAGTTCCAACGGTGAATTGCGAGATGAAATTAACTATAAAAGAAGACAATATTGTCCGTTGGGATGCAAGAGTGGCGATTTGATCGCCTTGAAAGAATATTTTGACTACTTCCAAGAAGCCAATGACAACATCAACTCCTCTGAGGCAAAATTGTGGTGCAAAGAATTGCACTTTAGTTATAAAGGATTTAAGAATGTACTTAAAGTGAGACACCAGTTAAGAGAGTACATGATGTCAACCATAAAGCAAGATGATTCAATAAAACCACATCAGAGGGATCAGTTATTGAAGGAAGTCAAGGGACAATTTGAAGAAGACAGCGAAGTGTTAAAAAAACCTTTGGATATCCCTTCGATTCTTAAGTCATTCTTAAAGGGGTACATTACTAACACTGCCGTTGGTATGCCTGATAGACTGTACAGAACGTTCAATACTGGTCAGTTGGTCAGTATACATCCGTCATCGAATTTGTTTGGTAAGGTCAATTTGGATGCCATCATGTACATAGAGTACGTCTACACCACCAAGGGGTACGGTAGGACTTGTTCGGTTATAGAATTGAGTTGGTTGCAGGAAATCGCTCCGCATATTTTAGGTGCTTCAAAGGTTAACGTTAACGAATAGCTAAGCTTGTTTAATTACTAGAAATTTATAGACAACGCTCAGTTCTGAGTGTTGAATGCATTACATAACAACATTACCACTTTTTGGCACTGACTGGGTAATAACTAGCACACATATTCATTAAATTATATCTATCTACTCTTATAATACGCTCTTCACTTGCTCAATGACCTTATCAAAGATAGCTTTATTCCCTGCGATAACACCTTGGGATTGCAATAAACGACCTTTACTGAAATCCAAAGCCTTTCCTGTGATATCACCGACTTGCCCACCACTTTCGTAGACCAATATGTTACCAGCTGCATGATCCCAGATCTTTTCGCGGTACGTATCACTTATAGGTAAACGCAAGTAGATATCGGCTTGGCCCTTCGAAAGCACACAGTACTTTACCTGGGAGTCCAAGTTGAGAGTTTGCAGTGAAACAGTATCATCATCGAAGCCCAACCCACGCTTTATCTTCGATTGAGTCGAATGAGAGGAGTGTGCTTTTTCTACACCTTCAACCACCTTCAATTCAGCAGGACTTGTAGTGTTATTCATCTTTAAGCGTTGCTGGTTCTGCAAGGGAACAAATTCACTTGCTTCAAAGAGTGGAGTATAGTATGACCCTAAGTTCTTGACGGCAGTGTATAAACCACCTACTACACCAGAGCTTTCAGAATTGGTGATCACTGTTTCAGGCAAGTTTGGACATCCAATTATTCCAAAAACAACTTCACCATCTTCAATAAGAGCAAGGCAAATTGCAAATTGGTCACCTCTCAAGAAACCCTTGGTACCATCAATAGGATCCAAAGCCCAGAATCTACCAGAGGCACCACCTTTCGAGTTTCCCAAGTCAATGCTAGTGAAGACGTCCTCCAAATTGTCCAATGAGCCAATAATTTGGGCGTATTGAGGAGTTTGGGTCTGGACTTCAGCAATTATACTTAAGATCTTGTCATTTATTGATTTTTCACCAACAAGAGATTCCGAGTCTTCTTCGCCTACGATTTCATCAGTAGGAAAGTTCAAATTGAGGGCATGGTTTATAATGGCCTGGGCTGCATAATCACCGATAGTGACTGGGGATTTATCGTCTTTAATCTGGGTGCCAGATTGTTGCGTAGTAGCAATTGAATCGCTTAACTTCTTGGTAAGGATGGCAGCTCTCTTGACAGCTAGGGTAGCAACTTCCAACTCCTTGGAGTATTTATGTGTTAATGGAGGAATGGACATGAGTCGATAATTTCTTCTAAGGTTGGATGCGATTAGCAATCCTATTCTTTGGTAGTTTAGGAGAATTATGGAGACAATTAAGAAGAAGAAGGTTGTTCTTCCTCTCATGTTGAATCATGGCTATGAGTTTTATGCAGCTGGAATCTGGAGTATAAATGTCGACAATTCACGAGTGTCGTGTACGACACATTTTGCAGCAATGGGCATAAATTGGAGGTGATAGAGGGAGGTGATGGAGGGAGGTGATGGAGGGAGGTGATGGAGGGGGAAGTAGGGGAGAAGTAGTAAGCGGTGGGGATAGTGGTAGGTTAGTACCCTGAAAAACATGCTTTTCGCTTACGCAATAGTATGGACGATGGAGCGCAAGTCGACCTGATAATTGAGAATGCACTTAGAGAGATGATGTTCTTGGTGGTGGGTCAAGGAACCCTCTTCCTTGAACAGAATAACCTGAAGAAAGCCGTCCCCCGAAGAGATATTTGTCTTGACCGTGTTTGGTCTATTTGGTTCACTTGCCTTATTTAGGTCACCACAATGCTTTAGGTCTGGATATTCCACAAGAATTTGCAGCCATTAACAAGCACCTAGAAAGCCAACCAACCGACTCAAAAAACCTACAATCGGGCCATAAAGCCAGCTCCATCAATCAAATTACTCAAAGACCATCCCCCTCACCTAGCTCTTGAACCTCCACATACCTCCCCTACACCCACCCACACGTCAACCAATGGCACCTCTGATCCAATCCGCATAGCCCATTGAAATATCCTGCATACGCATCAACATGGAGACATCACTCCCAAAAAGAATTCCCAAGCCTTCAATAGATCTCGAGTTAGGGAGAGTTTAGGATATAACCAGATGAAGTTGATCAGTAAGACGTTGGGAGCACTATTGGTGCTAAATACCGGTTGTCTTGTTATCCAGATCCTTACGGTCATATCAGTACCGGTCACCAACCCTGATCGCAATCTATACCTATCGAGTTACAAGAGCTACACGTACGGAGTGTTTGGTGTGTGTGACAGTAAGAGCGGAATGTGCTCTGAACAGAGGATCGGGTATCCTTCAGTCAACAGTACTTTCTACTTGTTGTCGAGCAGCAAGGGCAGTAACGTCGGTGGTATTGAACTACCCTCAAAGGCTGCGTATACGATCTCCAAGCTATTGATAGTCCATGTCATTGCATTATGCTTTTCGGGACTACTATTCATTTCGATCATTGGCTTGGTCTTCTTCGACAAATACAAAGAGGATACTGTCTACTATAACTTCATGCTACTATTTGACTTGATATCGATTATATGTACGCTACTTGCGTTCCTAGCTGATATACTATTGTTCATTCCAAATTTAAGTTATTTGGGCTGGTTGCAATTATTCCCCATTGTGGCACTTACGTTGATCGCTGTCTTGTTGTGCTTTGTAAAGAGGACGGTATCCTCTCGAAAGTACATTGAAGATGGTCCCCAGTTCAAGAATAATGATATGCGCATGCGCAAGTTAGACAATTCTCGCTGGTCTAACGATGATGCCAGTGATGACGGCTTCTATGTGTTCACAAATGGATTCTATAGTACACAGAATCAAAACCAAGACGGTGGTACCTTCCGTCAACACCCAAATCTTGAACAGAGTACTTCCAGAGTTAACGATCATGCTGCTGATGAAGTGTCGATGAATTCGAGTCATAACCACCGTTCGAGCATGCCGAATAATCAGCAGCTCTCATCCCAGCAATATAACGCAGCACATGTCGGGAACCTGCTGAATAATTGATATTAGCAGAAATTCAAGCACTACTAGTACTTCAGATCGACATTCACATTTGTTTACTTTTAAAGACCCTGGACATGGATTTGCAAAGCTGGTATTTGCTCCAATTTGGCAGAATGTCCGAAGTCTTCATCAGACCGAAAGAACCTGTTCTTTCGTAATTAACAAAATATATTCTCTTAAACTCTTGTATTATTACATTTTCTTTGGGTTCATTCTACAAAAATATACGTGCTATTAACATGATACATTTATTCTAACTTTATACAGTTGGGTTTGGTGAGAGTGAGACTGATAACTTCAGTAATACGTTTGCGTTATGCCCACTATAGAAACCTTCGAGTGATTTAAGAGTATTCTTATTTGTACTTCCTCCATTACATATTCTCTTGAGCAATTGAGCCACTTGTAACTGTTTGTCTGAAGTAGAATCACTAGGAATCGAAAGCAATTTCAGCACTAGATCGGCTTGGTACTTCTGGATGTATTCTTCTCCAATCAAATTGATAAAGTGTTCAAGTTCCACAACGTTTCTGATAGTATACTTCAACAAGAACTCAAAAATAACTGCATTCATCTTGATATGGAACAAGATTGGCTTTAAATTGCTCAAATCTCTCAATATATCTTCAGATGACTTGCCGGAGTTCTTTAATTGAGACTCATATGTGTACACGAGTAAATTTATGTTATCTACCAAAGGACATGTATAGTACTGTTCAACCATCACTGAAATGACATCATTTGCACCTTTTAAGTTACCTGAATGAATCAAGAGGTTTAATAGTTTATCTAAGATCTGTGGTCTTAATTCATTGGTAATGGCCGATGCATTCACCGATTCATAGAATTCATTGAAGACAATAGACTTTAGCGCATGGTTAGCAGGAGAATCGTGTACTATGTTGATTAGATCGTTAAGGAAATCAGAATATCCTTGAGCTGTGAAATATTGGGTATGTCTTGCGAGGTATTGAAGCACAATTTTCAACTCTGTATGTTGTAAATCCTTGGAAATCAAATATCTTGCAGTATTATCAAATGTTATTGACGATACAATATCCTTATCGAGTACATCCAATGCCTTGAAGGCCTTCTTTTCAAACACCTTGAGATTTGTGAAGAAATCTTCTAGCGATTCAATAGAAGAGGTATCCAAAGGCTGTTCATCCAAGTATTCAAGAACCGATTTAAGAGCAAAATTCAAGGTATTATCTTCCTCAATTTCCTTGAGAGACTTAATCTGTTTGTTGAATAACCTAAACCAAGTTGTGGTGATGTTAGTGAATAATAAGTTGGTCCCCATCAATTTCCTATCGTTGGACTTACCAACCCATTTAATGCTGGAGTCACCAAAGATTGGCGACTTGTTGGCTAACGCAGTTACCAAAATATCAGTCTGTCTCGCTCGTATAAATAAATCGGCTATTTGTTCCGGGTTCTCTATCTCGTGGTGGTACCTGGTGATTGGACCTATATCTAGTTTATTGGGGACGGCAGCTTCGTTCTCAGCAGGAGTTAACTTCTCGCTTTCAAAAACGTGCTTGGCATCATTGGGGATGAACAGGAGAACTGATTTCAGGTACGGCCTCTTGGATATAGTGGCAACCGAAGTACGATACATCTCTTTACCTGTAGTGTTCGATTTGGGTCTTGATTGGAGTAATTTTTTTATGTTGAAATAGATATTTTCACGACATTTTCCCAGAGGGTTTTGCAGCACTTCTGGAATTGGGTTGGCTGTGTTGAAGAGATGTTAGCTCTGGCGAAGAGGTGTAAGTAAGTGAGCGAGGACTGACAAGTAAAATATACCGTTAAAGGTAGTGGTAAGTAGCAAAAGTATAATAATTACTTCAAAGAAGCCAAATCTTTCTTGATTTTGTCTTGTTTTATATGTGTTTCGTTGTGGTGTTTCAGAAGTGCTGCAAATTAAGTTGCAGCCATTATAAATAAAGAGACAATTCTAAACGAATAGAGATTTCATTGATAGCAACATGGTTTCCTTGGTTGGATTGCTAATTCTTGTAAGCTCAGTTCTATCTCATTTTATACTGACCAGCAAACTAAAAGAGCTTCAATCTATTAATGGAGATTCTGAGTGCATAAGGTTGGCACTTGCACCCGTACTACCCCTGTGTCTGAAAGGCATTGAATCGTTTGATCCAAAAGTCCGTAAGGTACTGGCGATCAAGTTGTCCATTTGTGAGTTTGAAAACTCTGGGTTATTATATCCTCAAGAATGTGCTGCTGTCAATATGAAAGCTGAGAAACACATCACTCACTGTATTTCTATTCTAGAGCTGTCTCCTCAATATTGGACAACCTATAGCGGATACTACAGGGAACTTCATTCGATTTGCTATGAAGAGTCGCTTCCATATGAGAAGGACAATATGATAGAGTTGTTCGAAAATATAACTTTGATATATAGTGAGTTCTTTATGGAATTACAAAGGACCAAATCATCTTCTGAAGACATATTCGATGAATTGACTCGCAAGTACAATGGTATCGAATATCTAATGAACGAAATATTGAGCAAACACAACAGGCATAAAGAAGATATATTTGAAAGTATGGAAGAGCATTCTCAGCTAATCTCAAGATTCTTAGCGAACTCGCTTTCTATGGTTGAACAGAATACTGTTGTGTACGAGCAGACAATTATTGACATGCAACTTGTTATGCAAAATATGAGTCTAGAGCTTCGAGAAGCAGTCTTCAATTCAAATGAATTTGTTAATAATGTTAACAAAATGCAAGCATATGTCTTGGGAAACTTCCAGATTCTCTCTAATGAGTCCAATTTGGTGCTAAACCGAATCTTAAGTCAAATGAACAACGTTAATTTCAAGACAACAGGCAACATTGAAAGCTCTTCTAGATTGGCCAAGATCATACATTCTAACGAATTGGTATCAAAAGAAATGACTAAAGAGTTGCAAAGCAATAGTCAATACATAAGTTCTCAATCAGAGTTGATTGGGAGGGTCTTTCAAGATATTCTTTCGAACCATTCTGTGGAATTGGATATATATTTCAAGGCAATGATGGTACAATCATCAAAGCAATTTGGGAGTTTTGTGGACCACTCAATGGCAATAATCGATACCAAGTTGAACAACACAATTCTGAAAATCGATGCCTTTGATAAAAGGATTAACCACTTCATTGTTAATATTAGCAATTTGAATCAAGCATTCAATCAAGCTATATCCCAATTAAAAAACGCATCAATTTTTAAAACCATATTGACAGTCAAAAGATGGTTAAAAGCTCCATTATTGCTAATTTTGAAGACTAGGAACTTTATTTATAGAGCTTTGTTGTATTCCCTTGCAATATTGTTTATTTTGTCATATTTGTTCTTCTCAAAAGGTGCATATGTATCAACATATTCTAAGATCGCAAAAGTACTTCGCCAGATTTTTAATTTTGCAGCCATTCTTTCTATACTCGGAGGCATATCCAGTGCCGTTTTCTTGGGGAAGATGATTGAAATCTTGAGCAAATGGGAAGGCGATAGTTGGTGACAATGGAAGATGGTCAGTGTAATATTGAATATCAAGAGAAATACCGGTTAACCATGGAAATGCTGGAAATGTTCTTTGGAGCTTCGTATTGCTCTGGGGCCTCTCTTGTGTCATTCTTCTTGAGTAAAAATAGCCCACTCAGGTCCAATATCATATCTCACAACATCAAACACTATGGCGATGTCCCTAGCACCCATAATAATCGCAATGATAATCCTGCTGGCCCCAATTACGTCTCTACTCTTTGCACCAGCCGTGCAATCTTAAAATTACGTAATCCTGGAATGATCATCACGAAATACCAAATAAGCTAGCTCACCATCAAAAACTTCTCCACAATTCGAAGGTTCTTTTCAAGATACAGAATAACATGCCTGATACTCAAAGATGCTTTTGATACTGCTTTGGCTAATGATAGCATCGGTCATCGACTGTATGCACATTAAAGATAATGAGTTGGAAATCGGTTTACCCGGAGATGATCGATACATCGTGCCATCTCCAATTCAACTACAGCTTTACAAGAACTTGTTCACATATGCCCATTTAATGGACATTTCGTATTGCATTAACAGTTTGGGAGGGCTATCCAAGCCATTCAAATGCAATTTGGACTGTGAAGAAAGGTTTACCAACTTCACCCTTATATACCAATGGTCTGCTGATGACGCGGTAACTGGATATATTGCAACAACTTACGCCAACCTCTTCAATTATACATATGAAACTCAGCAAGTACAAAGGAAGAGAACTATTGTTGTTTCATTAAGAGGAACTAACTCTGTCTTTGATTCTATTGCAGATATGAAAACGGATTTGACCTCGTACTCTAACATAAGGTGCAATCTACCTAATTGCGGGCCTAATTGTAAGGTACATGCTGGGTTTTACGACTACTTCCTAAATACCCTAGTTAGGGTCCATGAAATATTAGAATACGAGCTCGAGGCTGCTATGGAAGCCGGTGAAGATTATGAGCTAGTAATAGTGGGACATTCATTAGGCGGCAGCGTTGCCCTACTATTGGGCTTGCACTATTTGGATTTGGGGTACGACAAATTATCTGTGGTTACAATGGGTCAACCATTGTTAGGCAACAAGGATTTCGTGACTTGGACAGATCAAGTGATGGGAAGTTACAACACTCCTTCTCATAACTTTTACAATAGGAAATACCTTAGGGTTGTCCATAAAGCAGATTTGATCACTGTAATCCCACAGAATAAGAACTTCCTTGAGCCATATTGTCAATTCAATAATCAAATATACTTGAACTGCTCTGCATCTATTGAAAGGCCCGAACCAGCAGAAGTGGTGGATTGCATCCGTGGTGATAACGAATACTGCATTGTTGGTGACTTCCAAAAAGTAAACTTCTTCACCAAATATTTTGCCCGCAATTATTTGGCTACTCATAATACCTACTTCAGACAGTTCGGTCTTTGTCCTTTAAAGGTTTTTTGATCTTGAGAACCCAAACTTTGGTTGATCATCATCTTCGTCGTCATCTTCATCCTCAATATTCTTCTGTACGTAATTATTAAGAACTGAAGCCCGTGAGCGCAGCGGTGTAGATTCGTAGGATGGGCTCTTCGACAGTTTGGTATTGCTGTTAATGGAGCTATTTGATCCATTTTCAATCGAAAATATTTGTTGCTGAGTTTCACTTCCATCCTCTTGATCATCTTCATCATCCTCAGGCACAAACAACTGAGGTTGAATGGTTTCAACGTGATTCATTAATCCTTCGAAGTCATGCTCCAACTTCTTTTCAATACCTATCGCACGATCAGGCAACACGTCCATTGAACTCTTGATTTCATGATTGAGGTTAACGGTTGCTAAGTCAATGTACTTCCTGTTTTCAGATATAACTCTTTTCCTGAAGTTTTTGAAGTTCTTCCTATTTGAATATGTTGGATTTCCAACTGGGGTCTCACGAGGGATTCTTAACGTTATCTCCACTTCCTCAATAATAGCCAAGTTCTTCAAGTTTTCAGTGATATCGGGCTCCTCATCCAAGCATAGTTCTTCATTTGAACTTTTGGTGGCATTTTCTTTAGTTTGAATAATAGCATCAATCAATGATACCTTTGGTTTAATTTTAGCTACCTTTAAAGGTCTCAATTTCACTTCCAATTCCAGCTCTTCTATCGGTTCTCTTTCGTTGAGTTTCCTTTTGCGATTTTCACATTCTTCGTTTGCCTTCTTTTCCATTAATATTGCCTGCTCTAGAAGGGACAGTTGCATACGTGCTGATGTGTCTAAGTTAGGAATACGCAGGGAATTGGTTTCGAATGCTTCGTGGGCTTCTGGAATCACTTCTGGGGCCTTATTTTGAAAATGTGGTTTCTCTGGTTCTGTATCTAGCTTATTTGGCAAATCGAAGAAGTGCATGGCATCAACCCTTTCGTATTTAACTCTCTTTCTAGGTTGCGTTTCTTGTAGAACTGGCTGGGTTTCGACAGGGGTATCGAGACCGACTATTTTTTCATACACTGTTCTATTTCTACGTTTCAGCACAGGCGCTTCAGGAACAAGCTGTTGTTCACATATATCCTGCTTCTTACCTTCGTCACAAATAGTTCTCAACTCTGGAAGAGTGAAAGTAGGTAAATCTCTCGCTGAACAAGACTTAACTCTTTCGAAGAGCAACAGTTCAGTGATCACTTCAATTGAGCGCTTCTTAACGTGGATTGTATCATCTGTAACCACTAAAAAGGTGGTAACCTCCAGGTAATCTGACAACTTGGAATATAGCTTATCTGGGTCTATTGCACCATCACTAAAAGTATCGGATCCAACTTGAATAACCTTTGCACCTAGTTGGTTTATCCACAATACTTTGGTATAGCAAATCAATAAGCATTCAGCTAAAATTGAAATTCTATTCTTATTGGGGAGTAGTTCTTTGTCTTGTGCAAATTCCGACGCTTTATAGTACCATGCGCTTATATCTGAGTTATCCTTTGTAACAAATGCATACCACAGTTCGTTCAATATTGGCAAGCCTTTGACCAATGCTACCTTGAAATTATTTCCATACTCCTTAGAACTACCGTAGTAATGAGAGGCAGTTGAGGTGTCGTTCGTGACGCGTAGATCCATATTGAACTTCGTTACCAAATGATGCAACTTCAGCAGATCTGTGTCTGTCATAAGGTTAAAATCGACCCAAGAGATGGATGTGCGGACCTGATCGCCCGGTGTGTCTCCTCCGTTCTTGAATTTTATCTCAATGGTAGGATCATTGGTGTAATCCAACTTCATTGGGTTAACATTGGATTTGCTCAACTTGAATACTTTATCATTGATGACTGATCTTGCTCTGCTAAGCACTGTAATTTCCAAGGGGGTCCTATAACTAGCATCATGCACTAGAGTTTCTTGCAATGCACCCACATTGAGCTCCAATTGCTGACGAGACACCAACGCACTATTGACAATGAAGTGGGCATCAGAGTCTCTTCCAATTATATATCTGTGATCCGGTTCTAACCAAGTCGAGTTGACTAAAAAGATGTTAGTATTGTTTTACCTTTCGATTTGAGCAATTGACTTACCTTCTCCGGAGTCTGACATGTGTGATATGATCCACATAATATCATCTGTAGTGGGTTAATCCAGGGTCTATTCTTTTGGCGTCGTAAACAATTTTGGTTGAAAAATACGCCAAAATTATTTTACTTCAGATGCTCTCAGCAGCAGTATGACGGTGAAAAGGGGCCAAGTATTTAAAGAGAAAAGAGGCGATTTCGAAGCATACCTGGCCTAATTACCCCTTTGAAACGTACTGGACTGTTCTACAAGTCTTTACCTTCAATAACACCTCGGAAAACGTACACTTGCACCGATTTGATTTGAGTCCTCTATACAACATAGTTTACAATATTTTTTGAAGACTATGGATGTACGTACGAAGGGTATATTCAAAGAAGATACGGGCTTCCAAATTCAACTTCAATTCAAGTATAAGCAACACTGCTTAAATCACATGCCATGTTTAGTGTATTGTTAAATTTAGTTTGGCTCCAATTGGTGACACCCATACAATCAAAACGCCGCCTAACATTGCGAATACCCCCAATTTCAAAAGCCATCTCTCTCTTTTAAAACAACTTCTTAAATAGTCTATTTTATACATACAAATGCTTATTTAACTAAAGGCTTGGTAACCTTAAAAGCCTTAATCTTCTTTTCCACTTTAGCACCGAGAACCTTTTTAACTTCTGCAGCAGGTGCCAACTCAAGCAATCCTTGTTCGAATGCACTCAATTTACCTGATTCTTCAACAGCTGGTACAGCACCAGCTTCCACAACATCGGTAGATTCATTATATAACTTGTCTGTGAAGTACAATGGTAATGATGGTGATTCAGTAGTCTTCACCATTATGCTTGCCAAGTCATCCTTGTTGAATGCAGCAATAACATCTTGGACATTTTGGACCAATTGTTCTTGGTTAAACACATTATTTATAGAACCAACCTTGATATTTATTTGAGTACCAATTGGAGGTAAGTAGGCAGTACCATCCAAGCTTCTGTCCAAACTATTATTCAAGGATGTTAATGAGATTTCAGTCTTGGTGGATGTGGAAACAACCCTAACAGGGATTGGGATTTTCAAGTCACGGTTACCATAGAAAGTCTTACCCAATAAGGTAGGCATTAAGTTGAAGACGGCATCGTCAACCAAGAACAAGTCGTATTCGGCTTGCAATTCACGACGCTTCTCAAAGGTCTTATACACTGTCTTTAACGCTTCTACTGGCAATATTTGGGAGATGGTTGGTAAGTTTTCCTTTTCAAGTATGTCGATTTGAGTTGGGTTAGCAGCTAACAGATCACGGATTATCAAACAAGTTCTGGTGGCACTTCTATCGTAGATAGGATGGGAAAGCTTTATAACCTTAGGTTTTAATTGTGGTCTTGAAGCGACGAACTTCTTAGTATTAACCTCAACGTACAATAACTTGTTCTTGTCATCGTCTTCATCTTCGAATAATGATTTTTTGGCTTCACCTTCTTCTTCTTGTTTCTTAGCAGCGACTCTTTCCAAGTAGCTAGACAATTGGGAAACAGCCTTGGAGGTGATCTTAGCGTTGACAAGATCAACTTTAGGCACTTCTTCAGTCTTCGCAGCTTCTTCAACAACTGGCTCTTCTATTGTGGTCTCTTCCTTCTTGCTAACCTTCTTCTGGACGGCCTTGGTCTTTTTAGAGGATGGCGATGGAGATGCAGCTGGGGCGTCGGTGGCTCTAGTTTTCTTGGTTCTGGAGGCGATTGGCGCTTTTGGTGATACACTTGTACCCTTGGTCTTCGATTTAGCCATTGTGTGTTCGTTTATTCCTACTAAGTGCTGATAAAGTGGTTTCTATATAAATAAATGAAAAATTAAAAAATCTCATCTCATCATGGCAAAAAAAATTGGTTCCACGACTGCATAGTGCGTATATGCTTTGGGAGTGGAAGAGAGGATGCAGAGAGATGGATGGGTGTTTAAAGGCTGGGGAGTGTAGTGGGTGGTGATTGAAGCTGGGGGTTGCATGGGGAGGGGGAGTGTTGTTGAACCTGATGGAGTGTAGGTGGTGGGATGGTAGTGGAGGAGTGACAAGTGGTGGAATGGTAGTAATGCGATAATAATGCTATGAAAAGTAGCACCGTCAGTACTTAAACCGCAAACAATGGAAGCATACTGATTGTACATTACGCAATGATATCCTCTGATGAGAATAGAACCCATAACTCAAATACAGCATGCACTTGCCAATACCTCATGAACTGGTCCTTGCCTGCTTCGCAACTATCAAAGCTTGCTCAAGATATCGGGGGCATCGATGTCTTCACTCTTTTCAGTAGATCATCCTGTTGAGGCGTAGCTGGAAGCTCAGAATTAGCTGAATCAAGCATAATGGCAGGAACTCCATTGTCGATATCTTGGAACAAGATTTCCGGTTTTCTCTCAATATCACAGTTCTGTGACACTGGCTCGTTCTCATTCTCGTCTTGATACTTCCGCACCGTCGAGCTATCAAAGCCCCCAAGACGTTCCCATAGTAGATGTGATAATTCTTGCACTGAATAAACCGCTTTTGTATTTGGACCTTCCTCTTCCCTGTTCCAATGATTCCATTCCGGTGACGGTGAACGCGGAGGAGACATCAAAAATCTTCTGCTTCCACTTTCCAGGGGTAGTTCTAGATAGTCCATATGTTCATCAATTGTGTCCAGCGCAACGGTCGATTGATTCATTTCAGTTTCTATCCATTTCTTCATAGAATCACTGAACTCGGTATCTCTAATACTGTATGAAGTCTTGATTTTATTCCATTCGCTAGCATCAAGGATAATTTGACGGATATCCTGTGCTTCTTGGGTGTGTTCACATACGATAATGATCCTTTCGAACTTGATCAAAGAAACCAACTCAATTATGTAGTTATTATTCCTTGACAAGAACTTTAGCAACTGCAGTGGGTCCTGTAGTGTTTCCTCGGGTACATTGGTTAATATGAGGGTATTAGTGGCTGTCCGCTGTTGAGCCATTTGGTATGAACTGTTGATAAGTGGTGGAGGTATTTATTTTTTGGTTGCGACAATTCAACTGTTGAGTAGTGTTTTGCAGTAGTTGGCAATTCCTCTCAAAGAGAGTATATTTACGCAAAGAAGAAGATAAACGATGAATTATGGAGTCAAAAGCCAATGCATTCGAATTCGATGGATTTAAATTGTAGAATCAGAGGCTTAATAAGTTCATGGGGTTTACTTGAACTTGCCTACTGCAACCGTGTTCCAGTAGCTGCAGTTGTCCTCCAAAGGAGTATATTTCTTTAGTTATGCGATGAAACATGGTATTCTTGTATATTCAATAAACATTGGGATGTTCCATCTATCAGGAGTCCTACTATGATCAAAGCTTACTCTAGGGTGATTAAGGCTATGCTTTCATCCTAGAGTTTCTTATAACTTCGCCGCACGTCATTATTTTACACTGACAAAGGCATGGAATGAATGGTAGTCTGCTGGTATTTCAGTTTACCGGCATTGCAAGCTAGTGGGTGAATAAATTTCAGATCGCTAGTCCTTGGAAATTCTTTACCAAGTTTGGAGATTAAGTATGTAGTTCAGACTCTTGGTTAAGCGTATTAATGAGCACTAAACTGGGCATTAACTACATCGTATTCGTAGCTAGAGGTATGCTAAAAAATTACCTATTCCCAAGGGAACGTATTCATCCCGCAACCCAACTCTTTTACATGCAGCAATCCTATATCTTGCCCAGCACTGATCCCACAACAGTTCACTTTCATTCTACCTTCTTAAAATGGTTGGCATGCTTGTTGAGGTTTCGTTTTTGCAGCAAGAATTCCTAATCAGGACTGCACCACGCATCCATAATGTCTGTGCTTTATATTACTGTGAATTACTACCACTTCACATAGAAATACCTTTCATCTACATTAACTAAATATACTCCTAAAGGGTCTCAGTTCATTCTCACTTAGCGAATAATCTGTGACTCCCGTATTTGCAAAATCTGGATTAATTCAAACGGGTCCTAATGTGCTTTGCTCAGTCAATTTTTCGAACTCGCTTAATCTTTATGGCCGGAATCAGACTTTATGTGCCATGGCTTAATTGGTACCGTTATTCAGATTTAGTCTTATATTACTGTAGTTTCAAATGATAGGCTGGTCTTTGTCTTGTGTCTCTATGGAGAGTTGCCAGTAGGGCGGATCACAGATGTTGTCTTATATTACCGTGGATTCAAGTGATAGACTGGATTTTGTCTTGAGTGTCTCTATGGAGAGTTCCCAGTACTCTAGAGGTCACACATGTTTCGTTCTCTAACCCACTTGACAATTAATTGAAAGTATTCAAACTTTCGAAGGTCTTGACTACCATTTAAGTACCCTTCTTCCACTACATATGAAGAATCATCTTCGTCAAGACTTTGACTGGTAAGACCATTACCTTAGAAGTAGAATCTTCTGACACCATTGACAACGTCAAGTCTAAGATCCAGGATAAGGAAGGAATTCCACCAGACCAACAGAGATTGATCTTCGCCGGTAAGCAATTGGAAGATGGTAGAACCTTGTCTGACTACAACATCCAAAAGGAGTCCACTTTACACTTGGTCTTGAGATTGAGAGGTGGTATGCAAATCTTCGTCAAGACTTGACTACCATTTAAGTACCCTTCTTCCACTACATATGAAGAATCATTTCATAGGTTTGAGATCAAGAAATTTGCTCAACTACTTTTTTGCAGCCAACTGTCCATATCAATATGAAGTTAAATTAATTAATGTTTCTATACAAATATTTGTACTCAGTGAAGTTAATGCTATAGTCGTCATTCATAGACTTTAATGTTTGTGTTATTATCTAATGTTCATCATTTTCTTAATACTTTTGGTCTCATCCTTGATCAATCTGCTTTGGTCATCATAACTATCATCCAATCTCTCTCCAGACCCATCGACTCTACGGCCCTTGAATAAATCAAACAAGGACCAGAACTTGAGGTTTTCATCGCCAGCAACAGTGGCTAATGTCAAGTTATCTGGACTGAGACAGCCACTGAGAATACGCGAATCATGAGCTCCTAAAATCTCTCCCGTCTTCTGTAACGTGCGATAATTAAAGAGCGAAATGTTGTTCGTAGGGAACCCATGGGTGGCAACTATTTCCATCCCTGTTCCAGAAGCATGTCCCCAATTGAGGGAGCTGATCTGTGACCCTGTTTCTATGGTGTTGACACGCGCCCCTGTAGTGGTGTTCCAAAAGTTTATTGTTTTGTCAGTAGACCCACCTCCTGTTGCTAATAGATTCAGCTGGAATGGACACCAACTGAGAGCTTTAACTGCGGCCTTGTGGTTAGTCTTTGTGAAAAGAGGTTGGATATGTGAGTTACTCGTGCTGTGACACTGACGAACGTCCCAAATACAAACCAAATTGTCATTTCCTCCACTGACCATTTGCTGGCCATCCCCACGGTATTCAATACCGCAGATTTCGGCCAGATGCGAGTTCTCTAACTTGCTTATGATTTGAGATGCAACTCTCACATCAGAGTTATATATGTTACCCATACGTGATCCGCTTGTTAAAATATGCTGGTGCCATGATTGAGAGGCAATTCTTGTTTGATGATTATCACAATTCAATGTCCTCAATTTAGTATTTGTTTCAATGTCCCATATCTCTAGGAACCCATCATCCTTTCCTATAGAGATGTATGATCCATCGTCTGACCAACGTAAAGATGTCACCAACGTCTTGTATGGAAGCTCGCATAGTAATCCAACTGAACCAGTGGAGGCATTCCAAACGTAAACTGCATCCTCCAACCCTATTGCCAAAAGATTAGCCAGTGACCATGCGAGTAAATTAAGGTAGAAATCATCCACAAGTCCTGGAGCATCAAGTACTCTTTCTGGCGCAGTTGGTATCTTTTTTGCTCTTGCTGAAGCCACAGCAGGTCTTAATTTGCTGTTGAGTAAGAGTCTAGTCCTAGCCGTTGTCGATTTACTATCAAAGAGACTTATTGGTTTCTTACGATCAGGAGGTAATGGTTGGTAGAGTAATACACGCGAGTTCACCTCGAGTCCACACGCTTCAGCAACGTGATGCTGATATATTTTGGAAGTCTGTGCTTTGATATGTGTTTCTGGGGATGCATTTGGATGTGGAGTTGTCGTAGTAGTCTGTAGCTTCCCTGAGGTAGAGTTGTGACGCGAAGGAATGAATCTGTCTGAAGTAGCAGATGCTGAACCCGAATTAAGACCTGTGTTTAAATCTGATTGTGGTGTAATGAGAGAGTTAGTCCTGCGAAGACTAATCTTGGGAGGAGAATGTGTGAAGTGCCTTGATCTTGGTAATGTCAAGGATGATCGCAGTCGTGGGTTTAGGATCGGCTTTGCCAAGGTTGGTCTACGGTTGGCGAACGATGATGCAAAGACGTTGTTTCTTGAAGTGTCTCGAGAGAAGTCTCCGGATGAAATATCTCTGTTTGAGAAATCTCTGGAGGTAGAGTCTCTGGGTAAATCTCTGGAAGCGGCTTCTTTATTTGAGAATTCTCTTGTGTAATCGTCTCTTGTGGAAATATCTCTTGTGGAAATATCTCTTGTGGATACATCTCTTGTGGTCATGCCTCTTGACGTGCTTGAACATACCATTGGGTCAAGATCCAATACGCTTTTCTTTGCAGCAGTGGCACCGAAAGCCGAGTAGTCGCCGGTAGTCTTCGAAGTTGCTCCAAATCCACCATTACTCTTTGCAGCACCAAACACAGTGTATTCTGAGCTTTTCAAGTACTCTATGGGTTTCGCAGATACCGCAGAGCTCGGTCCCAAAGCGGTGTAATCGCTGCTCCTGGTGCTTCTGGAGGCGTTTTTGTTTAAATAAATAGTCTTCCTTGTAACGTTCGGACTCATGCTATGCAAATAGAGCCTTTTTGATGGAGACGCCAATAATGAATTGGGCTGCAAACTCTCTGGTGGGGGAGAGCCGAAGCACGATCTCTTTCTAGAATTAGTTTTAATTAGATCGGCATTGGATGTGAGTTGATCGTTTTCGGTGGGTTCATTAATGATTGTAAGTGAAACAGGAGTGGTGTTCTTCAATGGTGAATCAACTTGAGACATGATGTGTGGAAGGGGAGGTGGATGAATCGATGATTATGCTAGGACAGTCCTTTGTAGGTCCTTTGGAAAGAAGAAATGAACAGTGCTAGACACACTGGATGCTGATTATATCTTTGGATAGTGAGGAAAAGAATGAAGTGTAGCTATAAGTTTAATGAATTTGAATTAACTTTTGTCAAATATCTCCCAAAAAATTTAACGAAAACACGAAAGACGACCAAAAAGTTCGAAAAAGGTTTAGACAAAGTAGCAAGAGAAAGCAAAGAGCAAAAGCAAGGGGTAAATGCTACCAAATACTCAAAAGGTTAGGGTTTCAAGTGATGTCAAAAGCACGGTTCAAAGAGGTAAATATATTACGAAAACATACCCAAACAACATAGAAAATATACCCTACGTCTAACTCAAATACACTCCAGGTTTACACAGAAATGGCTAGTTTAACTTCAAAAGTAGTGCAGGTTAGTTGGAAGCGTTTTAATGTAGATATGAACGAGGTATCTACGGTAATCTTTGGCATTAATCAAACGAAGAAGTGCACCTTTCAATTAAGCTACCATCTGCAAGAGTTTCAAATGTGCAGCATTCGAGCTGGAATTTGTTTACAATAACTACAGATGCTGGTTTAATTGAGTATTGGGGTATACTGGGTTTTCCTTCTGCTCGTGGAGTACTAAAAAAACGTCTACACTGCTTGGGCCATTTTATTGTGGTTCTTTGGGGCCTTGGTGTTTTGATTCTTTTTGCGGCAATTGAAATTTTGTTATTGAATTTCTCGATTGGGACGGACGGTTTGCGGTGGTGTCAAAGAAGAGAGAGATGGGGGGATGAAGGTAGTGTGTATGTATGATAGTGGTAGTGTGTATGTATGATAGTGGTAGTGTGTATGTATGATAGTGGTAGTGATAGTAGTAAGTGATAGTAGTAAGTGATAGTAGTAAGTGATAGTAGTAAGTGATAGTAGTAATTGATAGCAGTAGTTGGTGATAATGTGTTTTTGGAAGTGATTGCCTTGGTAAAAGTATTTCTAGGCAGGTAACCTTGCATGCTACCACCAGTCATTGAACTGCTGCAACGGAGTGGCTAATTGAATAAGCTCGACTGTGTTCTCGACGGTGAGCGAGCTCGCCCCGCTAAACCCCCACCTTCTTCACCGTTCGTTCCTCTGGCTCTTAAATTATCAACTTTTTGCAGCCATTCTATTCTCAGTGAATTTTGCATCCATTCCATTATACTATAACAAGATATCAGGAGGATGACTACTTACAAAACATATAAAAAGAGAAGATAAACTCGGATCAAAAACAACTAATAGCTACAATGGAACCACATCTGGAATAGGACCTAAAGGTGTAATCTCCAACGGATTGATATCCTTGTGTGACTTTGTATAGTGCTGTTTAATATGGTCGAAGTGTGTGGTTTCCTTGAAACCTGGGATCTTCCAGTAAATGTTCTGCAACCACTTATGGATACTAGGATAATCGTGTCTGATCATTCTGATGTTGCACTTGAAATGTTGATGATAAACAGCATCAAAACGAACAATAGTGGTGTACAATCTGATATCTGCCTCCGTCAAGGTATTTCCAGTAAGGAACCCATAGTTCTTCTTCTGGCAGGCGGATAAGTGATCTTCCAACTTGTCCAAGTAATTGAAGAGGTTCTTAACTTGAACTTCATAATTTTCTTGAGTTCTGGAAAAGCCAGCCTTATAGACCCCAGTATTGATGTTATTGAAGATCCAATCGTTCAATTCATCAATGGTACCATGCAAAGCTTCAGGATAAACATCGACCAGCTTGTAAGGTTCTGGCAAAATCGAATGGAAGCCAGAATTGAAAATACGAATAATCTCACTTGATTCGTTATTGACAATAGTACTGGACTCTTTATCCCACAAAATAGGGACTGAGATACGCCCGGAATAAGAGGGGTCCGACTTTAAGTACAATTCGCTGAGTCTTTTGAACCCATTAATATGGTCAACTGTACCTGATTCCAACCCAGTGGTTGGTGCATCAATTGAAGGATCATAGAATCTCCATCCACGCTCATCCATGTGCCAATGCACAATCGAAAGCCCTACGATGGAGGTCAAACCTTTGAGGGCTCTGGCAATCAAACAACGATGAGCCCATGGGCAAGCAAACAGCACATACAAGTGATATCTGTTGGCAACAGGAGGGAACTCCGAGTTGGGTCCGATGATGCTACGGAACTGAGTCGGGACGTTCGAAATGGATAAGGGAGCAGCTTGTGAAGAAGACATTGCGACGACAGAGAGGAAGAGATTCAGAATTTCACTAGCAACAGGCGCATCTACCTGTATTTATATATATAGCATTGGTCTTGATAGCATTGCTCTTGATGCACATTGTTGGCTCTAGTTGAAATACTGAACACCAACGTGAAGCTAAGATCTGAATAAGGCCCCATTAATGAGGTAAAACAATCCAGTCAGTTAATATGCTCTATGCTGCTTTATGAATAGAAACTGCAAGCTCATTCATCATGGACCTTAGGCTACGTGATGTTGATGTTGATGGTGTGCTTTGCTCCTGGTCGATCGTGGGGTAGGTCTTCGCCCAAAAGACGGTCGTCCCTTGGTCCCCTCAAAAAGCGCCCATACCTCAACACTATTTCAAAGCTCGAATCAGATTTCATAAATAGAGGAATACTTGAAGCAGAAGCAATATAAGTAGCTTTGAAACAATCTTCTGTATATTGCTTATGCTGCTGTGTAGTGTTTATTTAGCTGTATACTGCTGATGCTGCTTGTGCTGCCTTGTCGAAAGCCGCACGGTCTTCTGTATACAAGCGGAGCATAGGCATTTTGCAATGGTTGCAAAAAGCTCGAAAAGTGTGTAATTACACTGTCGCAATGAAGGATATTGATCCAAAAGGATGGTAGTTCCGTTAGTAAGATGTATTTGTATGGAAATGAGTCAATAAAAGGCTGAAATTTCGATTCTTGAAAGTTTCGGGATTCAAAGCAGATGCCCTAACACATGTGCTGAAGTCTCCTTTACCAAAGCTTCTTAGCCTCAATAAGAGACAAGACAAGAAAGTCTCAACAACTACTGTCTTTCTTAAGAATTGTTTCTTTGACGTTCACTAATCAAATCACCTAAGGTTAAATATGACCCAATTTTTTTTTCAGTCCCAATGCAACCTCTACTACATTCAATGTATGCTTTTGAATTCTAATACAACTCTCCATTAACTTTTAAATCAATGTTGCTGGATCTAAAGAGTTTAAATGTCAACCCCTTACCTTTAATTATACGTTTTAATATTGCTATTACCAATATCAACCTCTCCTGACACTTAATACCTGCTAGTACTAGCATATTTTTGAAGCCATAAAAGCCACAGGAGGAAACAAAAATCATGACAATTACATATACTAGACCAAAAAACCTATAACTAAGCCTCTAATATGCAAATGACATCAGAGTTTACACTGCCACCTGCTTTACTGCCATCCTGATCCACTGCTACCACAGCTCCTCCAGTACATCAACTAAGGAGACATCTTGAAAAGTCGGGTGAGATTAATGTGCGACATCTTGATAAGCAAATCATCGATCACACGTCAAGAGAACTGTGGCCAAGGTTATCAGATTGGCATTTAAAGGAAGCTGTGTTGGTGGTAGTATACAATAATGGGACAGCAGACATCCGCAGCCAAGATAACGGCTCACGATAAGGCAGTTTTCCAGCTCAAACAGCAACGCGATAAGATCAGACAGTACCAGAAACGGATCAACCACTTGGTAGACCAGCAAACTGATTTAGCGAAGCAATCGCTCATAGGGAAGAATCCAGATGTCACTAAGGCAAAGTTCTATTTGAAGTGTAAAAAACAACAGCAGACAACGTTGCGCAGAACTTACGATCAATTGGATACCCTAGAAGGGTTGATAAATACCATTGAATTCAAATTGGTTGAAAACGAGTTGGTTAAGAGCTTGAACCAAGGCAATGTTATCCTTAGACAATTGAACCAACAGATGAATGTACAGAAGATTGACGAGATCATGGACGATCTATATGAAGAGAGAGTCAAGGTTGACGAAGTGAGCGATTTACTAGGCGAGCCCTTGACCGTTGTAGATGAGCAGGAGGTGGATGAAGAATTTAATACGATGTTGAAAGAATCACAGGAGAAAGAACAGCCAAAGAAATTGCCAAAGGAAGAAACCAAGGTCAATTTACCAGATGTTCCTGTTGCTATTCAACCAGGCTTGCCAGAAGTCCCGACAGAAGTCCCAGCACAAGCCATAAGTGAAAATACTCCGTCCAAGAGCGAGCCTCTTTTGGTGTAGCTGTTAGCACACCCTTTTATTGGTTCAACTGCAAGATAGAGAGTTCAACTATATTAATTGTTGATATATGAGAGCTTCATACCTCTGACGAGTATAGACGATTAATAAAAGATTATATTCAAGGGTCACTGCAAATATATTGAATAAGGATACATGAGATATCATTGAAAGAGGGCATAATGATCTTATGCTAATTGCCAGAATATGAATCCATACATCAAAAGCTGATGGTACCTAGTTCAGAGTCGTTTTTTTAACAACACACATATACATATAATAACCATTTCGGAGTTTACCATTAGTGGACATCTACAATTCAATATATACACGAATTCATAATTACATATACAGTATGTACTGCTCTAGCTCATGCCAACCACTCCAAGAATTCTGGAGTGAAGTAACTGATAATTAGTCTAGCACCAGCTCTCAAAAAACCTTCGTGCAGTTCGAAAGCAATCTGCTTCAAGTCAACTACTCCCTTTTCAGCAGCAGCATGCAACATGGCATATTCACCACTCACATGGTAAGCACAGACAGGATAGTCCAGACACATTTCCGAAGCTTCCTTGATAATATCTAAGTAAAAAGTGGAAGGCTTGACAATGATGGCATCTGCTCCTTCTTGGATATCTCTTGCCATAGCTCTACGAGCCAAACCGGACCCTCCAGGTGGCAATTGATAACATTTACGATCTCCCTTTCCTGGGGTACTACCAGCAGCGTCTCTAAATGGTCCATACAAACCACCACTGAACTTGGCTGCGTATGACATGACAAGGCATTTGTGGGCAACATTAGCATTAATCAAACCTTGTTTGATATCTTTAATTCTTCCATCGATCATATCGGAAGGAGCGACGGAATTAGCACCAGCCAAGGCATAATTGACAGCCACTTGACCTATACGTAAGGCCGAAGGTTCTCTGTTAAGGGTACCATCTTCCAATAATATCCCACAATGTCCGTGATCAGTGTATTCGCAGAGACAAACGTCACACATGATATATAAATCAGGGAAGTTTGCCCTTAAGCGCCTGATTGCTTGAATAACTGGTCCTTCTGGATCATCTGCAGCAGTACCAACGGAGTCTTTGACACCTTCAGCCAAAGGAACACCAAACAAGATAACAGCTTTCAAGCCTTTATCAACCAATGTCTTGACGTAGGGAATCAAGGTGTTCAAACCATATCTACTAATATTTGGTAATGAAGCAATCGGGTAGATTTCATCAGGTTGATCAGAGACAAAGAGCGGGAATATGAACATGTTCTTTGTCAACTGTCTTTCATTCTGCCATTCTCTTGATAAAGGATGGTTGTACCCACCTTGGAGAACTGATGAGATAGCAGTACCTGTAGGTTTGAGGTATTCTGCTTTATGTACCATTGTGGGAGGCGAATTATATTCTTATGCTCCTGAACTACTGTGTAGGTAGAGAACTGGTGTTAACACTAGAAGAAGTGGTATCGTTGATGACTCTTGTTGGAGCCATCGAAAAGTTGATGATCCCAAAAGGGAATTTTTTTCCAGCCTTAGGGTCTAACGGAAGAATACACGGGATGTGCAGTGGCTTTTGATACTAGTGGGAGAAGAGTTGGAAGGGCTGGTCTTATATTCAATTTCCAAGTTGCGGTTACGGGAATTCTAAATCTTTGTTAAACATCAGTGAAGGTTGATTACCAATGAGATCTTCAGACACTGAATTGTGGGGTACAGCTAGATATAAAAGAGCATAATAGAAATGAAGTTGCATGTGAGGTAGCATACAAGAAGAGGTAACAGAGCTTCATACTCATGTCCAGGAGATGGTTTAAGGTGGTTGAAGGTGAATTCTAGATATCAAACGGAGAATACCCTAGGTAGTAAAGCCCTTTGATCTTTTTGTGCTTTTTGATCTTTCATCTCTTGATACTGCTTACCCTTTCCTCTGTCTCCAATCACCATCATGAGCTTTCACACCTCAGATACTCATTTATTTTCTTGATAA
Source organism: Kodamaea suecica (assembly GCA_030558315.1). Taxonomy (NCBI): domain Eukaryota; kingdom Fungi; phylum Ascomycota; class Pichiomycetes; order Serinales; family Debaryomycetaceae; genus Kodamaea; species Kodamaea suecica. Next base: position 59,485 of record JAJMSH010000006.1, on the reverse strand, counting down.
ATACATCATCTTTCATCTAGTAAGATAATAAACCCTTTAACTATTATACTCCAGCTGACAAACCTACTCATCCTTCTTCTTCAATTCTTCTTGTTTGTAGTAAATCGATTGTCCAACCAAAATACCATTCACAATAAAACTAGCACCATATCCGGTCAATAAAACAACTGAACTGGAGGAGTTCTGATTCTTTTTTGGCTTACCGGAGAATTCTTGCAAAGTTGTGTATACTCTCAAGGCTGAACCTAACAAATTAGCACGAAGGGTGATATCCAGCAAGTGTCTGGTACTTTGTAATCTTGAGTTCTTCTCAATCTGTGGCAATTTGGATAAAATAGAGAATGGAATTCCCAACACTTGCAAGAAAGAAATAAGATTGGATGGAGCCAACTTAGTAATGAAAACTCCAAGACCCAAGATGATCCCAATGGGCTTAGCTAAACCTTGACCGACTACTTGAACCTTTTCACTAATGGATAATCTAGACAAATCGCCAACTTTCCCTGATTCTCGCAATTTGTAAAATTGAATCAAGAGCAAGATGGCAACGTTTTGCAATCCCAAAAGTAAACTTTCACCGTAATTGATGAACAGATTACCATTCTGAGAATTAAAAACAACATGGATCAATTGGTTGAACGTTTCCAATGAAATTCCTTCTAAGGAAAGACCATTTACGACCCTGATACGTCCATCAACCAAATCTGGATGCAATATCTTTTGAATCTGGGGTAGTTTGATCACTGATGAAATACCAACGATACTCACTCCAAGAAATGCCAGAAGTACCTTCGACCAACCAAGTACACTGATTTGTCTATAGGCCAATTGTAAGATCATCTTCTTATTGACGTCTGGGTCAAGGATTATCTTGAGAACAATAAGAAAGGGAGGAGAAGACATTGCTGTTGTATTCAATTATCGCTGTTGATTATAGTTGTGGATGAAAGTGTGGATGGTAGTTCTGAGAGATAATTGCTTTGGACGATTACCACTAGAAGACAAGACTGATTAAGAGTTCGATTTGAATGCGATTGCTCAATTCGATTGCCAAATCACCTCACCTGGGCCCAGGAGATTGTTTCGTTGTTTATATACTCCATTCCAAAATATCATATGCCAAACAAATTGGTTTTCCATCTGTTTTTTTGGTCCATTTCGACTCTAACCTTCTCGTGATAAGTATAAGGGATGGGGTAAACCTTGTTCTGCTCGGTTTACAGTGAAGTATAAGATTCCAATATTGCATCTTTCTAGCTGAAGCATTTTGTTACTTTTTGTTGATTGGAGAGGTTAGTGGTAAGTATTCATTGTTGTTACCTTTTCACTCTTTTTCTCATTTTCACCACGAACCCACCATCCTTGAATCGTCCTTTTTGGCTAAGTACTTTATTTAATTCATTCTTGATCATACTAATAACTATTAAAATACTATAATTACGCCCCCACTCACTTGAATCTGGTTCTGTTTATGCTGTTCAACTTCTCCTTCAACTCAACCTCAGTATTCTCAATGTAATTCAAATTCTCCAAATGCAAGTTCAACAACTTAACAATCTCTTCTATTGGGTTTTCACCAACTTTGTCATTGTTCTTCTTGGAAGCAGCGACAATCTGTTTCTTTGTATTTTCATCAATATCGTTCTTCGCTAAGTCATGAATCAAATTTTTGTTGAAAACGTCACTGACGGAATTGATTTCATTGATCAAAGTAGATAAATTATCACCTAATTTATCCAATCTCTCGTCCAATAATTCAGCGTTGTGGTAGGCCTTTTCACGTAACTTATCAGTAACACTAAGGGTGCTGCTGTTATTTATAGCTTCCCGTATTTCATTTGCGTTTTCATCTCCGTTCTCATTGGTGCTTGATTGAGTTATATTGCTCGATAATTCTATGTTGTTTAACAATATATCCGCTTGTTGTTCGTAGTTATCCAATAAGTCTTCTAACTCATCTTGTTGATTCTCAACAAACAATAACTGTTGATCGATTTTAACTTGTAATGATTCAGCTTCCAATGTGTCTTGATTTAACTTCATGATTTCATCTCCACTTTGAACCAATTGTTGATCCCATTCCTTTGCGGTGGCTGTATAGGATTCGAATATCTTGGTCAGACTTGTTAATTGCTTTGACCATTTGGTTATGAGGTCATCCAAGGTTTTATTCTCAATTGATACTGCTTTAGGTTCGATTTTGGTGGGCTTCAAAGTAGGTTGGGCTGCCGTTGTGGTGGCACTTGTTGAAGTTGAAGCAGCAGCTGGAGCAGCGCTTACAGTAGCTCCTGGTGTTTTGTTTTCATCGGGTTTGGAACCGAATAATCCAGAGGACGCGGCTGCTGGTTTATCTTCTGTCTTTGCACCAAAGCTTAAACCTGTTGAATTTGCAGGTGCTTCTGTCTTTGCACCAAAGCTAAATCCTGCCGGTTTGGTTGTTTCAGTTGGCTTTGCGCCAAATAATCCTGAAGGTTTAGTAGGCTCTTCTGACTTGGAACCGAAATTCAATGTGGGAGGCTTGACAGTGTCTGATTTTGCTGGTTCGTTTGCCTTTCCGCCAAAGCTGAACCCAGAAGGTTTTGCTGGTTCAGTTGACTTGGCTCCGAAATTGAATCCAGATGGTTTCGTAGGTTCCTCCGCAGCCTTAGTTCCAAGACTGAAACCTGAAGGCTTAGCTGGTTCATCGGCCTTTGCCCCAAAACTAAACCCAGATGGTTTTGCAGGCTCGGATGGCTTTGAAGGCTCTGACGTCTTGGCACCAAAGCTAAATCCAGAAGGCTTCGTTGGCTCTTCAGATTTTGATCCGATGCTGAACCCTGAAGGCTTTGCTGGTTCAGTAGTTGTTGTGCCAAAACTAAAGCCAGCAGGTTTTGCTGTTGCGTCAGATTTAGGAGTTTCAGATCTGGCAGCACCAAATGAAAATGCAGGTGGTGTATCAGACTTGGGGGCAGCAAGTACCAGGTCTGTCTTTGCCCCAAATAAGCCAGGGCTTGGTGAGTTTTCAGTAGGTTTAGATGCGAATAATCCACCAGAAGTTGTTGGCTTTGGAGCACCAAATGATATGCTTGGTGCTGATGTTTGAGCCTCAACAGGTTTTGCACCAAATAATCCACCAGTAGTTGCTGCTGGTTTAGCTCCAAACAAGGACCCACTAGGGGCTGCAGAAGAGGAAGTATTAGAGCTTGAAGGGGCTGCACCAAACGAAAAAGAGCTTGGGGCAGCGGAACCAGTCAGAGCGCCACCAAAAAGGCTACCAGCCGGCTTTGCAGAGGCATTGCCAAAGAGACCACCATTTGCAGCAGGAGCATTAGCATTAGCATTAGCAGCAGGGGAATTGGACTTCCCAAACATGGAACCACCTGATCCAAATGCTGGTGTAGTACTAGAACCGAAGGCTGATGTACTATTTGTAGAAGGCTGTGCAGCATTAGAGCCGAAGGCTGGAGTGGTATTTGATGCTGAGGGTTGGGCAGCATTAGAACCAAATGCTGAAGCAGTCCCACTTCCGAAAGCTGGGGCAGCAGGGGTTCCAGTTTGGCCTGCAGTAGGAGTGCCACCAAAGGAGAATGCAGATGGCTTGCTGGCTCCTGAATTTGCACCAAAATTGAATGAACTCATCAGATTAATTATGGATTGAAGGTGTCTTCAGATTTGTTTTCACACTTTGGTTCAGATTTTATTTTGTAGATTTTTTTTGGTGAGTGATGGAGCAGTGTGGCAGAGATGGTGGAAGACGATCTAGTTTCACTCTGAGCAGGGTCTTCGGTTAGAATGCAGAAAGAGAAAGGATATATTTTACTGAAATTCAATGGGAATATTGCACGTCCTAGAAGATTTGGGGCAACATTGTGAACCGTAAGGACATATAAGTGGGTACATGTGTCGCTGAACTTAGCGAGAGAAATTTCGATGAGTGTATTTAGCGGGAGATTAGTGGGATGTTTAGCGAGACTTTGGGAGAAAATTAGGGAGAAAATTTACATTGGGAAGTAAGCTCTAGCGAGAGATTAAGCTGATCCTGGGAGAGATGTTGCACGAGGAGGAGGTGTTTGGGTGAGAGATTTTTTAATAACAAAATGCATTCAGTGTAGACAAAGAAGGACTCAAGATACTCAAACTCCTGTAAACTTATCTCATCGAGCATCCAACCCTCAAGGGAAAGCATCTTCGAAAGACTCAATTCGAAAATTTGCCCTATTTCGAAGTTTCGTAAAGATATGGCACTCAATTTGATACATGCCAAGAAGGACAGCATCTGAATGCGAAGCCATTCAAGACATGCTAGGAATGCTACTACAATTCCTCAATATCTACTATATGTATTTGAATAACCACTTCTTCAATATCTACTATTTTATTTGAATAACGACTTCTTCAATATCCACTATTATATTTGAATAACCACTTCTTCAATTACATTTGCATTTCGATATAACATACATTCAACAGTCTATGTCTAGGTGGCACATGATTACTTCTTGGAACCTTGAGCAGCAACGGCAGCAGCACCGGCAGCAGCAGCTTCTGGGTCCAAGTAATAAGCTGGCTTAGTTGGTTGTAACTTTTCATCCAACTCATAAACCAATGGAATACCAGTTGGAATGTTCAAGCCAGCGATCTCTTCATCGGAAATTTTGTCCAAGTGCTTAACCAAGGCTCTCAAGGAGTTACCGTGAGCGGCGACCAAGACGGTCTTGCCATCTAATAAGTCACCGGCGATTTCATCTTGCCAGTATGGTAATAATCTTTCAATGACCAATTTCAAGGATTCGGTCTTTGGTAATACAGCAGGATCAATTTCTCTATATCTAACATCACCAGCTTGAGAGAATTCGGAGTCATCTTCAATAACTGGAGGTGGAACATCGAAAGATCTTCTCCAGATTTGGAACTTTTCAGCACCGTAAGTTTCCAAGGTTTGGGCCTTATCCTTACCTTGCAAAGCACCGTAATGTCTTTCGTTTAATCTCCACGATCTCTTGACTGGCACGTACAATTGGTCAGCAGTAGACAATGCAATGTTAGCGGTTTGAATAGCTCTTGATAACTTAGAAGTGTATAAGATATCGACTTCGATACCAGCATCCTTCAACAAGACACCAGCTCTGGCAGCTTCCTTTTCACCAACTTCCGACAAACGGCAATCCACCCAACCGGTGAACAAGTTCTTTTCATTCCATTCGGATTGACCGTGTCTCACTAAAACTAATTTAACCATTTCTTCTTATAGTATCAATTGATACCTAAACAATTCGTTGATTTTCAATGGGGGACAGCCTCACTATATATACTTTTGTGCATTGGGCGAATGAAACCCGGAGAAAATTAATGGGGGTCGTGCGTGCGACAGAGTAGTTGGATGTGATGGTGTGGATGAGGAGTGTGGTGATGGTGGCAGGGTCTTGGGGTGGAGTATGGTGATGGCGTGGTTGCTGAAGAGTAGAGGAATTTTGCATTGGGATTTGTAAAGTGCTTGAGAACTAGAGGAAAGATGCTGGAGGTTATAGGGGTACTTTAACTTCGAGGTTACGGATCGAGGATTAGTGGTATACGGTTAAAGTGTGTATTGCATATGGCAGAGTTACGAGCAGTAGACCAAAGTAGACCATATGGGTTCATTGGTTGACATGAGATCATTGGATCACTTCAGACCATGAGATCATTTTAGACCATGAGATCATTTCAGAAAATATCTCCAATTCAGAACACTTCTTCAATTCAGATCATTGGTTGACCTAAGATCATTTGATCACTTGGGAACTTTCAACAAGGACTGACGAAGAATCATCAACATCTAATGACACTTCGTAGACACCAATAACTAATTCTAATTAGCTTTTTTCTTTCCACAAAACTTTTAATGGTTGACCATTTAAGTGTACATGCAAATGAAAGCCATCAGTTGCTTAATATTCTTTGCACAACTCCCTTGAAGATGATCTTGGAACCTATCAACCTTGATTACCACTATTCTAAGATCTTTGGCCCTCTAATCCTTTCTCCTCCTAGTGTAACCTCTTTCAGCTCCATTAACTAGCCTATATGGTGCAATGCATCAATGCTGGTTGCAAAATTGACATGGTCTGCTGGATTAGCAGCAGATTCGTACAATGTAATAACGGGTTCTCTAGACAACTCTGTGAATTCACCACGTAATTCAATATAATGTAAGTACACTTCATCATCCTCGTCACCCCAGCTATCTTGGACAAAAATAGTAAGATGTTGAACCCCAGTAAAAGTATGACGAGGGACGAAGTGTTCAACGAACTCGCCTTCATTTGAGAGTATATCTGGCATTTCATCTTCCTCATCATACATCACTCCCACTTTCGGATGATTCAATTGATATGTAGCCTTCCTCGAGTCGACGTTATCAAAGTCAATCGATGGATCATTTTTGAATAGCTTGATTGTCTTAGGGCAATGATCATTACCATTCGTACGGAGTGTCACCGAATAGAGTTTCACCAGCGAATTGATAAAAGGAATGTATATAATCAATTGACAATCAGCATCTGACTTGATAACAGGTTTTAACTTATACTTTTGGGCTGCTGGACGGAAGAGATTGCTGAGATCTGTCTGGGGGTTAGCTAAGTTAAGTCCAGAAACATGCAATGTATCTATCTTCAAAAGCAATGACTGTGATTCATTTGTAGGGATTGGTGGAACGTGGGTATGACCATGGCCATGATCTCCATGTCCATCGTTAGTATGGTTGTGTTCGTCTTCACAAGACATGTTAATCAGCATATAGAATGCAAAAAAAAAAAGAGAGCTTCTCCGCAATTTAAATATTTTACTTCACGTTTCGTCTTATTTTTCACCGTTGCATCTGGATTGAAGGACCCTTTAAAACGGATGTTTAGTTGGTAGTAGGTTTAGTGAGGAGTGTAATTGGGTAAGAGTATAGTGGGCAGGATCATTGTTAGTATTTGAGTTAATATTCTATAAAACTATAATGCCTGGTAAATTCGTGAGAGCCAGTTAATGTTTGTCTTTCTGTTGAAGTATTCTTTCTGTTGAAGTATTCTTTCTGTTGAAGTATTCTTTCTGTTGAAGTATTGGAGAAGTGTCTTTGACAGTGATATCCTGATTATGGCAGCGTTATGTTAAATAATTCTCCTTTTCGAATCAACATCTTCTAACTTGTTACAATCGTTCTTGTCTTTCTATTATTCTTATAGGATATTGACCTTCTCGAGTCCTGTCCCAGTTGAACTTGCAAATACCCGTATGGTTACACCCAGGATAAAGTAAACTAAAAAGGACCATTTCAAGCCCTTTCTTTAATCAGCAGACTTTCTGATCCAGCAATAATGACCCAATAACCGGTTATTCTAGGGCAAATAACTGACAAGAATGTAGGGGCAGTAGCACTTACGATTGAGATTGCAGAATCATACTATTCTTGACAATGCAAAAAACAAACAAGAAGTGAAAGGTTAATCGTGATTATCTTGAAAGCCTTTGTTGAGATGGGGGCATCGAATTTGCTTAATTTGTTGGCATGATCTCTTTTGTAGCCCAATGGAAAAGTTTTAGTGTCAAGACCTTTCCTCTCGAAGTTGTACGAATACTGGATGTTTGATAAGAATTGGATGCAATGGTATCGGCATTGATAACTCAAAGATGATTACCACACATGCTCTACCTAACTTTGTCGGCAGTTCAATTTAGCCATTAGGGCTATCAAAGACGCGAAGATAATATGATAAATATTCCGGTCTGGATAACATGTGGCCTGCTTGTTTCAAACTTTGCTATTATCGAGTGTATGGTCGACCGAGTCATAATTATGAGGGCAATTGTGCCTGAACTAACCGTACTCAAAAATACAACACAAGCTTGTTGCAAAGCAGCACGGGTGAGGAAACCAGGTATGTAAGTAGGCATTGTAATAATAAGTAGGCATACTCGCATGTTCAAAAGATACGTCCCAATGACAGATAAAATTGTAAGACTAAGGATGCATAGTTGAGTGATTCTTTGGATCTCTATATCCTAACAAAATAAATTCAAACATTATACATTTACATAAATGTTAGATGACACCAACAGTGCAAACGGCAACTTTAATCCATTCGTTCATTACAAGCTATGAAAATTGAGCGTGATGACGGGAGAGTGAGTGTTGAATATGGAACCGTTTCAGGAGAAATTCCACATTAACAGCTTAACATAATCAACACTTGGAGTGATGAACAATGTGGTCTACTTTTATAAAAGTTGGTACCAATTCATGCTCACCTCAAAACTCAATTTTGGGTGCAGCGATATTAGGAGACGCGCAATGATGCAGAGGAGCATTCGACCATGTAGCAGGTTACGGGAACTAGTTCTGGGATATGAGAGTCCATGTCTTGCTCAAACAGGGATCTGATGTATCACACTATTTGGGTGCAAATTTGGTTCCACAGAAACGTCCCAAGTAGGAAATCAACAGTTCATACATACATTAGAAGGGTGATGTTGCATAGCAGACTTCAGGTCCATTGAAATTGAATTTACATACTATTATTCACTAGAATTACAATGAATTGGGTAACGTAGGTTGCTTATTCTCCTTGTTTTGCTATCGGTATGTCTTCATTAGTTGAGGAAGAGGAGGGTGAGCGAAGTGGAGTAAACCATTCAACTGAACCAAAGAAAAGTGGAGTAAACCATTCAACTGAACCAAAGAAAACATAAAAATCCACATAACGAGTACATTTAAATACACCCATGATCATCGTGTACCAAAAGGACCGATGAATTTAAATTAGCCTGTCTATGTGTACATTGCTTCTTGCCAAACGGATATGGGCCAGCCAGTGGTAGGACAGTAGGGAGATACCTGTAATGAGGAAGGAGGAGAAAGTCCAAGGACTAGCTCAACATAACCCCAGGGAACCAAAATGTAGACACCCAGTCGAATACGAGCGATGCGAGCTACAACAACAACATCCTCAACCAACCTTCCAACACCTGTCAATCTGAAATTATACGACGCAAGTCGCTAAAACCCATGCAAAAGCGACATGCCCAAAAAAATTCATTCGCACAAATTTCAAAACGAAAGTCCCTTGAAATGGATATTTAAAGTTAATCAACAGCTGTTTCTTAACGAAGGAAAACGTGGAAGTGCTGTTTGGTTGTGAATTAGTATCGAAGAGCGACAGCAGAAATCGATTGGATCAAATTCATTTTAGAAGAAAACTATATATACACGTGGTATCCCTTCCTACTGCCACTCCTCCCCCCGCCCCCTTCTCCCGTAGAAACAATCAACAAAGCAAAGGCTAATCATAATAATCACATAATATGTCATCAGACGGCGAATTCACAAGAACGCAGATCTTCGGAACTGTGTTCGAGGTGACAAATAGATATACTGAGTTGAACCCAGTCGGCATGGGTGCCTTTGGACTTGTTTGCTCAGCTGTCGATAAATTAACTGGCCAAAACGTTGCAGTTAAAAAGGTAATGAAGCCATTCCTGACCTCAGTGCTTGCCAAAAGAACCTATAGAGAATTGAAGTTGTTGAAACACTTGAAACACGAGAACTTGATCACTTTAGACGATATCTTCTTGTCTCCTTTGGAAGATATTTACTTTGTTAACGAACTACAAGGCACAGACTTACACAGATTGTTGACATCAAGACCTTTGGAAAAACAATTCATCCAATACTTCACCTACCAGATCTTAAGAGGGTTGAAATATATCCATTCTGCTGGTGTGATCCATCGTGACCTTAAACCGTCCAACATCTTGATTAACGAAAATTGTGATTTGAAGATTTGTGACTTTGGTTTGGCTAGAATAAGAGACTCCCAAATGACTGGTTATGTTTCGACAAGGTATTACCGTGCCCCAGAAATCATGTTAACCTGGCAAATGTACGACACAGAGGTGGACATTTGGTCGGTGGGTTGTATTTTAGCTGAAATAATCGAAGGCAAACCTTTGTTTCCAGGTCGTGACCATGTTCATCAATTCTCGATAATCACAGAATTATTAGGTTCTCCGCCTACTGATGTGATCTCTACGATTCTTTCAGAGAATACTCTCAAATTTGTACAATCCTTGCCTCATAGAGATCCTATCCCTTTCCTGGAACGTTTTGCACACTGTACACACGTTGAACCTGAGGCTATAGATCTTTTAGAGAAGATGTTGATTTTCGATCCTAAGAAGCGTATAACTGCTGAAGAAGCGTTGGCACACCCATACATGGAACCTTTCCATGACCCCACAGATGAACCAGTATGTGAGTCCAAGTTCGATTGGAGTTTCAATGATGCTGATTTACCTTTAGACACATGGAGAGTTATGATGTATTCCGAGATTTTAGATTTCCATCAAATTGTTGGAGCTGATGGCGGTGACCCTATTGATCCATCTGGTGCTGCTTCTGGTGCTGGTCCTGGCGCAGACCATTTTACTTCTAATCCTCCTCAAGAGCAAAAGGTTGAATAAATACCTTGTGAGCGAGCTCGATAATTTCTGGACATTGAATGGACATAGACAGATGATACCTATGACTCAGTTGTTTGTCAAACGTGAGGTATAGAAGTAGGCATAATTCATCATGAGTCGCGAATGTTGGTAAATCGAGTTTATGGCTTCATCCTTAGTGCTGTATTGAAAGTCAGGATGCAACACCCTTGTATCGTCCATCTATGAACCGATCATAAAGAATATAATTAATTTCGTTATCAATGTCTCATTGTCATTAAGTTGTTATATTTATTCACCAAGTATTGAATGTAAGTCATTCTTATTTTCCAAGGGTATTGTAATCGAGCCTCGATCGACAACTTTATCCCTTCCCGCTCTGTCTTGAAGAAATCGGCAATGTGTTTACTTAAGTCAGTTCTCCATACTCCTCGGGAGAATATCTCTATTCCTCTTCTGTCTTTACCTCGAGATCTTGTTTCACTTTTCCATTCAATATAATACCAAGTCAAATCAGTTATCACAACATGCTACACCTGAACAGCCAAATATCGAGCATAACAGCTTAAGTCCATTTTCAATTCAACTTCTATCCCCCACTTAATCTAGGTTTATGTTTGCCCTAGTCCGTCTTGGACATAATCAAATCTCGCCAAATACTTTTTTCACCTTTAAACATTTTGAGTATCAAAACCACTTTCCTTTAGATAAGTGCAAGCTCAAGTGACACTTGCCGGGCATGCTTGTTAAACAGATAAAGTCACTTCAGGTGACACTAGCGGAGACGGAGAACGGTCATGAGATTTCGTTCCACAACAAGGCTGATCCAGCAACGTCATTGGACACCACGCCATCAACAGATCAACCCTCTTCATGGTTTTCCTTCTTCAAGGAACCTGAGTTTGTACAGTTGAAACAGGAAACGGATGACGAGCAATTGTACTTGGGTTATGTCCAGCTCTTCGGGTACATCGTACAAAATTATCAGTTTGAAGTTAGCGGAAGCGGCATAGCTGTTGATACGGTCAATTCAGACACAGTCGAAAATGGCACAACTGCAGACGTCTGGGACAACAAGGATTATATCCTGCTGTACCGTGACTATGAACAAGAAGAATTAGATGAAGTAGCCGAGAAGATGGCTTCTATTCCACTCTTTCAAGAGAAGAAGTTGAGTGTAAATGGTAAAGTCGGTGGAGTGATCGTTGATTCTGAGCCTATATTTGACTTGATATACCCATTCAATGCAAGAGATACAGGAGTTTCCATTGACCCAAAGGAAACCACAGAATGTATAGTTCCTTTTTATTCAACTCCCAAATCATTGTTGTTTTCAGATATCATGTTAAAGCCTGGCGAATCCAAATCCTTCAAATTGTTTTTACCCATTAACAAGGATCTTCCACCCTCTTACAACACTAGACTGACTGGGCCAGCCTGCGATCAAGGGTTTATAAGTATAAGGTATTCCATTACTGTTGGATACCTGACCCAGAAACAGAACGAAATGATTCCAAAATGTATCTACTTCCCAACCACAGTAACACCAAGGCAAAGAGAGTATACCATAGAACCTTTCATAGACAAGGAATGGAAAGTTAATCCTGTGGAGAAGACAAATTACTCGAAGGAACTGTTCGTATCTGATTTGTCCAAGTTGATAAATGCTGATTTACACAATCTTCCTAGAATGTCCATTAAGAAAGAGGATAAAGAGGAAGAAGTAGAGCCTGGTACCACTCAATTTCAATTACGTGTAAATGAAACCCAATTGTGCCTTATCTCGTTATCCAAATCTTACTATCGTCTTGGCGAGGATGTTAATTTTAGTGTTGACATCAACCCATCTGAGTTTGACGGATTCACTAGAATAATTGGCTATACCGTTTATTTGGAGGCACATGAGATTTACCATAATGGCAAGCAGGACTTCACCAATATTTACAAATGCACTCCAGACGCAAAGTTCAATACACTTGCCGCATCACTTCTATCAAAAGACATCAAGCGGCCCTTGATTCAAGTTGGAAGTTTGTACTTGCCCCAGAATTTGACTGCTCCATTTGCAATCAAGAACCTTATGACACTTAAATACTACCTTCAGATCACCTTCAATTTGATGGATTTGATACCTGGACTGTCGTGGGAGGAAGTGAAACTGTACAGGTTTGATAGTGTAGGGAGTGAAATTAAGCTTAAGTTGCCCTTGACTATCAAAGCGTGATATTTCATGATTTGGAACTTCTAAATCAGCAAGTATAACACTCAGATATATACCTTGAACTACTTTATTGACACAATAATGAACAGAATCTTTCCTAAATATTGCTATCATCATAATGTTGATCAAATTTGCACCTAGTGGAGATATTCCATTCTAGAGCACTAGATACATTCAAATGGTTAATATTGATCCCACACCAAACTAGTTACTATACCACCATGACTAGTTTTGACAGTTCATGTATGCTGCAATAGCTAATCAATACAAATATTGACGAAACGAACTTTGTGAACCATATGGTATAATTAACGAGGGAATCGATGATGATCAATGATAAGCTTATCTTTGAATATATGTGTATTATAGTAACTAAATTATCCTGAGAAACAATTAATAACTGGAATTGGGAGTTTGCCTAGATGGTATAACAATTGCTGGCCAACCAGCACCAGTGTACTTATCATACAAGTAGAGCTTGAGTGGCTGCAACCGAACTAGAATTGTTCAGTTTCGACAACTTTTGACATTGCAAATTCCTTTCCAAAATCTAAGTACCAATTAACTAGCGTCAGATTTTCGACCTTTCTCTTTATCTCTTACACTCACTTCCACCCACCTCTTCGTCCTCTCTTCTTCAAGTCAAAAACGTTTTACTTCAAACTAATTTTGTGCCTCAGAAATGCAAAACGTCCGGCATTCCGTCGGAGCAATTTTTAGTTCATCTTGTTTAAGAACGATCAACAATCCTCTTCTCTACTCAACAAGAACTCACCAATGTGCAAACCTGATAGACCTGAGGCTGTTGAAGCCACTGCTACTCACAACCGTGAAATGGAAATGTCGTTTGAATCTGATGATGACCATGTTGATAACCCTAACTTCGAAGCAGATGAGGAAGAACAGGTTTCCACTTCGTACAACTCAACCCAGTATTCCACAGTGCAAGACAAGTTCATGAAAGATGAGGATTTGAAGATCAAAGCATTTGAAGCTTTGCATATTAATAGCAAACTAGGATCTCCAACTGTAGCTAATGCTGGAATTTCAGCATTGACTGACTTCTTCCACCTGGCCCCTCCTAATGGAAGTGCTGGTGGATCACCTACGCTGAAGAGACGTCAATCATTCATTGAATTACCTTCTAACTTGGGCGTTGAATACCATGTCACCCCTGCTCATTTGCAGCAGAGAAACACTAGCAATATTAGTAATAGTAATGCTGCTGCTGCATTACCTGAAGTGGATCCTTCCGATGAGTTGATTGAATTGTTTCAAAACGTTCACACTTGTCTTGAAACAAGACACAAGTATATGAACTTATCCTTGCAACATAAAGAATCAGACAATCCAAAGAACAAACCGGACTGGAACATCTACCCACCTCCTCCAAAGCCAACATATAAGTCTAAGAATAAATTCAACCAGATCCCAAGAACTGACGAAAAGGTTGAAGAATTCGACTTTGAACAATGTGAAATTCCCGATGCCACAGAGAAGTATAATTACAAATTTGACGAAGTAACCAAGCTTTTTCAAGTGTATGACGAGGAACAGCATCCTATTGTCGAAGTACCAACATTACGTCAATATTATTCCGATTTGAATATGATTATCAAGATCTCATCAGATGGTCCTGCCAAATCATTTGCTTTCAAAAGATTGCAATACTTGGAGGCCAAATGGAACTTGTACTACTTACTCAACGAGTTTGAGGAGACTAAGCAATCAAAACGTAATCCACATAGAGATTTCTACAACGTTCGTAAAGTTGACACACATATTCACCATTCGGCTTGTATGAATCAAAAGCACTTGCTTAGATTTATCAAGTACAAGTTGAGAACTCAACCAGGCGAACAGGTAATTTTCAGAGATGGAAAGATCTTGACCTTGGCTGAAGTATTCGAGTCGTTGAATTTAACTGCTTATGATTTGTCTATTGATACTTTGGATATGCATGCTCATACCGACTCCTTTCATAGATTTGATAAGTTTAACTTGAAATATAATCCAATAGGAGAATCCAGATTAAGAGAAATCTTCTTAAAGACTGACAACTTCATCAATGGACGTTACTTAGCTGAATTAACAGGCCAGGTCATCGAAGATTTGGAAAGCTCGAAATATCAGATGACCGAATTGAGAATATCAATATACGGTAGATCAATAGACGAGTGGGATAAGTTGGCACTGTGGATCATTGACAACAAATTATTCAGTCACAACGTTCGTTGGTTGATTCAAATTCCAAGATTATACGATTTGTACAAAAAGAACGGTACTATCCACAATTTCCAGGATGTTTTGAACAACATCTTTGTTCCATTATTTGAAGTAACCAAGAATCCTAAATCACACCCTAAGTTACATGTCTTTTTACAAAGAGTAGTCGGGTTTGACTCTGTCGATGATGAGTCTAAGAGTGAAAGGTCCGCGTCACGTAAATTTCCACCTGCCAAAGAGTGGGCTTTCCCAACAAATCCCCCATACTCGTACTATCTTTATTACTTGTATTCCAATATGACCCCATTGAACAAGTTAAGAGCTACATTGGGGTATAACACTTTTGTCTTAAGACCTCACTCTGGAGAAGCTGGTGATCCTGAGCATTTAATCGCTGCATTCCTTACCTCACATTCTATATCACATGGTATTTTACTTAGAAAGATTCCATTTATCCAATACTTGTTTTACTTGGATCAAATTGGTTTGGCAATGTCACCACTTTCGAACAATGCTTTGTTCTTAACCTATGATAAGAATCCATTCTTGTCATTCTTCCAGAAGGGGTTGAATGTTTCTTTATCCACGGATGATCCTTTACAATTTTCTTATACCAAGGAACCTTTGATTGAAGAGTATTCTGTGGCTGCGCAGATCTACAAGTTATCTAGTGTGGATATGTGTGAATTGGCACTGAATTCCGTTAGACAATCAGGTTGGGAATCCAGCATCAAATCACACTGGTTAGGTAAGAAATATCTGCTCGGCGGAGTCTTGGGAAATGACATTGAGAAGTCTAATGTTCCTGACCTTCGTGTATCTTACAGAGAGCGTACATTACGTACTGAATTGGATTTGGTTGAGCGTTATACTAATTTGAATACAAAGTAAATAGATTTACAATGAATGAACAAATATACATCCTTGCTCACAACTTTATCAAGTTGGGTTTGAAGTCAAGAAATTCTTCAAATGCCATTTACAGATTTTTCTTACTACCTCACGTACAACATTGGGATTGCAACTCCGGTTATCAACTTCCCTCTGGCCTTCTGAACCGCGAACAAGACTCCCCAGAATCCTGGGATCTTTTCAAAAGCTACATCTGCTGTCAAATCCATGACTGTTTGGGAATCTACCTTGATCTTCCCTCCTTTCACCCATTGTAAGATCTCAAGAGCAGCCTTGCCAAAATCTTGCCAATAATCAGAGACAAAGTACCCAAGAATTCACATCATCTGACTGTAACACGTCCCCAAGCATTTACTGATGACTTAGATTGATTGTTATAGCAAGAAATTGATCCATAGGAATAGTGTTACCATGAAGCTTGATGAAACCGAACATAGTGCTTGAGGTTCTACCACCAATTCCATCGAAGAAGTCGCAGAACTTCTCTTCGCCCAAAGCATCCTGAAGTCTGCTCTCGAATTGAGGATCCTTATAGTCAACACAAACATCAGCACCAATGGACTCGACAAACTTGCATTTTTCTGGACTACCAGAGTTACTAATCACTCTCTCACACCCAACAGCATTCTTGCATAGCCATTGAGTCCGTTGCCCCTCTGACACTGACAGCAGAAATTGAGGTTGTATGTGACATTTTTAACTCAGAAACTTTGAGCAACCCAAAGTAACTTATACCAGTTAAACCAGCCACATCCAAGTTTCAAGTTAATAAGATTTTCGTATTAACAATATGGCAAATAAATTTCTTATTAATGACCGAATACTCTAACCAACTCATGGTACATGAGACGTAGTCTCCAGCAACAAAGCCAGTCATAATTGACTCGATGAAAGCACTGAAAGATTACCAAGCATCTTGAGCTTCCCCATATGAAATTCTCCGCATTCGGTATGCCATTGATGTTCATTCGTTGTCAACCCTGATCCTTATCACGCTTTCAGAGAGGGTGGTACACCGAAGGCAGATGCTTCTCGTGGTAGCTGTTATTAATGAGAATCGGCTGCAAAATTCTAGTTAAGCTGCAGTTATCCGTTTTTGTACACCGCTCTTCCGCTCGAGTGAAGAGGAGAGGTGGAGGGTATGTGAGTGGGCTCAGAGCGAATGAAGGTGGCTGGGAAAGTTGAGAGGGTTGAGAGGGTTGACGAAGGTCGGCTGTGTTGCTGTAAGCAATGTGTGGTCATGAATTATCCAGATGGGGTGAAGTTTGCTCAATGGTGAACGATAGAAAGACGGTAGATAGTAGGAATTCAGAGCTTTTTGCGCAAATATGGCAATATTATTGGACAACTACTATTGGACAACTACTATTGCAATAGTGAATAAAGGCCCTAACGTGACCAAATATCGCAATCTCACAGGCAAAATCACTATTGCTTTAAGTCTTGGAGAAGATTAGGTTTGGATAGCTGATACCAATTTTGCACCCAGTTAAAGGACCCTGTATTGTCTATTAGAATCAAAGACTAAGAGAAACTAGTAAGAAGGCAGTTAAAAATTGGCTGAATCGAGTCACCATTGGGTTATACTTTGCGTTTGCTTCCACTTCTCCAGCTTTTGGTTTTAGTTTAAGTCTTCTTAGTGCACGGCATCTAGATGCAGCCAACGAAAGTATAGAGAATAAGAAAGAACCCCGTATGTAATCACTTAGTAGTGCTCTTCAACCTTCCACACAACTGCCCTCACCATTTGTTTTAAGATCCTTCCCTGGCAACATGATAGACTACAAGGTTGCTCCTTGGTGAAACTTTTCACTCTTGAACCTTTCCTAGACCAACCCCATAAGCGCATACAGAATATGCGAGTATAAGTCAACTACACTAATTTACCAACAATTGAAAGCAAATGCAAAATCAGAAGGTTGGCCATTGATATCCAGATTCACGTTCATGGTTGAAGTTATTAAGCTTCCGCTGGTTGCTTTGACACCACAAGAATTTCCTGCTGTATTGACGATAGCCGGATCTGATAGTTCTGGAGGTGCTGGAATTGAAGCTGACTTGAAAACTTTCACCACCCATGGTGTCTATGGATTAACATGCATTACAGCTTTAACAGCTCAAAACACCCAAGGGGTCCAATCAATAGCAAACACTTCCAGGGAAATGGTCCATCTGATATTGCAAAGGGATTTTGACGATTTCTTGTTTGGTTATAGCCCTGGCGAACTGCCTTTGAAAGTCATCAAGACTGGGATGTTGACTGTTAATGCCATTGAGGAATTAGTTGAGTACATTCCTGATTTAATGAAACATGGGGTCAGGTTAGTCATTGATCCGGTGATGGTCAGTACTTCGGGAGCTAGGTTATTTGATGATGTGGGGGTTGAAATAGCCATTAGTGCCCTCATAAAACATGCATACTTGCTAACACCCAATTTCCAGGAAGCAAAGGTCTTATATGAAGCAGTCAAGGGAGTGGCATTTCCGAAGATCTCAAGCAAGGAAGATTTTATTCTGCTCGTGAAGGAGCTTAAGTCTGCTCTTGGATGTTCCAATTTGTTGGTGAAAGGTGGGCATATTCCTTGGGACCAAACTAATGATAAACCCTTGGTTGGTGAACCACTGGTGGGGAGAAAAGTACAGATAATTGATATATTGTACGAATACAATGGTGGAGTCACTATCTTCGAGTCAGATTACATCGAAAATACCAATACTCATGGTACAGGGTGTACTTTAGCGTCTTCTATCGCCGCGAACTTGTCTAATCTGATTGAACTTCGTGAGTCGATTTGCTTATCTATTGGCTACATTCATAGAGGGATTGTTGGAATGAAAAAGTTGGGCAAGGGAAAGCACGGACCATTGAACCACTTGGTACTGTTGGAAAACCCAAGTTATATGATCAATGCCATTGCAACTACTTTGGCGAAAACTACCCCTAATGAGTTGGTTGCAAATTCTGATTATTTGGGCTTCTTCGTAAACCATGAGAGTATCAAGGGTGTTTGGACCAAGTATATCAACCATAGGTTCATTGAAGCTTTGGCAGCAGATAAGTTGCCCTTTGAACAATTCCTTTACTTCCTCAAGCAAGATTATTATTACTTGGTCAATTATGCCCAAATGCATGGACTTGCTGCTTCAGTTGCTCCACATTATACTCAAATACTTGGGGATTCTGTCATCATTGGCGAAATTATTACAGAGATTGAAAAGCACAAGTTGAAGTTATCACAGGAATACGGAATCGAGTTTGACTCCATGACGAACATCGATTCTGAATTTAAACCAGGTCCAGCTTGCACAGCGTACTGCGATTACCTTTTGGAAATAGGAAAACGGGAGGACTATCTCGGGATTAAAGTTGCTTTGGCACCTTGTTTACTCGGATACTATGAAGCAAGCAAATGGGGTCAGACCCTCAGAGAGTCGAAGAAAGAATCCGAGATTCCTGAAAGGTTTTCAAAGATCTACCTGTTTTGGCTAGACGACTATACAACTGAATGGTATAGGACAGCTTGTAACACAGCAGCTGAAGCTTTACAAAAGTTATTTGATGACAGCCCGGTGTCACAGAAGAGGTTAGATGAGTTGGTTGATATCTTCCAAAAGGTGACTGAATTGGAGGTTGCATTCTGGGACGAAGTCTTAGAGTATTGATGGGGCTGTGGATGATGCTGTTCTTGATTCTCGAGGCATTGGTTGAGTTCTGTCTTAGAAAGCGGTTGCTGTTGGAATAAAACATGAAGGGTAAATGCCTTTCATCCGTAATGCCTTTCATTTGTAGTGTCTTTCACTTTCCCTTTCGCTGTAAGTACTACTTAGTGAAGTCTATATACTCTAGCACTAAATACCGTTCACTATTGATAGCACTAGCGAGAAAGTACCATCAAATAAACAACACTAACTACAATACCATTTGTTACAGAGTCTTCACAATCAACTGCCTTTATCGTAAATACCTTTCATTACAACACTTCATAAACACCTTTCATGGCAACCTTCACTGCAACCATCCAAGACACCGTTAACTATATTGCACAACCCCAAGCAAAACCTACTACCACACCAAAATACCCACAAACCTACACAACATGATACCACTCCAAACGCAACCCTCCACACTACACCCAATCCTATCAATCATACCCAGTTCCTGGCTCCACTCTCAACCCTCCGTACCAAACGCTTTTTGCAACCACTCACGTGCACACAACCCGTTGGGCTTAGACCAAAAAATGTCGATCAAAAAAAACAGAGACCAGCAGTTGATCTTGGCCATAACCAACTGTGCTTGTATATCTATATCTAGCATAGATCAGATGTACAATCAATTTCTGCAACCGGGGCAGCAACCGGGACAGCAGCAGCAGCCTCAGTTGGGGCTCCAGCCCCAAAGTACAGGTTTTGTTGGTGGCTACGGTGGGTTCCCCAATCAGTATGGACAACAGCAACAGCCTCAGCAACAGCCTCAGCAGCAGCCTCAACCTCAGCAATTCTTCCAGCAACCAGCTCTTCAAGCTTCCACTGGATTCTATCAACCACCTTTGCAACCCCAGCAGACTTTCTACACTCCACCAGCTCCACAAGCTGGGGGATTTCAACAACCAACGTCTTCATTTGGGACCCAATTACAGCCTCAAGCGACCGGTTACATCCAAACTCAACCTACTGGGTTCGGAGTAGGAGCTCCTACTGTGATTGAAAACAGCGATCTTAAGATCCCTACGATTAGATTGTCTTTCATTTCTGCGGAAGATCAGAAGAAATTTGAGCACTTGTTTAGAACTGCTGTTCCAAAGGGGGAGAGTTCCATTAGTGGTGACTCCGCAAGTAACATCTTATTACGCTCTGGATTAGCTCCAGTCATTTTAGCTGAGATTTGGTCGTTGTCTGATTTCAACAAATCTGGATCGTTACTCTTCCCTGAGTTTGCCCTTAGTTTACATTTATGTAGTATGTCCAAGAAGGGAGAGCTGATTCCGCACAATTTACCGGTTAAATGGGTCAATGAAGTTCAAAGTTTCATTGATACTATCAACTTTTCAGTTCCAGAAGATCCAGCCAACATCTTGAAAGGGACTCCATTTGCTCCAAGGACCACTCAAGATGATTGGTTAAAACCCCAAGGTACTGGTTACAACCAACAGTTTGGAGCCCAGCCACCTAGTATACCTCAGCAGACTAGTTTTGGTGGCTCAATTTTGAATTCAAGTTTTCCCACACTCCAATCACAGATGACTGGTGGTGGGTTGATTGCATTGAAACCTCAACAAACTGCTGGATTGATTCCAGCTCAAAAAACCGGCCCATTACAAGCTCAAACTACGGGATATAAGCCTGCGCAAAATTACCAAGCTTTACAATCGCAAAATACTGGATATCAACCTTTGCAGTCTCAGAACACTGGATTTCAATCAACCTTACAAGCGCAAACTACCGGATTTCAGCAAACTGCTCAAGCACAAACCGCTGGATTCCAACAACCTGCCCAGGCTCAAACTACTGGTTATCCCTTAGGCCATCAAAAGACTGGCCCATTGCAAGTTCAGAATACAGGCTACCAATCTACGTTTCAAACTCAACAAACTGGTTTCCAACCATTGCAATCGCAGCCCACTGGAAAACCAGGTGAATGGGGGTTCGTTCACACCCCAAGTGGTGGTATTCCAGGCTTGAATGCCATGGAACAGCACTTTTTGCCTAACTCTCAACTTTCAAGCAACAATTTGCAAAATGCCATGGATCAATCATTGCAGCTGAACGTCACCTGGGCAATAACCAAGCAAGAAAAGTTGATTTATGATGGAATCTTCTCAGCTTGGGATCCTACTCGAAAGGGGTACGTTGAAGGTGAAGTTGCACTTGGTGTTTTCGGAAAATCAGGTTTAAGCAGACCTGACTTAGAGACAATTTGGAATTTGGCTGATACAAATGACAGAGGCAAGTTAAACAAAGATGAATTTGCTGTAGCTATGCATCTTGTATACAGAAGATTGAACGGGTTGCAACTTCCATTGAGATTACCTCCTGAATTAATCCCACCTTCCAACAAGTACTTACAGGATTCTATGGAGACCATGAAGAATTCCTTGAGAGGTGGTACTAACAAAGGAAATGCTCCGACGGTGAACAAACACACTAAGCCAGATGGTACTAGATACAAGAATGACGATCATGACTCGAAATACGTGTCAACTTCCCGTCACAGAAGAAAGAGCAATGCTGAAACCGAAACCAAGCCGCAAAGTAGTGTTCAATCCTCTTCAGACCCCGACTTGAAGGTTGCAGACTTGAAAAAGTTGATTCGTGAGAAAAAAATTCTTTTGGATGCAATGGACTCTGAAGACCAGGATTCAGCTATTTCTAGAAAGAGAGCAGAGGACAGATTTGCAAACGAAGTAGACTCTTTCAAGCGTAAAATCAGAGAAGTTCAAGAGAAATTAAATTCATCAGGCTCGTCTCAAGCTTCTACAGGTGACAAAACACAATTACTTCGCAAGTTGAATGGCCTCACTCGCGATCAAGTTCCTTCTTTGATCTCTCAGATTTATCAAGTCAACCGTGATATTGCTAATAGCAAGGTTGAATTATTAAAAGCTAAGTTACTCGAGGAGAATCCACTGTGGAAGCCAGAAAGTGTTGACTCCGATATTAAGGGCACAGGAGCCAATGGATCAATCACAGAGCTGGACAGAAGAAAACATGAATCTAAATTAAAACTCAGACAACGTATGGCTGCATTGACTGGAAGGTCCTCAAACACAGGTTCAAACTCCGATTTGGACTTACAGTTGAAGCAGGAAGTTGAAAAGGCAAATGCTGAGCGTGAAAACCAATCTCAAGCCATTAAAGATATTGAATCAAGTATCAAGGAATTGGAAGATGGTTGTTATACGCAATTGCATGTATCTACTAAGGAGTCTTCTGGCTCTGAAAAATGGGAGAATGGTGATGGGGTTACGCATGAAGTTGCTCAGTTTATTAGAGAGTTGAATTCATTGAAGAAGACCCAAGTGGAACAAGGAAATCATGCCAAGCCAAGCAACCACGAATTGAACCAGCCAAATCAACGACAACCTTCAGGTCAAACTAATGTGTATTCGTCAGTTACTGCCAAGCCTTCTAAAGCACCAGCTTACACTACCCCCGAGGAAAGAGCTGCCTACATTAAGGCACAGGCACAAAAGAGGATGGACGAAAGATTAGCAAAACTAGGAGTGTCTCGATCAAAACCAGAACCTTCGAAACCAGCCGAGCTTAAGAAGGATCCACCTGCTTCTCAAAAGGAACAAATTGCTACCTCGTCCCCTCACAAGGTGGCTACTGCACCAGCAGTTGAATCTCCTGTGGCAAAATCTTCCAGCAGCGAAGCTCCTATATCTTCTGCTCAAGTAAACCATGGGGATGACAGTTCTTCTGACGATGACGACGAAGAGTACGCTGCACTTTTAAAACAAAAACTGGTTTTGGAAGCCCGTGAGAAGGAGCGTAAGTTGAAGAAGCAGCAGCAGAGAGATGCTAGATTGGCGAAGATCAAAAAGGATATGGAAGATATGAAGAAGAAAACTGAGGCACAAGATTCCGACGAAGATGGTGAGCCAGTGACCAGTGTTCCAACATATGGACCTAAGAGCGTTTCAATGACTGCTTCAACCTCTTCTGTTCCAGCAGTCAAGTCGGAATTTGTTGTACCTGTTGCATCAATTACCCCAACCGCAACTTCGAGACCACACGACAGTAATCCATTTGCTAAAGTTGGCCAAAATCCTACAGGTGCTGCCATTGCAGGCAGTACGAACCCATTTTTCAAGCCACCTAAGCAGGAGTCTATTGTAGACCCCAAAAAGGCTGCCGACCAACGAGCCTCGCAAAGAGGTATAGGAGGCGGCGATGACTGGAGCGAGGATGAAGACAACTCGAGTGATGATGAGGTACCAAATAGAGCAGGTGCTGCACAGTTAGCGAGTCTATTGTTCGGTGGTGCTCCCCAACACAGCAACAAGTCGGCAACCAGCACCCCTAGGTTGGAAAAGACAGAAAGTCAATCTTTTGACGTGGTAGGTACAACCCCAGCTGTTCCAGCAGAAGTTCCAGTTGAGGCACCACGTATTCCTGTTGAAACTCCACATGCTCCGTTACCTGTGGCAACTTCAGATGAGCCAACCATGCCGGCTTTGGTTAGAACCAGCAGCGCTGCTTCTGTGGGATCTTGGGATTTATCTACTGATGACGAATCTTTCAAGTCAGCGACTACTCCAATTATTGAAAACAGTCCATCTCCTCCAGCAGCAGCACCTCCTTCTGCCCCCACACAAAATGTACCACATGTACCAAGTGTACCAAGCGATGATGCCCCACCACCACCACCGCCATTTCCAACTGGGTTCGCTCCTCCATTACCACCTGGAGGGGTTCCACCATTGCCTACTGGTGGTGTTCCTCCATTGCCTACTGGTGGTATCCCTGGAATACCTTCAGGAATCCCACCTCCACCTCCACCTCCACCTCCGGCACCCTTGAATGGATTAGCTGCAGCGCCTCCAATTGGTGACGCAGCTAATATCGGAGCTTTATTAGGGCAGATCCAAGGAGGAAAGTCGTTGAAAAAGGTAAGTGAAAAGGAAAAGAAAGTTTTCGAATCTGGTTCAGTTGGTAGAGTTTTGTAGAGAACATATTGCTCTTCTTATATTTACATTTGTTTAAGTGCTCCATACAATATATGATTTCGATAGTTCTCAAAGTAGATTGGTGATGATAGCATATTTGATGTAGGGAATTTGCGGAGTAACTTACTGCGGATTAACAGATATTACTTGATTGCAAAGCATTTGAGAAACTATTTGTTTAATGTAGAGTAGGTGTAACGATTCAAATTAGAGGACACTATATTAATGACAATAATTACCTCAGAACCATACAATAAGCCGGTCTAGTATAGTGGTCAGTACACTTCTTTGTGGTGGAAGTAACCCAAGTTCGATTCCTGGGACCGGCAATTTGTTTTTCTTTTTTGAGTCTCAATAATATTTTTTTG
This sequence comes from Kodamaea suecica, assembly GCA_030558315.1. Lineage (NCBI taxonomy): Eukaryota > Fungi > Ascomycota > Pichiomycetes > Serinales > Debaryomycetaceae > Kodamaea > Kodamaea suecica. The sequence goes on along the minus strand of JAJMSH010000006.1, from coordinate 34,643 downwards.
ACGAAACGCGGCGGCAATTGGTTATCACCCTAACTTCAATACTTAAATACGCATAAATCGTGTGACATCCAGGCATATTTGAGTGAAAGATCAACACGCGAGTCTATGTAGCGAAGTGAAATTTAGACGAGAGAATTCAATTCTTGAAGAAAAGATTGCAGAACACAGAGAATGGAGGTAATTGAAAAGAAGCGAATATGATCTTGTTTGAATGAGGAATTGGGATTTTGGTTTTAATTATGGTAAGAGATTGGGTTGTATAAGAGATTGAGTTGTTTAGGAGATTAGGAGTAGATCGAGTAGTCAGACGTAGGATTCAAGGCATTTGCTATGCCCAATTGAAGACAAACAATTGGGTAGGCATTCACCAATTTACTTCAGAACCTCTAGAGAAATATTAGATGTTTACCATTTAACAGCACCTAATGATATTACATTCTTTCGACTACATTCGGTATTCACAAAACAATTGTTTATTTATCTATTTTAAGTAAAAGGTATCTCGAATTATATGATGCTTTAAAAGACAAACAAGTGTTCTGACTAATTAAAGAGAATCTATAGTTACATGATGAAAACTTATAAAGCTAACAAAGCACCGGCAGCCAAGACGACAGCGGCGGCACCAGCGTGACGGCCAGCAGCATTTTCCCAAGTGGTAACGTTAGCTGGAGCAGTGTAGTTGGATGAGATGGAGCTGGAGTGCTTGGCTGGGCAGTCGGTGACGGTGGATTCACAAGAAGTGATGGTGACCAAGGTGGAGGTAACATCAGTTTCAGTCAAGGTGGTAGCGTTGACGGCGGCGACAGCGGCGGCGAAGATGGCGACAGTGGAGAATTGCATTTTATAAAGAAGGACTATTAGTTGGGTAATGGATGAGGATGAGAAAGTCTAAAGCCAATGAAATATTGGGAAATGGGCCCTCTTATATACCGTTGAAAACCTTCATCCACCGCGAATTTCAATCTCCTTTAGAGGCTTTGAGGAAGTATATCCTCTTGAACAAATTGCACTAAAACACCCTACACGAGCAACGATTGCAAAATTAGTCAAAAAATATTCAGAATCGAGTGAAATATAGGCTTTGTTGGCAAAGCCTGCAAGACTAATGAAGATAGAGCATGGACGTTTAAGGAAGTTGTCGTACACAAACTCACACGGAGATTTCAATTGGGGCCTTTCTTTAATCGCAATAGGGGAAATTCCGTCCTCGAGGGAACTAGACTCCAGCTGAAAAGTGGTCGACCGATACTTCGTGCAATTTGTACATTTTGTGTATCGGGATACGTTGAAGATTACTTCACCCTTTCACTTGCTTGTTGATGTATCTTCTCAAACAGGTATACGATTTGGCAAGGCGTGAACGGAATCGTACCCTGTAGTAACTCAAGGAACAGAAATCTTTGTCGAGATAGGCAATGGGGGCAATCTCTTCGCTGGACCAACCGTGAAAACCTATCAAAAAGCCTATTTTGAATCGCTTGACTAGTATCGTCATCAAATGTGGTGGCCGGCCACTACTATACCTGCCTAAGCAGTAGTTGGTGGCGAGTTGTCGTCTCTGCACACCTTGTATGACTTTAGATGGCCAAACAACACATCCATGTTTGTGCGGTTTTAACACATGTCTACGTGCATTGTTTTTTTTTTTTTTGATCAATGGTATCTTCCCGTTGTTGTATGGGTTTGCACAACGAAAATTTTCAAAAACTTCGTTTCTTACTCTACTGTACACTTAGCCGGATACCTATTCGAAAGGTTGATATTTTGTGTATAATACCGTAACTATTTATGTAACCGGAGAAAGCGTTTCTCTCCCAGGTTGCTATTAAAGCTGAATCTCTAATTGCACTTCGTATCGAAGCCACGTTCAGCTTGTCCCATTGTTTTATTTCTCCCGCCTTTCCTATCGTCCATTAACATCGTTTCTCCATTATCAGTGCACTGTTTGCAGCAATTAGCCAACCGGCCCAGCGTTTCTCTATCTTTATCCATGCATCCTTATTTATTCGTCTTTTGTTTAGCTGCAAAATCTTCTCTCATGCTTCTTCCTCAGTTCATTCTCCCCACACCTGGTCATCTAGTTTGCAAATTCACCCCATAGCAGTCAATTATTAAAACCCTGTTCTTGGTGTAATATTCTTTCTTGAGTACCAGTTGACAAAATCCTTGAAGCTGCTTCTAATTCTTCTGTTGTCTTTATTAGGCAAGGCAACACTGACAACTTGTATCAATTTGTCAATCTCCTTAAGGTCAACGTTAGGCAAATTCGAGATAATTTGCTTCAAAATTGACACCGTGAAATCTCCATCGTCTGATAAGACAACTAACATCTTCAAGACCAAGTCATTTGCATCCTGTTGCACATCAGTAGGGAACTTGAAGATCACCCCGTTGATCACCTCGGTCATAATCTGTCCCCAGTTATTATCGTCATGTAAGAACTTCTTAATAGCACCTCGTATTGGAGCTGGATCATCATCAAACAATGAAATTGGAGGGTTAGGCAATCCCCATGATACATAATCAATGAGGAAATGGACACACGTAGTCAACGGATCAATTTCGTTAACCACATTCATAGTCATTATCAGAACTCCCATAATGCTCTTGATAAGGTTGAAATCATTTGAGAACTTAAGCGGGAAGAATATCAATAAGTCTGATACCATTCTGAAAAAGTCACCAATCACGTCTGGAATTTCTCTAATATCGCTTCCAGTGTTAAGCGTTTTGTCGAAGAACGTGAAGCATTGAGTCATTGCAAACTGATACACAGATTCCTTGATCAGTTCACTAGTATATTCATCACCATACTCCCTGATCAAATGCCCACTTACCCATAAATAACAGCCATAGTTATAGCCTTTGAAGCCTTCATGTAAGACCTCCGCCATCTCTCCTAATATATCGTTCAAGTAAGTACTATATGATTGAATACCACTCTTGATCAACTTACAAACACGTTCGCTAACATTTATAGAAGCCCCATGTTTGTTCAAAAGCTCAATGCATACTTTCCAGATCTTGTTCTTGAAAAGTCCCGCAACTGGGAACTCATCCTTTTCAAAGTCGTTGCATCTCAATACCTTGATGAAAGTAGTTAATACCTCTACTTGGTTAGCCAATGCGTCATCGTTCACTTGTTGTGGATCGGAACTAATGCTAATAATTGAGTTGATGGTTGGTGTAATGAACATGTCGGTAGTTTTGTATAAGTTTTCAAGCGGTACCTGAGATATAACATGAGCCAAACCATCAACAAGTTCGAAGTGCGATTCGGTATCAAGAGAATCTCTAATTTCTCCATACAACATGTACAACTGCTCTAAGTAGTTCACTAAAAGTGTGGAACAATCTTGACAGAAATACATGAGTGCACGAGATGTAGCCATAATAATGTCCAAGTTGGCTTTCTTAGCTTCGGGACTAGTACCAGCCGCCTTGACAATTTCAAAACCTTTAATGATATAGTTCATCTGCGGTTCTAAGAATTCCTGGTTTTTGAAAGTCCACTGTGAATAGCGGCCCAAGACCAAAGTCGCAGCGTACCTGATCTTAGGATGCTCTGGTAATTGTACCAAGTATGCCATAATGCTGGGCAAAATGGTCCTCTCTTTCAACGACACTTCCTTTGCCATAGTTCTCATTGAAAACAATGGGGCTTCTAAATGCTGCCAGTTAGAAGATTGTGGGTTGTCGATGATATGCTGAATCTGTTGGAAAGGAATACCAAGTGCTCTTGTTGCACCTACAACGGCACAACATCCCTTCAAAACGTCCCCCATTTCGTATCTGAAGTCCTTGAATTTATCTTCCTGTTCCTTATCATCGAATAATTCAGCATTCTCATCAGCATTGATAGGGTACGTCAAATGTTTAATGATTGCTCTAATCAAATCAGTGAAAACATCCATCAATTCGATTCTAGACTCTTCGAACTTACTTAATGTAAGTAATTGTTTCAATAAATCCCAGAAGTAAAAGGTGTATTTAACCACATCCAAATCTTCTTCGTATTTACAAATTTCAAGTAATATCTTAACCAAAGGTTTAAAGTGTTTACTGTTTTTGACAATTAAAATGTGCCATGCTTCACCTGCTTCGACATAGAGTCTTGCTAAACCGTGAAAAGTTTCAGGGTCCTGCAATTTTTCAGGATGTGAAGTAATCAAGAATTTGTTTAGTTCGATCAATTGGGTGTATAATGCATTGATCAATTCATAATCATCGATGTCCCTAGTTTCCCTAATTATTGTACAAAGACATTCGATTGCAGTCTCAAAAGTCTCATCATTATTCAAAGATTGGAAAATAAGGGATGTAAGTGAGTTGATCTGCAAAATGCTTTGAACAGGGCATTCTTTAATCCAGTTATTCAAGCAGTTCAAGATTTGAGATGTCACGTAATCATCATTGGATGTATTTGAGATGGTTAAATCCTTCAACATTAACAATACTTGCTCGACATTATCTGAAATCAAGTGTTCCGTTCTTTTGTTGAACTCTTCGTCAGTCAATGATGATTTCTTCACATCCGATAATTCTTCAGGTAATATCTTCAAGAAGTCTAACAAACACGAGGTAATTATTTCAGGGTTCAGTGACAACTTGCTTATGATTTCACCCAAAGCTCCTTGCCAGTTCAAGAATTGTAATGATAGTTGAGACAAAGCAATGGATAACTGTGTTCTGATCAAACGTTGTGATTTCAGTGAATATAGTTGTAATAGTTGAATTGTCGAGTCCTTCAATTGACCATAGTTAGCCTCTGGTAATTGGTTTAAATCGTAAGTAACTTTGGATCTTAATGTTTGTGCTGCAAATATCTTCAACTGGATATCATCAGTTTGGGTGTCATTCAAGATCAAGTGAACCACCTCCCAAGCTTCTTGAGACTTTTGAAAGGTTTCCAAAAACTGAGTAGCTTTCATCTTATTATCGCGAGGAGCGTTGGAATACATCATTTCCAACGCATCTTTCAAATGCTGGAGGCCCTGTGCACTGGACATCTTGTTGCTGTTTCAATACCACTATAAGCATCAATTTTCATTTCTGCTTAAAATTAAAAGAGGAAAAATTGATTGGTTCAAGCGCACGACTTTGATGAGTAGATGAGAGTGCTAGTGTAGGCATGAAGAGTGTCAATGAAATTGGGCTAGTGACGAGATAAGGCTGTGTTCGAGGGGTTTTCTCGCTCATATTGGTTCGTTAGAACGGTATTTTTGGTTGGTTCGGCAAATTTTGGGGTATTACGATTTTTCATACATGGGTATTCATAGGCTTTTTGGTGCTGCAACTTGAGTTTAACCCTAGAGAGTTAAGTTTATTACATCGAAGAGGAAGATTGTAAACATGGGGAGAATCAGCCAGGTTGTTAACATTACACTTAGGAACCTCTGCGAAACCATTCAATTAGCTATCCAAGACCGAATCCCAGTAAGTGGTTGGCATTGAGTGTGGCTTGAGGGGCTCCCAGGGCATTGACTATGAAGTATCCACCCAATCTCTACAGCAATGAATATCAATAGGGAGAGCATGAAAGTACTATCAAAACGCAGCCAAGCATTATGAATACAGACCAACCTTTACCCACCGCTCTTACGACCATACACTTGCCTTAATTACAACATTCACCTCCACAATCCCACCACTCTCTGATCAATTTACGACAAAGTCTGTTCTGCCTTAACGAGAACGCGTCAAATTTTGCATCAAAACGCAGAAACACAATTTAAAATTGGTGAAAATATATTTCCACTCTTCCCTTCGTTTACCAAAACATTCGTTGTTCGCTAGTCCGCCAAACCCAAGATTCTTTACTACGTCATGTCCAGAACCATCGTCATTTCAGGCCCTTCAGGTACTGGGAAATCCACCTTGTTGAAGAAGTTATTTGCTGAATATCCAGACAGATTTGGTTTCTCTGTATCTAACACTACAAGACAACCAAGAGCTGGCGAGGTTCACGGTAAAGATTATATATTCAGCACCGTCGACGAGTTCAAGAAATCTATCGACGAAGAGAAGTTCATCGAATGGGCCCAGTTCTCAGGTAACTACTATGGTACTTCCATCAAGGCTGTCAAGGACGTTGCCAGCCAAGGTAAGCAATGTCTTTTGGATATTGATATGCAAGGTGTTCAAGCCGTCAAAAAATCAGACTTAAATGCCAGATTCTTATTTGTGGGACCTCCTAGCATCGACGCTTTGAGAGAAAGATTGTCATCAAGAGGTACTGAAACACCTGAGTCGTTAGAGAAGAGAATTTCAGCTGCTGCTGCGGAATTAGCATATGCTGAGACCGGTGCCCATGACAGGATCATCATCAACGATGACTTGGAAACCGCATATAAGGAATTCAAAGAGTTCATTATCGAACAATAGACGTCCGAGGAGTTCCTTTTAGAATAAGGTCCGTGCTATGCATTGACCTGCAAAAACTCTGATGAAGTCATCTTGATTTCCAACTTTACTTTTTATAAGCAATGTATACTTGTTTCCTCAGAAGTTGTAATTGATGAGTATTGTGAGTTATTGTGTATGAGTGAAGTGGATGGCATTATGAGGTCGGTACGACTGAACTAAGTTGATAATGGGTTGGAGAGGCGCTGAATTGTTGAGAAACTCCCTAACTGGAACTGGTGTAATGACAACAGGTAGGTGCTTCGTTTCACACATTACGCATGCAACAAGGTTCGGAGGCCTTGAATTGTTCACTTGAACTGGCTTTTTCACTTTTATTCAACAATGCTGTGTCAAGATACTAAGTGTTCGACCTGTTGAGTCCTCTAGATTACATTGAACTTAATCTGGAGACTCAGTTAGTCATTTCAATGTTGACCTTAATAACAATTCAGCACACATTCGCAGCCACAACTACCATTACTACGAAGTTTTCTATTTGGGGCAAACAGAATGCTCAATACTAAATAACCATAAATTCTCTTGGATAAGGGCCACTGTTACATAATTCTGGGGATATAATCTACCATTTTGTGCTCAACAAGATAGGAATTGGCGTCGGTCCATAACCTAGTAGCCACTTTCAACTATACCTCACCAATGTACCCCATGAAATTCCACCAATTCCACTGATTTTCAGCTAAGTTAACTTTCAGCCATGATGAGCCACCCAGCAGCAACATCCAATACCACTTCGAAACTCTAAAAAGCTTAACTAAGTACAGTAACCCACCTTTAATCAAAAACCAATTAGATTCTTGTACTCTGACAGTCGTGTGGATCGGACTCAAAAAAAAGTAGGGAGAATTTTGAAAACGAAATGTAGGAAGCCATATCGTACTTTCCTATAACCAAACCTATACCATGGCTGATAGACTTCCCTCGTCGTTTGACACTGCTGAGGGCGAAACGTAAGTACCTCGATTTATTAGGATTGTTTTGAAGTCGAAATACTAACATACCTAAAAGTGAAGTGAACTTCATTCAACAGCTTCGCCAAAAATGTATTCAACAACCTGGTGTGCCTCTTGGTGCTATTGCAACCGCAGGAGCAGTGTTTCTTGCAGCTAGGGCAATGAAGAGAGGAGAGAAAATCAAGACTCAGGTGTATTTCCGTTATAGAATCGTGTTCCAGCTGATCACCTTGATTGCTCTCGTAGCTGGTGGGTTGATGTATAAGCAAGAAACTGCTCAACAGAAGATTTCAAAGGAAGAAGAATTAAAAGAAAAATCCAAACAAAGAGAAAGAATGTGGATCGAAGAGTTGGAGAGAAGAGATGCTGTCATCCAAGAACGTAAGAAGAGATTGGAAGAGTCCAAGAGTGAATTAAGACAAATTGCAAAAGAAGGATTTAAAGCTAAGAAAGACTCAGAAGGGGAAGATTAAGAATCTTGAAATATGCACTAACGATCTTGACAGAACCAGGGGTAAAGTGTGTTGATGATGATGCCGTATCGGAACAAACATCTCATTCCCAATCCTTCTATTCCACACTAAAGTCCACAGTTGCTACCTACCACCACCACTGTATATAGAAAATCATATTGATGGAAATGAAACTTATAAATATCATTGAAAAGTACTTGAGCTATTTGTAAATTGTAAGCTTAATTATCTGATCCGCTAACTTCGTATTGCTTTAATAAAGCAAACAAATCTTCCATCATATCTCTAATACCATGATTACCTTCCAATTCATTTACCTTGTTCACATTAGACGTCGACGTCGATGGGTTGGTTCCCAGATTAGTAGAATAAAGTGCCTGCACCAATGACTGAACCTTAATTAATCCTTCTTTCGCAACCAAGTCAGTCAAAGTATTTATCAATGATGGAGAGAAATCACAGTACCATCTATGGTTCCAAACAAGCAATTTGATTGAACTTTCTAAGATCTTTTCATTTAATTGAGTCACAATCTTGGTGTAATTTTGAGTGTAAGATGCTGTAGAATTAGATGCCGTGTATGTATTAGTGGCATGTTTCGATAAGATTTTAGTTCTTTCCATCTGATAGTATTTCAAAATTTCTCTTTGGGATTTGGCTGAGAACCTACCACTTAAAGCATTGGCAAAAGCCACAGAACCTTCCTTATAATGCTTTAATCTGTAGGCAATTGAACCTAGGATTTCCCATTCTAACGTGGTCTTTTTGTATTCCATCTGTTGTGCCTGGAAATGGAGCGACTCAGCCTGCCACATAGTGTAAGCTCTCAAGTCTTCATATAACAACATGAATAAGTTATCTAACCACCTCTCACACAATCTTTTCATTTTGAATTCATTTTGTTGTTGTTGTTGATGTTTTTGTTCTTGCAGTTGCAAATCCCCTTCAATTATGGTCTCAGGTTCAACATCATCCTTTTTTGGTGATTTAACAGCAACAGTCGACGAAGCATCTGTTTCGGACGCATCAGCATGTATGTTATATCCATTTGTTTCCGATGAAGTCTTAGCTTCCGCCAAACTGTTTTTATGGGTAGGCACAGCGGTGGTACTGTTATTTCTATCTTTTCTATATTCTTCTTCCATTACAAAAACTTTAGCACGATATTTCAACAAGGCTTCCCAACCAGTCTTATTCACAATGTCTGTTAACAAATCATAAGCTTTTGCAAAGGTGGATTTCAAATTTGCTGCTGGCAAGTTGGTCAATTGTGGGTCCAAGTTTCTCTGTTCATAGCTGATATCACCACTCAGTAAATTGGAAACTTCATCCAATGTAACATCAACAGGAGATGGTAAATGCAAGTCTTCGTTACCACCTCTTAATGGAACAACTCTTTTCAAAGTGTATTTCTCCTTGTGAGAGTTCATTGGGCAAGAATTCAAGCAGAGTAAAGCATTTTCAAAGTCGCCTAATTTGGTGTAAACTTTCACCAAGAAAGCCCAAGTCTTGAAGTCCGATGGAGAGGACTTGACTGCTTGCTTAGCTAAATCCAAAGCCAAGTCATATCTCTTCTTATCGCTACAGAACTGAGCTTGCAACAATAATAGTTCAGCATCACGCCTGTTATGAGAAATTCCTTCACTCATGAGCTGCACTGCTTTGATTTCTTCGTCTTTCAACAACAAAACTTGGGTGATTAATGAAACGACACTAGGTTCAGTCTTCTCTAAGTTGGTTAAAATTGTTATTGCTTGTTCGTAATTTTGAGTGAATTGAACACATTTTAGGAACCCATCAACAAGATAGTTCGATATTAACGATGGTTGTGGTATTTCAACTCCACATCCTAACTTTGGGCCTTCATAGAATAAATTTTCAAATCCTAGCATGAATTGATTTAAAAGGTCCTTGGATGCCTTGCCATTGTTGAAAGGATTAATCTTCCTAACTTCGACAAGTCCACCCACTTTGTTAACGTCATCTTCATCCTCATCCAATAAGGCTCTGACAATGGAAGTAACAAAGGTTTCAACCCATAAGTTTTCTAATTCAGCGGAAGAAACCTTGTCATTGATCAATTTGCCGTCACTACTAACAACAGAACTTTCGAATTTACCCGGGATATGAACGGTAACACGCATGTCAACTTTGGAAAAGGCATTATAAGAGCAGTAAGTCAACTCAGGCACTTTCCAGTGCTTCTTTTCGCCAAACCAATATTGACTCTTAGAACTCATCAATGTAGCCAATCCTTGTAAATGGGCAGCAATTGATGCAGAGTTCGAGGTATCCACTCCCGTGAAGTACAAGAAGGTTCCAATCTCTGTATTCTTCTTTGATGTCGAGGATATCTTTCGGATCGTACATAAATCGGCTGGACCTAAATCATGGAAGGTCTGCAATCTACTTGTTCTCTCGATGAGCGATGAACCAGGATACTCTTCTTTGGCCTCAGGAATTGAAGCTAAGGTGGGAGGCAACATGTTAAGGGATCAAAGGCTTGATTTGCTTTGCTGACTTCCTTGTTGGGAGATGATGTGTGAAGTTGTTAGCACCGTGTTGTTTTCAGATTTCCCCAAAAATTTTGGCGTGTCGTTGATCGATTTCGATTAGGGCAGTGTTACTTACGTCAGCATCGTGATGGTAGGTAGTTAGAGAAGGTGTGTAGACCAGGTGGTAGATTTTGGAATAGCCTTGGGGTATAGGTCGCGACCCGTAGAGGTAGGGGAGTTGTTCTGGGTCCTATTTATTTTGGTATACACTTATTTAATTTACATTGTTAGTTCTAGTGGTTGAAATCCAGTAGAAAGTGGCTGGCATTGTAGTTGATGACATCGGTGGTGGCCTTGATGAAAAGTTGGCAACGGTGAGAGTTGGAGCTCATGAGTGCTCGACACACATGGTCTTCAATCAAACAAAGTATACTACTCCCCATGATTGGTACCTCCAATATCATTGCAATTAAAATCGGCTATTCGAAGCAAATATCGAAAGAAGCGGCATGCTGTGTATAGTTCTCTATCACTCAACCCTATTAGTTAATTGATGTTTGAAAATAAATGCTGTTTTTAGATTGCTGTTTTTAGATCAAGGGCTGATATGATCTTGTATTAATAAAGTAGTAGCGAGCTTCTTCTGGCCAGCTTCAGCTTCTCAATGCCGTTTTGAATGTGTGTCAGCTATTGAGAATTCTCCTCCACCATGACTTCTCATAATTCAACTTTAATGAGTCTCTTACCATTACACTCTCCATTTACTTTCCTCATAATTCAATTTCTTGATTTCTTATGTACCTTTCCATTCTCATCAGGCTCATCGTCCAAATTATCCCAATCCCGGGCAGTAAGACAGTACTTTTCAGGAGGTAAGTTCAATCCCCATTTAGGTATGACTGGTGGTAAACTCTTTGAATTTCTCTCCTCAGCCAATTCCAATAACAATTCCTTTGGCGGGGTTGGCTTGAATTGATAATTCGTTCTTGCTGCAATGGCCAATCTGATATCATCTGTATTCACCACAGCAGCAGAGTTAGGGTTTGAAGAATTAACTATCTTAGCATGATCATTGTATGTGAGTGCATCTCTTAACACTGATTTCGTGTATCCTATAGGTTTATGTTAGTATATAGTTGGTGGTGCTTGAATTGCAGTCATTGTAGTCATATTGACCAACAGTGTCTTCTTAAAAGTAACTTACTATGCGCAAAATCCATAAGCTGCAACGGTACATGATCTTGATAGTTCTGAATTCCTTGAGTAGCAAAGACCAAATGCAATAACCTTACGTCTCTTGGAACGATATTTGCTTGCGTTGGGTTTGGGTTACTTGAGTCCTGTGTTGGGGCAGAACGTTCATTCACTGGGACAGATCCGCTAACTCCCGAAGTACCATTATTTGGTGCATCCGTTGCTTGTCCACTGGGTGCGGCCCCCAGCATTGTGTATGGAGTGGAACTCATGTCTATAGTATTACAGGTGGTTGTATTGACCTTCAAGTGTTTGTGCTTGAGTTTAAAATTTGGAATCGATACTCGAGATTTGTGGGCTCAGCGCACTACCATTAAGAAGTAGGTGTGCCTTTACTGATGGCGGAGGTGGGAGTGCTAGACGTCGAGCGAGTTGCATGGTGTCAAAGGGACACCTTGAGCAACTGGTGTGATGGCCTTAGAAGGCATTTGGTGGATTGGAAGTTAAAGCAGAGAGTAATTACAAGATACTTGACATGGTCCAGCAGTATAAATTGGGACGATTCAAAATTGTAGTGAAAGAATATTCAAAAAGCCTGCAAATTGATAAAGATCAATGGAATGACAATGATACTGCTGTAGGTATAACTGATCTGTAACTAGCTATTCACAAATAATCAATTGTAAGTAGGGTTCAGTGAAGTGATAGAATGCAAATCGACTCGCTGCCAGGACACAACTATATTATATGCAGTTACACTGCTTACTCGTAGAAGCCCACTCAGTTTGCATTTCAAATGGCTTAACACAGAAACTAAGGAACCTAATATGTTCCAATTGGCCAATATAGTCGGTCTTGAGAGTCTGAGGCTGAAAGCGAAATCAATTGGTTGTGCTTTGAGTCTAATGCTTTTACCATTGAATAGTGAAAAATTATGCAACAGAAGCGAAACATGAAGCAAAAAGCCAAACGTAGAACCATACACTTTCGAGAATATGATAAGACCATAGAATACACAGCGGACAGTGTCCAGTAAATTCCATCAATTCAAAGATCCAAAAGCTGCATCCGTGCTATAATATCTCCTACAAGCTGCTAAACACAAATATCCTCACGAAAACCATATACTATGCAGACTATAAATTCAGAAGGCCAAAAGCCAACTTCATGCATCACTTACAATTAAACAGGACTCTCTTTATCAATTGCTACGACCATGTTAACGACTATGTCAGATAGAACGGCGATCGTAACCGAAGTGATCGAAAATCCAGATGATTACCTTGTGGAACGTCCTCAGTCGCCTCATACTTTGGTGACTCCGTTTGACTTTCTCACAACATCTAGAAGAGATCACTCAGCACTTATTCTATTGAATCAACCCTTGCGTAATATCAATTTACGCAAATTCTGGGGGAATACTGAACTACATGTCTGTGCTGATGGTGGGGCCAACCAGTTGTACAATTATTTTGAGTCAGATCACTTGAGAGCCCAGTTTGTCCCTCAATACATTGTTGGAGACTTGGATTCCTTGACTGATTCCGTGAGGCAATTTTATCTCGCTAAGGGGAGTATTATCATAGAGCAAACCTCTCAATACAGTACTGATTTCATGAAAGCAATTCTCATTGTTGAGTTGTACTTCCATTCCGATAAAGCAAGAAGGTCATTGAACCAAGAGATAAATCTGTTCAATGGAGTTGCAGAGTTAATTGCTGAGCAAAACATAGATCCATTCAAGGAGTCATCAATTCAAGTGAACGTGCTAAGCGGGATTGATGGGAGATTCGATCAAACAGTTCATTCGATAAATCAGTTGTACAAATTGAACAAGTCATCTCCTTTTTTGCAGCTATTCTTCATTACTAGTACCGATGTGATCTTCTTGCTTAAGGAAGGATTGAATTATGTTTCGTACTCTGATAGGAAATCCTTCCACAACAGCAAGAAGGTCCCAATCTGTGGGTTATTACCATTGAGTGGTACAGTTGTTCTTAATACAAAGGGTTTGAAATATGACGTTCACAACTGGCCAAGCGAGATGATTGGAAACGTTAGTTCGTCCAATGGAGTATGCGGGGTTCATGGCTTTGAAGTTCATACAACTGGTGATATTGTGATGAATATTGAGTTCGCTCAAGAAAATGCTTGTAGAAATATGGTGTCGAGGGGATACTAGAGGTTGCAATAGCAAGATCTGAAGACAGGAACCGGGTTCGTTGTAATAAACCATATTCGAACCTACTTGGTCTAAAAGAATGAATATAGAAATAATGACGCTGAATCGACATTCGTTAGATCCCATCTAGGCACTACTTGACCTACTTCAGATTCTTGAGCTACCATAAAGCTACCAACAATCACAACTACAAAACGAACTCAAAAGATGACAATTGATCTGGCGAGTCTACCTGAAGACGGAGCATCGCCCCAAGTTTCCGGTACAAAATCCTTTATGTTCAGATGTTGCTAATTGTTAATCTCATGTATTTAGGTTTAGTTAATCAGGCCTACTTACACTAATACAATACACTGATACAACATCTCCGATTTCACAAGATCTTAAACAATTGCGACCAAGTATCAGAGGAATGCATTCTAATTGCATTCACCAACACCCCTAAACACTCCCAACACCATCTCTGCCCCATTGATCTCTACTTGCTCCATACATAACTTGGCCGGCCCTGCATGTAGCCCACCATAAGGCCTAAAATTTTTCATATCGAAATGAAAAAAATGTCCTACGAAGTATAAGCACCTACAGCAGCAAACAATGTTCAGATCATCTATAATAGTTAGAGGATTCAAAGCCATTGGATCCAGGTGCATTAGTACAGTGCAAACGGGTGTTTTGGTGGGAAGTGCGGGTAGATTTGCTCCATCAACGCTTTCCACAAGTGTTTCTAGCATTCTTAATCCAATTGTGAACAACACAAGAATCATCGACATAAACAATAATAAAGACACCATACTCAATAAGATCAACATCAACTTCGAGTCTGTTGGTGAAGCTGAAGATAAAGTAATGCACGCTGATTCTGTGCTCAGAAAGAGAAGATTAAAGATGAAGAAGCACAAGTTGAGAAAGAGAAGAAGAGAACAAAGATCTTTGATGAAGAGATTGGGTAAGATATAATAAGTTTGATGGTTTGGTGCAGTCGGGGAACTGTGGGGTAGAAGTGGTTTCTATTGAAGGGCTTTATATTCATGGCTTGTGCTCGTCCACTATTGTCGTGCCAAGTATTGTTCATTCATTATACTAGCAGACAATCTAGGAAGTTTAGTTGAAGTTTATGGGTCTTGTACAGTGATTCCCAGTACTTATTAGGTCGTTAGTGTTTGAGTCCCCGCTGGCTGCCTTGGCTTACTTGTCCACCGCTTACTTGCCCACCTCTTACATCTAGAATAATAACTTATAGATGAGTTTTGAACATTCAATGTTCTTTGTATATACATTAATTTACATTCCTATGGAAGTCGCGTAAGGAGTAGCTCTAGAAGTGCAATTAAAGTTCAACCTGAGTCACACCCTCTATCAAGGGTCATTGGGATGAATGTACGACTCTGGTCACCTGCATCTTATGCTATTCACTATGATTGTGAGTCAAGGATTTGGAGAGAAATTTCGCATTCAGACTACTTCCACCAGCTTAAACCCCACTGTTACCCACACAAACCGCCTAATCATCACTGTAATACACAATGTCAACCATAACATTCGTCACTGGAAATGCCAACAAATTGAAAGAAGTCACTGCTATACTCTCACAGTCGTCAATTGCGGGTGAATCAAAGGTGGGTAAGTACACTATCGTGAATGAAGCTTTGGATCTCGATGAGTTGCAAGGAACTATCGAAGACGTCACTATCCATAAGGCTAAGTCCGCAGCCAAGTTAATTGGAGGAGCTGTGTTGGTTGAAGACACTTGCTTAGGGTTTAATGCTTATAAAAACTTACCAGGTCCATACATTAAATGGTTTGTCCAGTCCGTTGGTCTCTCTGGGTTAGTCGATATGTTATTTAAATTTGAGGACAAGAGTGCCAATGCGGTGTGTACCTTCGGGTACTGTGAAGGACCAGACAGTGAAGTTGTGTTATTTCAAGGAATCACCAAGGGTAATATAGTCGATAGTCGAGGTCCAACCAATTTCGGGTGGGATTCGATTTTCGAACCATTGGGCTTTAAAGAAACTTATGCTGAGATGGATAAGACTGTGAAGAATGGGATCTCGCATAGATTCAAGGCCTTGGATAAGTTGCGTGAATTCTTGTTATCAAAGGAATAGTGATGGTTTCTTGTTATGATGGGTGGAGTAATGAGATGCCTTATTATTTAAGATGATTCAAATAGAGAAAAGACTCATTCGAGGAGGAACTTATTAGAGGAGGCTTCAATAGAGAAAGGATTCCATTAGACAAAGGATTCCGTTCAAAGGTAAGCAATGCAAGTTCTGCAATCACTCAGATAAATTTGGATTAATGCATCTACGGTTAACTTCATCACTTTCCATCGTTTCCTACTCAACCATGTAATTGCTCATCTCATATCAATGTTATATCTAAACAAAAACTTTATTACACATCAAACTATCTTTTATATATATGACCTCTAGTGCTATAATCATGGAATAGCTTAGTGCATGCATTGGGGGTTGCGATAGAATTGCCTTGGATCTAAAAATCGAACATTGAGATGCCAAGTCATGAAGCTATTTCAAAGAAGCTAAATTGAAGCTTTTGAATAGATGAGGTGCATGTCAGCCTATTCAAAATCTTCATGCTGCTAGTATATCGATTAAAGCTTCATGTTCATTTAAACATATAAACCCCAAACAGCAAATTGAGGCAACATCATTATACCAACTGTTATGTCAACCCGTCTTTTCTCTCACATCAACATTTTCTGTCTCTACTTCCAATTTAATCACACTCAGGTCATCCTTTATATGTATACTAGGACCAACCTTCAATGAAAGGCTTCCTTGATCTTCCCAAAGAAGCCTTTCTTCTTTTCCTTCTTGTGCCCATGACTCGAGATCGTGTATAGAGCATTCTTTCCATCCAGACCAGAACTCTTTTGGGAATGGCCAGTGCTGGTTTGCGAAATGACATTACCAAACCCTCCTCTGCCTACGGAAAAGGACTTATTCGAGGCAACAGCATATAAATCTGAGGAATCCTGGGCTGGAGCATCGACATCTTGTAACTTTCTGGTCAATTCTGGGTCCTTGTTGCTGACCATATTACCGTAACCGCCTCTTCCTGTAGAAACAACGGGAGTATTCAATTGTGGAGTATTCAGGCCCTGGGGCACTATTTTAGGAGAAGGAATCGAGCTGGACGATTGGATATTTCCTGCTCCACCTCTACCAGTGGAATAGAAAACCTTCTTAGTTGGTTCAGTTGGTTCAGCATTCGAGGTAGAATGTAAGAAGTCTTGAATCACATTGGGAAGGTGGCTTGAATGTTGCGCTGAATTAACAGACTTGTCCTCATTATTGCTTGTCAAATCTTTAGACGCGTGGATATTTCCGGCTCCACCTCTTCCTGTTGAATAAACCATGCCTTCAGCGACCTATGTTATCTTCTATTAGCGTGTGTGGAAACGATAGGACAGCTCGTTGGTGTTGTCGATCACGGCTAAAAGATTTTACGGGGAACTCCACAACTTCTGGGAGGGAAATGTCCAATGCAGCTGACGTAAGCTAATTTGGTTGTTTTTTCTTGGTTTTCTATTGCGTGGGCGATTTGGGGTGGGCGAGTTCGAGACTGAGCAGAGGTGCGTGGGAAAGAGGAACTGTGGGAGGCGGAAGCGATGGGCAAGAGTGGATGGAGATCGATGGTGGAGTGGGGGTTGTTTGATAGAAACGACAGATGGCAAAAATTACCAATGGTGCTGGAAAATGTAAAGGGCTTAGTAACAGGATGTAAAGGGTTGGTAACAGGATTGACCCCATGGATCTTCGGTGCTTCCACTGCTTGATAGAACAATATTTAGGTTTGTTCTATACGATGGAATTGGTTTGTGTTCAGCAGAAGAAAAATAATTTAAATTGCAGCCGTTTCTCGATAGTGGCATTAATTAGATTAGACTGGGAGCATTGATAGGGTCGGAAGAAACAGGGACGTGATAGGAAGACAGAAGGGACGTGATAGGAAGACAGAAGGGACGTGATAGGAAGAGAGAAGGGACGTAATAGGAAGAGAGAAGGGACGTGATAGGAAGAGAGAACGGACGTGATAGGAAGAGAGAAGGGACGTGATAGGAAGAGAGAAGGGACGTGATAGGAAGACAGAAAGGACTAATAGGAAGATAGAAGGGACGTGATAGGGATTACTGAATGCGATAGGGTCAGTATGGAGGTTCAGGAGGTTCAGGAACTTTAGGAGGTTCGGAAGCTAGTTGCAAGAGGTGGAATTCTTGATCGGGACAGTCTGGAGAGTAAGTGTAGTCATCAGCGATTGTCAAAGGGTTGATAATAGAAATGCTGGTAGTGCTGGCTGTCAGTAGTACTGCTTTATAATGCCAGTAGAGATAAAAGTCGCTCAAGCAATACATCAGAAACTATTTGGCACTCTACAGCCTCCACATTGTCGCTGAGAAGACTTTATAGTCATTTTCCCAGGCTTACTACCCAAATTCGTAGTATGGCCTCCAGCTAAAAGTTAACCTTCAGCAAAGAAATTTGTATTGAAGTTTGGATGTGTCTGAATTAAGGGTCTAGAACAATAGACTATTTCCATAGGGCATAAACATTCAGGAGTACAGAGTGCTGAGCGAGTTCAATTCTGAGTCGCTATGGGATTTTGCAGTCTTTCAGTGATGTGCTCATTCGCGCAATAGAAGTATCCAAAACTCTTACTTAATGAGCACATCTAGCAACTGACATACATCACTGCTACATTCCCTTCAAAACTATATATTAAAGAAAACCAAATAAACAATTACTACAGACAACACCAATATTAAAAACGTACAGAAGTTGGTATGGTAGGGTTCAACAGGATTGAAGGGTGTCAGTTGTGGAAGAAAGAGCCTATCCATTGTTGAAAGATGTCATTCCTCGTTACTCATGAAATCACAAAGAGCTAGTGTAAAAGACTAACCTTAAATGATAGACTTAACGAACTTCAAGAGTACCAGTTCCAACAATTGACCCAAGAAGCCCTTACCAATAAACAAGTTTCAGACCAGCACAAACCTGTAAATGAAATCAACGCGAGGAATGGAATCCATGGGTAATACCAGCAACATCCAGAGCATTCCACTTCTCTTGAAATAGTCCGTGATAGACCTCGCAAATGCTCCAAATGCTCGAAATATGCTTTAGACTTCATCAATTTCAAACCATACAGCCAAAGCACTTAAATACCTAAAACATTCACACAGAACCTCTCTCAAGATCAACGTGCCACATAAACCCGCAAAATCTCGTACGAAGTACCTCACCAAAACACCAACAAGTAATCTAAAGCACCACAGCGTCTTCAAATCAAATCAAATGTCGAAACAGCACAAAGGAATTTTTCTTCCACACCCTTAAGCTCAAATATCATACACCCAACTCACTTCTTTACTCTGAAACCTTCAAGTTCTCTATGTCTAATACACCTCTCGAACCTCAACACAAACCAATTGACCATCGTCACTCAGAACATCATCATCATCATCCAATGAACTAGTGCTGTTGTTATTCAAAAAGTATAATAATGCCCCGGCAATCTTGTCGTTATCTTCGACATTGAGGAAGTTATCAGTAGGGCAATCCTCCAATGGATGCTCTCCATAAAAATTGAGATGTTCCCCATCCAATGACCTATGTGTTGTCTCAACAATTGGATTTCCACCTCCGATGGACCGATTGGAAGCTGTAGAATATCCTCTAGGAAGCAGATCTGAAGTACTGGTCATTTCATCGTGGTTGGACAGGTCTTTGATCTCGCGGCCATGCAACCGCAATTGACGAGAAAATGCTTTAGTTGAAATGGCTCTTTTCAATCGACTCAAGGTCTGTGGTAGTACTACCGCTAAGGACTGCCTTGGGACCAGAGCTGATGTCATCTTTCCTTCATGCAACAATAACTTGGACCATTTAGGCTTGAGTTTATTTAACCAATTGTGCCCTTTATCGTGGTTGATTTTCTCCTCAAATTCCTTGATCGAGCCTCCCTGGATTGAATATGATCTCATAGAGGTGTTCGTAGTGAATATCGAAGCATTGGCCATTGATGAAAACAATCTATCTTCACTGTAAGTTTCGTTTTCGGGCTCGTGGTCGTGGTTGTGTTCTACTTGCTGAAGGTGGAGTTCGAGTTCGAACTGGTGATCATGTCCATTCATTTTTTGTATAAAGAATGAAAAATATCGATTCCTTTCTTCTATATTCTTTCAGCTTGATTCCATTTATTGATTATTCATCCTCCCACCGTCTCCGCTGAATGCCTGGTTACACCCACGTCTGCTTTTCAGTTCCAATACTGCCTTGTTGCAAACTCTATTCGGCCAGTGTGTCAGATTTGAATGGAGATTCCTAATGCACATACTTGACGGCGAAGGTATGGCGGCAATTAGATAGACGACATCGAATATCCACTCGTCAGGGCTAGCTCTTGCACTCTCTAATGGCATGAGGCGTCCAGTCCTTCTGTTTAAAGAATTGACGATTCAAACTGCATTTGTGTGACCATCAACTCAGCTGTTGATGAGGTTCCGATCTTCGAGTGCTTCAGGAACCATTGTCGTAACTCATGGTCCCGTAGCAACCTCAAGCTCTTGATCACTGCCAGGAATGAACTGTAACACTATTTTTGTGCTTGCAATAGCTTCACTCCTCTCCCGTGTTCTCTCGTGTAACGACCAAATTCTTGACATTTAAACTTCATTTTCAACATTCTCTCCTTGTGGATCCTATTGTGTCTTTGCAGTGGTACTATGTCTTTTGAATCATTTGGAGGTAGCGACCTCGACGGAGCGTTTAGAATAGCCAATTTGGTGGTAGCCACCTCGACTGTGAGTATAGTTAGGAGTTTAGGATTGGGTGCTTTGTGCGTTGACTGTTTCTGAGTTACTAACATCGATAGGTTGTTTCTGGTGTTACACAGATATTCCATGGGTTATTTAGGTAAGTGTTTATCAGGAGACTGTTATTTGCAGAATGTTATCAAATGGGGGAGACTGGTGCATGATTTTGGGAGATGAGGTGAGTTGTTTCTTTAGTGGAGCTCACCTTGTTGTTAGTGTTCTTAGAGTGTAGCATTGAGGTTGCTGACTTTGTTGAGTGGTGGCCTATTGTGGTTCTTGCTTGATTAAAGCTTGAGTCGTGTTCCATTATTCCGTTGATTGTTGTTTGATATCCCAATGGTTGTTTGCTATCTGTTGGCTCGTGGTTCGCTGTTTGTGCTCTGGGAGTATCCTCAAACTACCCCATATCAACGAGACAGCCACCCCTTTCACATGGACAAACTTTCATTCCCTTCGGCCATTATAATCATCACTACTAACATATATAGCCAATCTGTGAGTATTTCCTCGAAACATTAGCTTTTTGAAGCCACTGAGTTCGACCAACATTATTTTACAGCAATTTTAACATTTTGCATCCATGGCTATTTCTGGGTATTGGAAGCAGAACTTGCAATTGGTGACCAGGACGCACTGCTTTAGTATTCTTGGTTCTCTTAATTGAGTACCTTGACTTGTCCCTTGGCTAGACCTTTTCTAGTTTATGGTAAACTTGATCTCCCTAAATATCAAGTCAAAGAAAATGGAGATGAAGCTCTTTTAAACTCATCTAATTGCGTTGTTTCTGCACTTCTAAGATGGTCTAAGAATCTGAACGGTACATTTTTATATTTGGAGCTTCAAACTTACGTTGCATACTTTTCAATTTGTGAACCGATTTCGACTCAGCCATACTCGTCCGAAACATTCCATGGCAACAAATAATCTAGTCCTGGCCCTTCTTACTAACTTTCTAGTTTCTTCGCTCATTATTCTTGATAGCATTTGGTGGCCTTGTTGGTTACCTAGGTACGTTTTATGAAGAATTTCCTCTTTGCTTTCTTTACTAACAATATAGAATTTGAACAGCTTCCTCAAGCCCAATTATTTGGGCCCTTCCTCTTCTCCTTTGTTGGTCGTGGTATATTTTATCTCTTGCTCAGCTCCCTTATTGATACCTCAAGTATCTTTAGATCACTTGCAAGCTTCATCGTATTCACTGTGGCTGTAGCGTACATTTGGTTGCAGTACGTTCCAAGCATCTCAGCACCTGCAAATATGAATTTGGACGGTGAAATCGGTATCGCCGATGGCCAAGAGGAGGAAGTTTAGTTCGGGTATGTACATTGACTCTACGTATTTTGACTTTAGTCTAAAATTTATCAAAAGATATAAGTGATTTCTTGTTTTCTAAATTGTACCTCTCTAGTTTCTAATTGCCCATGCTATTCTAATTAAGATCTTGGCTATTCAAGAAACAAATAACTACCCTTCAAGGGCTTCTTTCACATATGGAACAACTTGCTTTCTGGATGCTCCTAAGTTGGCCTGATTGTAGACTTGGAAAACACCTGCACCCAATTTTGTCTCAAGTACACCCATCTTATAAACATCGTCATTCAATTGAAGCTTCTCTGCAACTAAATCGTGCAACTTGTTTAGTTTGTCATTCGTAGTATCTTCATAATAGTATGCAAACTCCCTTGTATAAGCATCACTCTCCTTTTGGGTGTACGAAGAAGTCATTACCATAAGGTTTAAACCCTGGGACCTCAATTCTTCAGCTAATGTCTTTTTAACTTCAGTTTCCAACCCAAATTTGTTCAATACCCAATCCAAAGACTTTCCAATGGAACTGAATCCAACCTTATAATTATTAGCAAATTCAAATTGCTTGTAATCCTTGTGCAAAACATCTTGGAAGCTAAATCCACTTAAATCCTTCTTGCTCTTCTTTAAATATTTGAGATAAGTTTCATAGAAGTCTATACCACTTACTTCTTTTGCACTGTAGACAGATAACAGATTCAAGAATAAGGACTCCGGTTTAGCTCCCAAAACTTGCTGATAGACTTTGAATGCCTTAGAGTCATCGTCTTTGACTTTAGAAGTCAAATAGCCCGTATCAATGAGTAAAGGGGCCAAAAGCAATTGAACGAATTCAGGGTATTGTTGAAAAGTTTCATGGCCTAGTTGCTCGTACCAATAATTGAATACCAAACTTGAACAGGAGCCATTTGTTTTAATGGTTCTAGGAGAAGCATTTAAATAGACTCCTTCGTCGTCATGGTGATCAATTATACTAACAACATCCAATAAACCTCTCTTTTCGTACAGATGTAATATATCACCTTGGATGTTACAATGATCTACTAGCACCAATTGAACATGCTGACCATTGTTCAACAATTCGAAGTCTTCAACGAAGAACAACAAGCTTTCATCAATTGAGTACGAAGCTAATAAAGCTACGATGTCCCTTCTCAATCTTAAATCGGTCTTTGGGATATTAATCAAAGGAATAGCAAATGTGCTGGCATCCTTTAAATTACTGAGTCTGGAGAAGGCAAGTGCACAGATAACAGAGTCCAAATCTGCAGATTGATTCCCAGTAACGAATTTGAGGGGACGGGCAAGCTTATTGCTTGCGATGAGCAGCTTTAAGTTGACTAGGTAAGCTCTAAGCGACATCTTTGGGGTTTGGAGGTGTTTGGGATTTGGATGAATTTTTTGGAGTTTTTCAGATTTTACGAGAAGCTCATTCAAACAACAGATAAGGTGTAATGGGAAGTGTGAGGGAGGAAGAATGGTAAGCATTTTATACAAATATACAAAATCTACTCAGAATTTCTTTCAGAAACAGAAACCTTTAGCTCCTCTAAGTAGTTACAGAGGTTATAGGGAGTGCCTTTAGAGTGGTGGGGCGAGAACCGCAAAGTACATCGAAGACACTGAAATCAGCATCGCCCGATTAGGATCCATTCATCCATTCAAAATTGAACACCACCAGCCAGCATTGATTCTAATTATCTTAGTACCATCTTGTCATCTTCTTCATCTTGAGTCACCCCTCTACAATATCTTGTCCTTCTTCTGCTTCGGTCTGTTCCACCTTCAATGCCTCGTTGAAGCCTTTCATCAAGGACCTGCATGTACTATAGTTTCCAATAAAAGATTTACTTTGCCATGACATGATAAGGAATGTGTTAATTGCTCCTTGACTTGACTGGCAAAGGAGGTGTGAGTGAGATAACAGTATTCGATGCTTTTTTAACCCATTTCGGTTGTTCTAATGGGCAAGGTTTACCGAAGCAGATATTACCATCACTTTCAATGGAACTTCTTCGTCTGTGCAACTGTTTTTTTTTGATTTGAAATTCATTGCTACAAATGATAACAAGCCACTTCAATTATCAACATGATAAGTACATTCGCCCAGCACAACCTATAGTAGACCAGCAGCAGCATTAATAGAATAAATTCCTGGTTCAATGGAGAATGATACCATCAAAATCCCCAAGTTCTCCTTGACGGCATTCCGTCTTACATATTCAACTCCAGAGAAGATCTCTCAGTCAGCACAGTGTTTACTATTAGGAGGAATACCAGACATTTGGCTAGAAGACCGTACTCTGGGGTTTCTTTCCGCTTCAACTCGTTACGCAAAGAATAAGATAAAGAGGCAGTATCAGACTGCTGCTGCACTGGTTGCCGACAGTATTCGAGGTGGAAGCGGAAGCGTGAACCCCACTGCGGTTGAAGAAGGAGCCTTCAACATATACATGAAGAGTTATCTAGTTGACCCCGAATGCGATAAGGCAATTGCAACTGCTATTAAGGCCGATAATCGTTCGGAAGAGAAAGAATACGATGAAGGTGAAGAAGATGTCGTTGAAGAGTACAATGCTGATAATGATTATCAGAATGTTGGCATGCAATATCTTTCAGGTTTAGAGAGTTTGCTGAACATCGGTGAATCTAATAACAACGGAGCTGCATCCATTTCAACTGTGTCTCAGAACTCAGATTCTGAATCTGAAAGACCTGCTTTACTTTCACCTGTTGGGTCGTATTTCACCGAGCAGGCGAACGATTCTACTCAATTTGCAAGGCTGATCTTGAAAGCCTCTATTGTTTCTATTGTTCCTGAGGCTGTCGTTAAGAATCCCACTAATGATTTAAAAGAGCGGGGTGAGAGAGTTAGTTCATATCCCGTAAGTGAGTTTAAAATTAATGGAAACTCCAAAGGCAAATATCCAAGTGATGGTGAACTGAATTACAATTCCAACGATAATGTACTACAACTAAACGAGGGATTTTCAAGTGAAGAAACAAATGCAGACGGTCACATATCTCCATTTAATCGTGGATCTGTCAAAGAAAAGTCTACCAAACATGGAGCTGTGAGTCAGCATTGGATACCCAATCTTGTGGTTACTCATTCAAATTCCACAGGTAGTAGTAACACTGCTACGTCATCGGCGAATTTGAAGACAAGATTATCTGTACAAGAACCTAATTTAGTAATGATATCTCCCTCATCCACACCTTCAAATCGCTCACAGTTACTTCACGTGAAAGAATTGAGTCTGTCTTCAAATGAGTCTTTGCTGAGCAACTCTACGACCCATAAATTCAATCATGTGCTTCATCTAACTGAGAGCAACGTCAGTGAAATTGAAAGCGTAAAACGTATCCTTGGTAAACCGAAAGTCAAGTTCAATATCTCCTCAACTAATTCCAGGAGATCCAAGGTAAGTTTAGCAATGCCACATCCCCAAGAAGCGATTGACATGAAAGAAGTTGAATGGGTGAAAATCAAACACAATAAGTATATGAAGAAGTTCAGAGCATTTGCACAATCAGGGCGCGGTCTTACGCAAACTAGTAAGAGTGAAATTCGTCTGAAACTTAATCTGATCATTTTGAAACGTTTCAAGGCTGGCGACATCTTGAGGAAATCGGAAATGCTAGTGTTGACAAAGCAGATTTTGAATTCTACCCAACCAAGCACTTTCACTGATAATGAGAATGCTGATTCAAGAATTGTTGAAAGATGGACTGAGTACATGACCGTTTTGAGGAGAACATCAAATATTCAACATCCTTTGACGTTGGAATTTTATAATATTCATATCGACCCATCAGACCGTAGGAAGAGTCCTGAATTCTCCATTGACTTAACAACAGGTGTTGATGCCCACCTATACAGTGAATCAGATAAGTCATTATGTATCACGGTGGTAAAGAATCAGACGGTTTTTGCATACATTCTCAAGTGCCACAACCAAATCAGTGCCATTAGATTCCTATACTTCCTCAAGCAAAGTTTAGGTGAAAAAATGGATACCTCTTTCAACATATCGATTCCAGAAATTAATGTGAGTGTTGTTTTGGAGCTACCACATGACATATTAATTAAGGCACTTAACCATAGAACTGAGTTATCAATCCAAATTAAACTGCATGGCTATAAATTGGAGTACAGCCCTGTCTTAGAATATTTAAGACTAAAGTTGTTTGAAGAGTTGAAAAGCCGCAACTGTGCCCAATTTGACCAATGGATGGCAGTTCAAACCAACCCTTGGTTATGCTTCAAAATATATGACCGAATAGAATGGGCCATGAACAACAGTGATTTTCTCTTTGTCCAGAACCAGGTATTGAACTCAAGTTTCCGCTTGGAGTGCAGAGATATGAGCCATTATTGCTCGACTGCAACGACCTTTAATGGATGTGTGATTGAAGAGCCGGTACCTATCGAAGGATTTCTATTCAGAATGACGAATTCGAATGGCAAAGGAGCAGCGTTCCTAAGGTCCTTCCACAAATTGCTGTACTTTTATACTAGCGACCACATGTTGTTCTACACCAAGTACTACAAGGGAATGCCACCATCTCCAGGCAATGAATTAATGCGCAATAGTAATAACGTCGATGTTCAAAAGAGCATTTCTCCTGTGTACTTCCACAATCCGTATCCAGTAGATGAAAAAGGGCATATACCTTGGCTTAACCTGAATAAATTTGAATTAAACGACCAGCTAGCTACGGAAGAGTTGGAGCGGAGATCTCACTTATTGATTAAGGCTGATGCTTTGTTGGATATGTGTTTAATACGTGACATTAGAATCATTCCTTTATCCAAGGTTCCTAAGACAAAGATCTTATTCTTAGGATTACTATGGTATTCAGCTGTTGATATTATTACAGACGAGACAATTATTGATTCTTCATTTGAAATCGAAATGATTAACGGGAGCTTGTTGAAACTACAAGCCCCTAATGCTCGCATCAGAGACGAATGGGTGACTCGATTATGGCAGCTCCGCGACTATTGGTTGGCAAGAAAGCGAGATGATTTGATGAGATTGGTTCATGTAAGAGCTGCAAATCAAAAAGATCTCCGCTTCAATGAATATATTGACTCGAATGTAATGATGGAATCAAATACGTACGAGCTTCTGAACTCGGTAGCTGACCCGTTAATTCACAACATTGATTCGATCGCCATGTCAAGATGTGTATTAATGAGCGGATATTTGTACCAAAAGAGTAAAAAGCATTCTGACTTCAATCGGTACTTTGTCGTTCTTTGTCCTGGGTTCCTCACTTTATACTCCATCTTCAAGAGATCCAAGAAGAGTGGAGTGTGGAAGAAAACACCAGTGTTTGAACATTATTTTACAATAGCCGCTTCTCAGTGCTACCTATATTCTGGTAACTTGACAGAAATGGATTTATTGGATAGACAAAAGAACATTGATCTGACACACCCTCAGAGACACTCCCTTCCACGTATATACCCTGATGGTTGGAAATCATCAGAAGAAGAACTGCTTAGATGCTTTACATTGTGGATCGGAAAAAAGAGGCACATAAAGCAAAATGGGATTGAACTCATGAGTAGCGATACTCCCAAGGTATCGAAAGAAGACATGGATCTCAGAAACGATTCAAAATTGGACAACAATATTACCACCTCCAAATACACTAGTGGCGAACTTAACAAGAATCCAGGATTAGCTAAAATGATCACGAGATTGGGTGTCACTGGCAAGAGTATTGTATTCATGGCAAGGTCAAGACAAGAACGTGAGATCTGGTCTCACAAGATTCTCACGGAGATTGATCGTTTCTCTTATTGAATTTAATGTAGAAGAGTACACTTGAAGTCTTTGCATGCGATAATAGATGTAAATTAATACACGATGGAAGACTAAACCAGAAATAGAAAAGAAATGATTAAAATGGATTAGAGAACTAAACTTATTGCTGGACAATGGCTTGGTCAACACAAGATATCAAGTTGCTCCAGTCTCCAACATAATTTTCGCTAGGAATGGAAATGCTGGGGTCCTCCTTTGCCTTCAGACATGAAACATCGGTTGCTTTAGGTACCCGATGAGATTCAAGGTAGTTCTGAATCATTTCTTGATCTGAGTCGTAGTAGGACTCTGATTCACTGCAACTGCTAGTTGTTTTAGCCAGAGTAGGAAATACCATTGTACTGGCCGATATTTGTGAGATGGTGTAGATGTTGTCATGGGTTTTGAGGTGACCATCATTTCTTGCTTTATCAATCATAGCCAATTTAATTAGCTCAGAGTCGGAGTCCAAGTCTGAGTCTGAATCTGAATATTCATTGTATGTTTCAGTTTTCATGGTTGCTTCTGGCGAAGAAGACGTTTTCAATGTGAAAGTGGAATCGCTTAACCTTGACAACAGCTTTTGAATTGACTGTCCATATATTAGTTCTTCTCTAATACCATCCGTCAACTCACTTACTGAAAGCTTGCTGAAACAGACTCCATCCTTGATGCATGAGCGCGATGATTTCTTATGATCCTTGCTAATGCTCCAGAAGGCAGAACCGGTATCTTGTAACTCAGTCAACTCAATATTAGAAGTTATGATTTCAAGTGGGAACTTAAAACTGAAGTCAGATGTTGCAACTACCCATTTCTCGATAATAGAACTGATCTCAGAGTTAAGATATATCTTTATCTTTTCATCCGACGAAACCACATTGATGATTGATATCTTTAATATTGAAGACTTTGGAGTAGATACCGCAATCGATCCCAAGGGAACTAGTAGAGACTTTCCTAACAACGTGAAATCATTTGCTGTATTGCTGCCTAATACAACCAAATAATTTTCAAATAAGAAAACTATTCTTGGATCATATAGGATCCCCTCAAAACTCACAAGCAAATGGTCAGCCAATCTCAATTCCCCCAACTTAAGCAAATCATTAAGAGCGAAGCCTTCGCTGTTGTCCAAGAGATACCTTACGAGGAGAGTTTTCAACTCGTCGATTGACACGTCCTTGTAATTGTTAATTTTGATATCCATGGTGTTGATAGTTGAAAGACTGATACTTGGTGATACGGAACTCAAAGAATCATATGAGTTACGCCATTCTGATGAGGGGTTTGTACATCTTTCCAGGTGCAACTTGAAACTACACTTGTATCTAGCTTCCGTGTCGGCTTTCGTAGGCTCAAACCTGTGTTTTGGTGCTGGCGTAGGAGAATCCGGGACAGAATTGCCTTCTGGTTGATTATTGCAAGAAGGAAAGAATGGAGAATCCAATTGAAGTTTAGATATTTGACCACTTTCGCTGCTCTTACCGGAATGCTTTGGGGTTAATGTCGATTTCAATGCCATCAAATTGGAGTCCTTTCTATTGAATCCTGACTCTCTTGCAGTTGCTAAAGCATCCAAAACGATCTGATCGGTGATATTGACATCATATGGAAGAAGCTTAGTACTTGAGGGCTTTCTGGCACACATCTTACCCTTACAAGGAACAAATAACTCGTCAATGAGCTCTTCCCTTGTTGTTTCAGCATTCAATTTGTCCTCTGTGAGTAAGTTTTCCAATTGGAAAGCAACAGTTAAATTAAAACACTCCCCATGAACAACGTCTCCACATTGCAAGTAAATCAACTGCTCCTCATTTAGCTTATTCTGAAGAAACTCGTCACAGACAAAGCACTTATCAAGAACGGTGGGCAATTTCACTGATGTTTGAGTTTGAGTGAATATGAATGGTTTGATTTTGGGACCACGAATCATATTCTTTTGAGTGGATGGACTTGTGAGTACACTAGAGTCTGAATTCCTCTGTGTATGCTTGAGTTTGAATGCACTTTCACCTAATTTATATGGAAGTTCCTGCAATCTCTTCTTAAGAGGAGAATCATTAAACCATTCGTGAGATGGTTTCCCATGAAAGGGATTTTTCTTTGCTGAATCTACCTTGGCTTTGAATGGAGAATCAAAGAAGATACTTCTAGGGTCTGTGGATGGAGTCAAATTATCCGAGGACTGGTCGCTGTTGCTAGGGGTTGAAAAGTAATTTACACTGGATCCGAAGCTGGACGACTTATTACTTTGGGTTGACTTTTCTATTGGGGTGATAGGGTTGAAAATGTCACCAGCTGCCCCACCAAATGGAACACCTCCAATGGCTTCTAGTGGATCTCCACCCGCTTCGTGACTCAAAGGTTTGGACGGATGGCCTCCGTATACAAAATCGTCAAAAAATGAAGACTCCCTGAAAGGGCTTAAGAGAATACCGTCGCCGCATCTCTCCTTGCCGGCTGATTGCAATTTGGTTGAGGTAATCTGGTTGAGTTTCTTTTTCCAGCTCTTCTTTAATGGCCTTGGTGATTCTTTGTGAATCATAGGTGGAGGTGGAGGTGGAGGTGGAGGTGGGTGGCTAAGTAGCAGAGGCAGAAACAGAGCTAATTGGGGGATGAGTCGGGTGTCTTGTCCTACCCACTGGGGAATGAGTGATGGCTGATCCAGATATATTTGAGCAAAGTCTGCAAAAGGTGTCTTCAGTTTAGCCAGTAATAATAGCAGCAGACTCACTGACTCAAATGGTAGCAGCAGACTCACTAACTTAAGTGGTATGTTTGGTAATGGGTGATTAGATTGCAGAGGTTTCGAGCGAACCCTTGATTGGAGCATTCTTTGGTAAGAGTTAGTTTCAGCGATTATGCTGTTTCCAAATGATCACTAGAGTAAGCTTATCTTCTGTAGAAGGTCCTTTGTACTTACTTGAATAACAAGTGAAGTCTATTTTGAAACAATTTGAGGAATCGATTGCACTCTATAGAAAATATAAACAAAAACCCCATAAGCGCAAATTATGGATGTTCTCTTTGTGGGCAATGTGTATGACATTCCAATCGTAATCAAAGAGTTCATTCTATTACCAACGATAGTCTTCAATTCCGTGTGTTATGGCTGCAAATGTGTAAAATAGGGTGAGGCTCAAGCCGAATGCGGACGGCGATGCGGTTGCAATATTGGGGGAGTTAGTGGGGATGGAAGTGAGTGAGTGGTGGGGACTGTGAGTGGTGGGGGGCTGTGAGTGGTAGATAGTGGGTGCCTTCGTGGTGGATGTGTGTTTCGTTATTATGTATTGACAGAGGGCTGAGTGAGCCAAAAAGCCCAGCAGATGTATTTAAGTCTCGTGATTGGCTTCCATAACATTAGCCACTACCCAATTCCCCATTTACTCTGCTCCTCTCCAAACCTTGCTTCGCTAATCCATACCCTTCACCTCTAGCTGGCACCTCACTGGCACCTCTAACTGGCACCTCTAACTGGCATCTCTAACTCGCACCTTCATCTCTAACTCGCACCCTCGATGTGGTTCATGCCAGTCTTGCATGAAAATTTGCAACCATTCATGTTGCAGAACCCACTGCCAGGGCATGCTGGAGGGTGTTCAGTAGAAGAGGAACGATATATAGATTAGTACAGGTGGCATCACGCCTGATGAGAGGTTCAAAACAATACTGATACTCCGGCCAAACAACTAAAAGTCAAACTGTAAACGGTCAATCAACCCCTTCTTGCTGGTGTTGGCAATGCCTGCTAATAATAGTAGATAGAGAAAGAGGTTGATGAAATAGTCTTTTGGAAAGAGATACTACTGGCAACTCGTCAAAATCATTTTAGACCTGCCCGAGATATTCTACTCTGTTGCTGTCACCTTGGTTATTTGAGTCTTCTTGTTCTTGCTTCTACTTCGCCTATTCTCCTAAGCCGCAATTTGGAAAACGAAATTGGAATCAAACGTCAAAGATTGAAACTAAAGGACAAATACCCTAGTTGTAATAACCAGCCAATGCTTTGATTATGATTAACTCCGTTGAAGTGACCCTGTGTTATAAACGATGCACTGATGCCTGAAGCTTGGAACCTGGCGCTGGCGAATCGTTTGAATTAGACGGGGACAAGCCAGCTGCAGTTGAAACTCCACAAGTGGTCTTGAGAGTTGCCATAAAGTTTGATGCTTAAGGAATGAAGGTGCGATCCGGGGCTGTGCTGATATTGAGGTGGCCTTGAGTAAAACTCGAGCCCGATAAAGCGAAGAAACTGTCCGTCGCCCTGATTACCTCTTGTTGCAGCGTACGTTTAGCCACTCTTCCCAAGGCTTCATCTGAAATGTTCAATGGGATGTCATGTTTATGCTGAGCCATATCGAAGAGTAATATGATCTTCCCTCTTTCGCTTTAATTCAGAATACGTCTGGAAGTTGTACTAATCGAGCCCGTGGTAATCACCTAGGCCTTCAAGAACGCTCGATTTCTGTTTCAACTAAAAGTAAAAATTGAACTCTTCAAGATCAACACATCTGTACTGAATAAGCCCTGTTGTCTCAATGCTTCAGCTCGGGACTTGAACAAACCCAGTTCTTTTTGGATTCAAAGGAACTACATTCCTTGGAAGCGATGGCAATCAGATTAGTTCTGGGGAACAAATCGGATTAAAATCTGTTTGCCAAATATTCGAAGAGTTCAATATTCAGGTTCTTTGCAAACTTTCCCTACAATGACACTGTTAGAGTCAGAACAGAGACGTCGTGGGCAAAATAGAATAGAGATGCTGTGGTCAAGATATTGCATCTTGGAAATTCTGGGGCAGCTAACTGTTGGAAAGTAGCAACGGAAAGGGGCTAGAGAAATCAATGAAGATTTTTCAAACCTTGCAACATTGTCCATCAACATTGTGAGGTGATAACTCAACCAGTAGGGGTTGCTTGGGATGTGCTTTAGGTTGATCAAAAACATGAAATGCCATAACCTGATCCACAGGAGGGGTGATAAAAACATTGCTACCTTACCATATGTACTAACCAACAATTGACTAACCATCTCCACACTAATATACTCTAAGCTATCCAGCTTCAGGCCAAGGATTGTCAAAGAAATATTGGTTACGAATTCCATATTGAGTAGATATTATGGTCAATGTATGAGAGACAGTGTTGAGTTGATCAACCAGTAGGGATTGCTTGGGATGTGCTTTAGGTTGATCAAAAACATGAAATGCCATAACCTGATCCACAGGAGGGGTGATAAAAACATTGCTACCTTACCATATGTACTAACCAACAATCTAACCATCGCAACACTACACTACTATGCTCTAAGCTATCCAGCTTCAGGCCAAGGATTGTCAAACTAATATTGGTTAGGAATTCCATGCTGAGTATTCAACGTATAATTATCGTGAATGTGTGAGAGAGTGTGTTTTGTTGATTGTCAGATATTCTAGCATCATCAATGCTACCAATGAGGTTCTAAAGCTGCAAGTCTCCACATTTGCTTCAGATTCCAACTTGTGGTACGTTGGTCTTGCTCTTTTCATATTCAAAAATTGAAAAGAGAAGTACCCTGAAAATATGTTGAAAGCTTGACTATTGAGTTATTCAACTCCTTTAAGCAACTGCTGTTGCAAAAGTGCTTCTATGAATAGCAGCATGGTTCGATGTCGAGCCTTCCCATTTCAGAACAAAAGTATCCAAACTTACGAAAGACCAAACCTTTTTTCAACTGGTACTAGGTAATCATGCTTAAATGAGGTTAAAATTAGATCTTTAGATGCAATGAATTAGATGCAATGAATTTGGCACTTGAACTTGGTATTCAGCAACCATGAGAACTGTGTATTTGCTTGGCTGACCTTGGAGCTCAATCTTAGATACTCTAGAGGGTTCCCTCATGTTATGCAGGCACATTTGCCAGGTACTCCTAGCAGCCGCACTACACTATGAATAAGGTTTTCTATGCGGCTGTGCGAACAAGCTAACGCACGAAATCTAACTCCAAATGCACAGTCGCACCAAGGAAGTATACGGTCTTCCCCTTTCTGAAAAGCTAAATTTAGATTACAAATTCGCCATTAACTGGTTACATGAATCTGAATCTTCATAACTATGTACGCTGGACATTAAAAGTAGTACTCACTATAGTCCAAAAAATATCGTATGGGTGTTGCAACGTTATTTTTTGAAGACTTCTTGGCCAAGGCAAGAAGAACAAAAGTACGACAGATGAAAGTGTGGAGAAGATTCGCAAGCCAAATCAAGATTGCGATTGCCGAATTCGCCTAGTTGTTGACGCAAAATTCTTGACTTTTTTCTTTTCCCATGCTCGCTGTGCATTTACAGATCGAATCTAGAATGGATGCAAAAAGATCTAAGGCATGGGGAATAGTGGGAAAGCTAAAGATGGTAACTGAAATGAAGTTCAGTAACTTTTTGCTATAAAAGGTAGTTACTGAACCAAAGTTTCGGAATAAGTTTGTTCTTTATGACTAAATAGCATAGTCACTAAAGTATTATGATATTCAAATCTCTCACTTTAGCATTGCTTGCTTCTGCTATCGGGGCAGACCAGATCTTCACTTTGACAGCCATTGACCATGGTACTAACTACCCAGTTATTGAATCAAATGGAGCTGCTGCCGTTGCTGACGGTGTTGTCAATTTGGTTATTGAAGGTAGTGAAGCAGACCCCAACTACTTTAGTTTTGTTAAAAGGTCGGATACTCTTGAACCTGATTTGGTTGCACGTGTGGATACTCCAGCGAAGCCAACAGCTCAGAAGCCAACTCCAACTGCAAACAAACCAACTCCAACTCCTCAGAAGACAACTGAGAAGCCTATTGTGGAGCCAACTGAAAAGCCAACTTATAAGCCAACTTATAAGCCAACTGAGAAGCCAACCGAGAAGCCAACTTATAAGCCAACTGAGAAGCCAACTGAGAAGCCAACTTATAAGC